>OY735212.1:61614822-62059822 GCA_963457665.1 Thysanoteuthis rhombus
GTAAATGGATCATCTTAATATCCACTGACAATTATTTGAACAAAACAGCGCCTTTTGTTCGGGAATGGGGCTCTATGCGATACAGTAAGAATTCACTTGACGGTGACAGGTCCAAAAATCTATTATTTTCATTGTAAGTATTGACATGAAGCTTATTAAATATATTTAGATTGCTTTGGCTTGTAAAATAAGGAATGTGTTCGGAAAAAAATTGCTCTGTGTTTTTAATGTATGGGGTTGGATATTTCACAAGAAAAGATAGCAGATTTGATAAACTGAAAAATAAAAACACGTGAATAGTGAAAGCTTGGAAATGATTGATGTGAAATTGAATCCGATATATATATATATATATATATATATATATATATATATTACTAAGGAATGGATATAATCCAATATGATATTTATGAATGCATTATATTACTCCAGACCCTATTTGAAATGACCTCCCATTGTTACCACTTTAATGAGCGTCGCTATTAACCGTTGAGCTAAACAGCCCGATGGAAAGACGAAGGCCCAAATAGCTGCTTTATGTTAAAGTTCGATTCCTGCAATAGCCCCGTTTTCTGTCAAGGATGAGGGACTCATTTTCTGCGTAGCAACGGGAGATCAATTTAAATAGAGATTCGAATGATATGACACATTCATATATATATATATATATATATATATATATATATATATATATATATATATATATATATATATATATATATATATGTGATTATAAATTGCGTTATATTATAGAGAAATTTATTGGAAATGACCTGTCATTACTTAGTTAAAATATCACTCACCCTAGACAACTTAAATAGAATAAACAATTAAAGATAATGAAGCTGCTGAAGGAATCAAACCTGCAACGGGTGGGGTAGTTGCTTCAACGTAGCGATGTTCTTACCATTGTGCTAAACAGTCGCCGGGAATACGGAGGCCCAAATGATTGCTTTCAACCCTGATTCTCATCTCGTTTATTCTCGGTCTAATCGCTCCTTTCAACGCGACAACTATGTATCAAGAAACTCTGTTGGATCACATATATCCATTTCTTAATACATACATACGTATGAGAGAGAGAAAGGGGAGAGGTGTGGGAGAATCCCTTTATCTAAGCTTCATATATAACATGTATATTTGATGATAAATGAAAGCAGGAACAGACATGTTTCACCGTGTCGGCCATAATGTTTTGAAATGATTGTGCAATTTCTCCGATAATAAATCCTAGAAAATATCGACTTTGATCCGATAAATACTGAAGACGACTCTGTTCTGAACAAATATAGAATTGGATTTTGATTTTTTGAAAGATGACCGTTGTCTAATGGCAAACAGCGACTGTCTTCACCGTAAGCAGATTCACCTCTTTGTTGTCCAGGAAAGAGATTAGATTTACATTAAACATAGCTACAGTTTTCAACATCTTCATTTATTGTGTTCATTTACCTTGGCAATACGCCTGTGTGTGTGTGTATGTACGTCCACACATTGAATAAAAGCTCTTACCTAAGAATAAAGGTTACTATTTACTCCTGTTTTAGTATGTATGTACACACACCTACATACTCGTTGGTGCAAACACCGTATTTATCGCTTTCAAAGAAACACTTTCTTCCAAGACACCAATTTTTCCAGCTAATTTTGAAGAATAAAAATGTATTTACGGGTGAATTATATATATCTTTCCGTAGGAAAACGCAAGTAAAAAAAATAAAGAGAATTTGTTGAAAATTGCATCTGTACTTCTGGTCATGAGTGACCTCCCTTTACCAGAAAACAGTATCAGGAATCTAAATATAAAGTTGTTATACATGTTGGTCTGTGTATTTGTACTTTTGTAACTCGAAAACTACGCATCCAAGAGCAAAACTGAAAGCATATTCAAAATCAGCATTTACGTTAGTTTTCAAGGGATTTGATTCACAATGTAATTATAATACTAAACCAGACCCTTACTTTGTGTCAGTCAGGTTAGATTTAAGTTTTGTCATGGAAACCAAACGGGTGTGTCATGTCTATGGGGTTGCCTGATGAGAATCGAATTAGCTTCCCTCTGTGGCGTAGGTAGGGTTTTTAGCGCCCAGGGACAAAGACAGCGCCTGGGGGCAGTTGTGTTATATCCTACGGAAACGGTATATTGATTTAAAATATTGTAGGCCACAGGAATTTTTGCGCCTTTTCACACTTGTGTCTGAGATGAATGTTTCCCCTCGCCTCCTCTTGCTGTGCCACTGAGTCCCCTCTTCCAGATTTTGGCAAGGACGACTAGGACTGGAACGTATGAAGTGATGGGTAGCATTTCAAATGGGATTGAGATAGACGTGGTTCTTTCAGTGACAACTGGTTTGTGTCGCGTGAGAAGACAGGTATTTCCGCTCTTATCTAAGAAGGCAACAGGCTGGGATTTTTGGTGGGTAGATGGTTACAATCTTGATTATGATGGCTATCCTCAGGAAGACACAATTCGTGAACAGCGATTTCGAATCAGCTAAAAGATGCCAGGTTTATTGAAATGTGACTGTATTCCGTTTCCTTGTAACATTATACGCTCTAAAAACTTATACGAAGGTTCCCAGGAGTATTGATAAACAACAGATTGATAAGATATTTACATTCACAAATAATTTATTCTCAATTTAAACTTTTAATAAAGTTATTCGCGGTCTAAATAGACCGTTCTATATATATATATATATATATATATATATATATATATATATATATATATATATATATATATAATATATATATATATATATATATATATGAAAATAGGTAGATTAATTAAGCAATAAGTGTTTAATGAACTTAAGAAAAGAGTGATAAAAGGAAAGCCAAACTTTTTAGATAAAGTTTTCGGGTATAGTAATTTTTAATAAGTTCAACCAGCTTCGTAGATAACTCCAGACGTTGGGTGAAAATCTGCTATGCAAATATATATATATATATATATATATATATATATATATATATATATATATATACATGTTGATGAAAATGAAAATTGGAAGGTGAAGAGACAAATTCAAGAGAAACGCAGATGTTACATCTCGAAAATTTTTATTATCATGAAGGCATGTTTCGATGCGTTTCGATGGTTGTCAGCCATCTTTTTTAGAGAATTATGAATTGTTTCTTATCTCAGATAAGTCTAATACTCGCAAATACAGATACAAACACCCCCAACTCCTACTAAACAACCTACAACACACAAATATCCCCATTTCTTTCTTAAATCTCAAACATGTAAACAGCATGCAGTTTTCTCTGCACTGCTGCAAGTTTCTCTGAAAAAAGATGGCTGGCAACAATCGAAATGCATCGAAACATGCCAATGGGATGATAAAAGATTAGAGATGTAACACACACTTTTCTGTTATCTTTTCTCTTTACTCACACAACATATATATAGTATGATAACACAACGTATCGATCAGTTATTAATGAAAAAAAAAAAACGGAAAATAAAACCTTTCTTGAAGCTTCCATTTTCACATCATGTTGTCAATCGTCTAGCTTACTAATTACCCAGCGTCTTTTAAATCTTGCCGCTTTTAGCCGATTCAAAATGGCCGTTCAAGAACTGTGCTTTCCGAGGATTGTCGGTAACGATATACTGGTTGATGTTATTAGGGGCAGGATGACTTTTAGGAAGCAAGACGAAACATCCAGACAAACGTTAATTTGCATAACGTTATCTTAGAGCAAGAAAGACTATGTTAGAAACGGAGAAAAAAGTTAAAAAAACAGATTAGTAGCTTTTTCTTAACTCATCAAATTAAATGAGATTCATCATCTGATTTGAACCAAATTACATAATAATGAAGATGAGATATAAAAAACACCCAGTTTTATGATTGTTATAAATCTATAATTGTCGGCAAAAATCATAAAAAACATATCAATGGAAAATTTTATTAAAAGACGCCGCCTTATTTTGTCGAACCCTTGAATGTTCTCGAGGAGCCCTGGGGTTCCATGGAATCCACTTTAGGAAACGCATTAATAAACTCTGCTATTTCAGCGCATTGGCAATATTTTGCCACCGACATGTAAGGGCTGAACTATTCCTATTATAATTCTAATGGCTGGACACAATTTGAATCATTAAAAGCGATTAAAAGTGATTTTTCCCATCTATAGTGATTGTTTCATTACCCAATTATTGATTCGAGGAAAATTATTCCATTATCTAAATAAAAAGCAATGCATATCAATAGAATGTTTCTCTGAAACATCTAAAACCTGAAATGGTCATTGTCACTGTTTTGTTGCACGATAGATGTCTTTCTCATATGAATTTCTTTCAACATTTTATGGCTTTGCTTTATAATGAGAATCTGTTGAAGGAGTAGAGTGGCCTCTGGTCCGTGGGCCAGTACTACCAAGGCTGATCAGAACCTCCATACAGGCGAATCGCTAGCAGACGACTGAGCAGTTCACGACAACTTACCGATACTGCGAAGGGCCGATTAATTTTGTGATGATAATTTTGCTTTTTCATCTATCATACTATAATACTAAATAATGGTCGATACAATACGTACAGAGGTCACATAGAAAAGGTAAAGTTACGTTCTAGAATCAAAAAGTCTTTTCCGTAATATGATAATTGGCCTTCAAGTCATGTAATATATGGCGTCGGAGACGTAGTGTAAATCTATTTTACTACATTGGAAACACGAAGCATACACACACACGCACGCGTGTGCATACAGACAGACAGTTGTTTTGCTTTATTTCAATATGGTGTTGAATATAAGTTCCAACTGCGTTTAGGCCATTGTTTAGTATATATATATATATATATATATATATATATATATATATATATATATATACATGTGTGTGAATGTGTGCGTGCGCGTGCATGTATACTAACTGGAATAACCAGTGTTGGCTGGGGAAAATGACTTGAATTGAGTAGAAAAATCGGGACTAAAACAGAAAAACGCGATCCCAACTTCGAAATATTGGGAACTTTATGTAAATACTTCTAACTTGACTTCAAAAAATAAAATGACCTGATTTTTATTTAGCCTACTTGTTACGTTTACAGAAGGGAA
Source organism: Thysanoteuthis rhombus (assembly GCA_963457665.1). Classification (NCBI taxonomy): domain Eukaryota; kingdom Metazoa; phylum Mollusca; class Cephalopoda; order Oegopsida; family Thysanoteuthidae; genus Thysanoteuthis; species Thysanoteuthis major. The sequence continues at coordinate 61,619,895 of OY735212.1, forward strand.
GGGTGGGTGGGGCGAAACACATTCATCGTGCAGCATAAATTGTACTTAGGGCACAACTCTCTTCTCTTCTACTGACGTTCTATCTTCATCAAGGAATGACACAAAACGTACAAAACATATAAAATCATTTTGTTGTAAGAAATAGTATTACCAATCACGAGAATAATGACTGGAGAAAATTCTGAAACGAAGATTATTTGTTTCAGATGTTTAGGACCCAAGAAATATTGATAAAAAAAAGTAAAATATTGTTTTACCCAATTTGCAAAGGAATAATCTTTTGCGGTGTTATGAAGATCGCTTGTCTCGTAGTCGCCGTTCTGTTGCCTTTGGAGATTTGCACCTGGAAAATGTACCATTTCTCCTCTTCCACTTCAGAGGATGGAATTTCAAGCTTGCCAACATTTCTAAGCGAAGGACATCCCGCTCCAAGAGGATTCCCTGAAAAATTAACGCTGTTTGCGTCGAATTCCGGATTAAAGCTTTTGCTCGAGTCGGTATGAATCAAACACGACCAAGAAAAGCTGAGTCCTGTCGTTTCACCTTGACCCTGGCTAGGATCATAAGACAAGCTAGCAGCATCCACAACCAAATTTTCCTTTGGAATCATCATGACCGACCCACCTTTTATTATCGCTTCTAGGTCTGGAAGGGTCAAATCAAAATAGATATGATCAGTTTGTGTGGTATTAGCAAGTGATACAGTCAGATCTAATCGGTAAGAGCCTGGTGGATTATTTTTGTCTATGATGAACGATGAACCATCTCGAACGCTCTTGTTCCGAAACTTCCATAAGTAAGATATTTGCATTGTTTGACAGCGTTCTTTCACTTCAACGTTACTTTTGATGGTGTTGTTTTGAGTGTTTTGTAGCTGTAAGGGATCTGATGGATCTCGGTTCTTCTCCATAAATAAGGCATCGCTCTTAAAGCAGTCGTTGATTAAGGTTACATTCTTGGAGAGTCTTTCAAAGGATAAACTATTGAAGCAGTGGACTTGAATCGTAATTTGTCCGTCTTGCAAGTTTTTAAACTCGACCTCAATAACACTTGTGCCACTGATGTCGCCTAATTTAGTCTGATTTTCTCCGCTGCTTAATGTAAATTCGCAGGTGACATTGATCAGATCTTGGGTTTGGGGTCCAGCACTCACGTTTGGCTTTAGGGTTTCATACGTCGCCAACTTTTCTGGCGCGCTCAATTTCAGATCTGTTACGCGGTTCATAACCAACACAGACTTGTTATATTTGAAGGTTTCTTTAAAAGAATCTCCACTTACCTCGACGCTGACGCTGTAAACACCGATTTTGTTCATTTGACAAGTAAATGGCATCGGTTGTCCAGTCAGTGTGATGTTTTTCATAAAGACCCGAACATAATTTCCACTACTAAACGTAATTTTGTAAGTAATATCGGGATCGCTAGGGAAAGCTTGAGACACCGGTGCAAAAGAGCCCTCAATACCTGTTCCATTTGCAAAAATTGTTGTATTTTCAATTGTAAACTCAAAGATACCAGCTTGAACATTAATTAGGATCTTTCGCTTTTGATCAAGTACTGCCAAAGTCAGGAAACCACTGTAATTACCGAAGCTTTTGTATAAATGAGTTTTGTTATAGCTTGAAAGGGATTTGTTTCCCGTGCTGTCCCCGTCACCAAAATCCCAGTTTATAGTAACGTATTCAAGTGGGGGGCCTTGATTTCCACGATAGCTTAAAAAGAAATCCGAATCCGTGCCTAAAGGAACGATTGTCGAATAATTCAAAGAGAAATCGTTCAGGTCAAAATCAGTTACCTGAGTTAATACAGTTTTTTGTACAGAATTCAAGACTGCTGTACATTTTATATCAAAGGTATAATTATTTGCTTTAGTGTAATTCTTCTGATCAGTGAAATTGGTAGGAAACACAAGGTTTGAAAAGTTCTGTGCTGTTCCATCCCCATAACTCACAGAACATTCCCCATGTACCGATCCAACTGACTCAACGCTGACTTCAAACTTTCTCAATCCGTCCGGGATAGTAATAGATTTTTCATCTACAGTTATCTTTTCCAGTTTCCCGTAAACGAATATTTCCGATGTGCCGTTTTTAATGAAGTAAGGACAGCTTAAAGCCCAGCTGAGAATGTATTTACCCTCTTTTTGGTATTCTTTAAAAAATACCCCCGTCACATCAGAAATGTTATCGTGAGACGAACTACCGAGGTTGTCACTTATAAAGATTTTAAACAAATTCGAAGGTACTGTAGTTTCATTAACCATAAGGTAAACTTTATCCCCAACAAAATATAATTTTTTGTTCGTTTCTAATGTTGCATTAGTGACGACGGTAATGTCCTCCGAGAAAACGGCTGAATTTGAGTCCGTTTTGATAACAACAGTATAATTGTGTTTCCCCAGCGGTAAAATATCTTTTGTGAAAGTTTGATTCATTTTCGTGATAGTAACCGGACTATCCGCTTTATCGTCAATAAACAAAGTGGCAGTGACTGTTGTCTGATTTAAACTGCATTTTGAGAACAGTATTTGAATTTGAAGCGAATCTGGAGGAACAATAAATAACTTAGAAAACTTGACATCGAAGTCTTCTGCATTGGGCACCACGGTGATATTCTTTGGCAGCGACCTCTTGTATATTCCATTAGATAAAGAAAATACCAAGTTGAATTTTTTGCAGCCTTTGAAATCGTATGGCACAACAAAATTTTTTCCGCTTTTGGAACATGCCACGAACTTGAATATTCCTTGTGAAACTATGAACATGCGCAATAAGAGGTTGGTTCCGTTATTCACACTGACGGTGAAAGTAGCCGTTTTGTTAAACATGAAAACTGACTGCGGAGGACCCACAGACAACTCTCCGATCATTTCTTCGTAATGAAGAGGAAACCGAAAGAATATATTTGAACTTGTTATGATGACCTCATGGGTGCCATAGCTTGTGAAATTAGCTGGCATCAGTTTTACTTTCTTGGATGTTATGACAGAGATCGTACTCACAGTAATATTGTCTATGGATATTTCTACAGTACCACGGCTCATTTTCAATTCCAAAGTAGCACAACTGTTGGTCGGCAAAAATAATTCTGTTCCATTCGCTGGTGTTACGGTAAGAGTTGATAATGTGGGAACCACTACAAAATAAATAGATAAATAAACAAATAAATGAATGTAAAAAAAGAAAAAGAGCTACATAATAATACAATCGAGCTATAACTCTTGGGACAGACCTGACAATTTTCAATGTTAAGAATGTGTGAGAATCATGTGGACTCTCCCCACAAAAAATTTTTTCCGAGCGCAGGGAGGGTTCGTCTAGGGGGAAAATTTTGTATCCAAGATTGGCTAAAATTTTGTATGAGGGAATATCAGCTATCATTAAGCGTTGTCCAGAAGCCTATTTAAGACATGTTTCAGCAGTTTTATGCTCAATCTTTTAAGATAATGTGAGTTTTAAACTCCAATTAAAATATACTTAATATCTACAGATATACAGCCAACATTTCTCAACTCTCGTTTGAAATGAGTTAAAAAAAAAAGAAATCAAAACCAATTTAATAAATCTCAGCAAATATAACACTTTTATAAAATGCATGAGATTTTTTCTTTCATGCGTGTGAGAGTGAGAATGTATTGAGAGGCGCGAAGTGAAACGTTCCAATAAAAACCTTTCATAATCCGAAATGGTGTGAAATGTATGATATCGTTTTAGCGTCCCAAAAACTCCCAAAAGGCTGGTGATGGTTTGTTAGCAGGTTGGGACAGTGGTAGGTACTGGGGACTAAAGTGTAGGAGTAAGAAGAAGAGGTGCACGCTGACTCTATAAAGCCTTAGCACGGAACAAACGTCATACGCTATTCTTGTTTCCACCTTTTTTTTTATTCGTGAAATCGAAAAGGTGACGTAACAGGACTTTAGTAATGTGGGGAATATATGTAGTACGTAATGAAATAAACAAGTGTATATCATTACAAAATCTCATTAACATCAAAAATGAAGAATTTATTAAACCCAGAAAGGCTACGAGCAATAAAGTCATCAACCCTGAGCTATTAGAGGTGACATGACATAGATGTTCAAGATAACATCTGAGTTTATATGATATATGTGTTTAAGATAACATCAGGTGACATGATAGAGATACTTCATTTAGTATCAGACGTGACATGATAGAAAAGTTTAGGATAGTATCAGACGTGACATAGAGATGTTCACTAAGTATCAGAGTTTACATGATAGATATGCGTAGGATAGTATGAGAGGAGAGATGATAGAGATATTTGAAATAGTATGGGAGGAGACACGATAGAGATGTTTAAGACAGTATCAGGGTTATATGACAGATGAACAGTGCATTTCATTCCTAAGTGGAAAGACTCGACGGATTGCTCAAGTTCCAGGACACATGAAAATCTTCCCAGCACTTGCACGGACTGCCAAAATACAAAACGCTAAATCCGTTTAACTTTCTGTTGGAAAATGTTGTTAGAGCAAAGACAATAAACACATTTGAAAAACCGTCTTGATAAATTTTGGTAGAATCAAGAGATTTTGTATGATAGCTACAAGGCAGAAATTAAGACGTAAACACAGGAAGTAGTTTAAAATCTGGGAGTACAGTGAAGAGGATCCTCTAGGAGTCGGACTGGAAAAAATCTCTTGGGTACATTCCAACTATCATTTAGGCAATCAAAGAAGAGATGTGATTGTTATTACAAAAGATTGTATATAATCGAGGTAAAACTCATAATAAAGTTATACGGTGACTCCACGAAGAGTCTCTTGATCATGTCGACGGCGTATGCAGAATTGATATCGTGGGAAACGCTACAAAAAATTACAAAAAAGAATCATGAAAGAAGTGATACAGGTTTCCCCTGAAATTAGAATGTCTCTATGAAAACATATGAGACAAAATGGCGTGAAGTGAAGCACTTATCATCAACCGATATGGAAGAGAATTGAGCGTTATGTTAGACTGAATCATTAGAGAGTTGGGAGGTGGGAGGTACAGGAGACTAGGCTGTCAGAGAGAAAGGGAGAAGGGTACGTGTTGATTCTATAACTTTATGTATCGCTGCAAAACCAACGCTAAATGTTATTTTTATTCGCGAAAGCAATAACCCCCCCCCCCTAAAAAAACAACTCCCCCCCCCCAAAAAAAACCCCGATGTAACCAAAACTTTCGTAAAGTAGGGATTACCTGTTATGTATAGTACTATAATAGAGCCTGAAACTTCCGAGAAGAGTCATTGACATTACAACTTTTATTCGGATTGATTAAAAAAAAAAAGAAAAAAAAAAGATTTGGTCGTCGGAACAAAGTTTGTACATAACCTGTGTATGATTTGGATATAGAAATCCGACAATATTAAAGTATTATGATATTTAAGAAAACTTATTTTGTATGATACACCGTTGCGACTTCTTGAGAAATGATGTTTTCATATTTGTCATTTCTCTCAGCGAACGTACTATTTTATTACATTTTCATTGATAATATTTCGGCCTTGTTATTCAATGCCTTTTTTTAAACACCTTCTACATGTTACATTCTAGGTGTTGATCAACCAGCAAGGCCCAAATATTAACAATAAAAAATGGAAAAAAGTAAAACCTTCACTGGAGAGGAAAACATATATATATATATATATATATATATATATATATATATATATATATATATATATATATATATATATATATAATGTGTACTTTAGAGAGTGAGACAGACCCGGGAGTGAAGTGTTTGGTGGTAAGGTTTATTAATCTTTATATGTCAATAGTCCATACATGTTTCGGGATTCTTCCCATCATCAGTGGTGTGTGCTGTGTGAGTGTGTATTAAAATGTACCATATATATATATACATATATATATATATATATATATATATATATATATATATATATATATATATATATATATACGTATTAAAACATTAAAGCAATGCAGAAATAATGTTGAAAAACGGAAGTTTCAAAAAGTAGCGTTCAGTTCACGTTCTGCATGTTGTTATTGGACAAGGCAGTTTTTTATTCAAGGATTTATTCAAGACATTGTATTATAACCGCCACAGCGAAAAAAGGTACGTAACCTACATATAACTGCCTTGTCCAATGACGACATGAATGCAGAACGTGAGCCAGCAGATTTTTTTTTTCAGCTTTCGTTTTTCAACATTATTTCTGATGTGACTGCAATGGCGTAACATGTAAAATTAATTTTACAAAATATAAGAATGCGTTAATGTAATCTATGTATAACATTTGTGACATGATAGGGTGAACCTACGGAGAGTTTTGCGATTATATCGACGGCATATTTTCTTGGTACTGGTTTCCATACTTTCATATAGGACAACATTGCTTTGAAATTAGTAAGATGCAAAATGATAATTCCTCGGACCATTATGACCATTAGAACGTATATATCACAATAATTTACCAAGTGCCGTTAATTGATAGCGGGAATTCATTCATTTGCCTTGAAATCCCTGTATCCTTTTTGACGTTAATAAAACACTGATGATTGTTGATTTATTTCTCTGTGATGAAGAAAAAATATATCAAATAATGACATTTCCTATAATGACTGATGTATCTAGAGAGCTGAAAATTTAGGCATCCATTCCTTATTATGTGAATAGAAACGCTTTTTTTGTTTTTAGGTTTCAAGGTGGGTTGGGGGGGGGGGTCAAAATGCAAAGCAGGTTTATGCTAAATTGATCGCGTCCGCCCGTTTTTCGAAAATTAAGACATTTTAGCGATCACTGTCCAACAAAGGGCGAGAAATTGATTGATCACTCGTTTTTTTCATTTTGTAATTGATCACTCCCAATGGGAAATGTTGCTATAAGACTTTGATTGCGTGACAGTTTCAATCGAGTGATTAACTAGACCTGTATCTCTTAGATTTCAAAATCTTCGTATTATTAATCAATAAAAGCTTGAGTTTTTGGTCAAAATGTAAGAAACAAGCATTTTTTTCCCGTTCTCATTCGGCTGTATCTGGTGTATTAAAAGTTGCATCAATGAAAAAATAGATTGATTAATGAAACTGGATTTTGTTCACCAGACCGATGTGATCATTTTCGTCCAACGAGATTAGATGTGTGTTAATGCATAACGACAACTACCCATCGAGATGAAATCCTCAGATCACTGAAAAAGAAGCTAAATACTCTAAACCTTAAACTAAGTTTTGGCAGCATGTCGTAAGGGATGATGAATCGAAACATTAGAAGAAGGGGTGATCAATAAATAAGTTATTTCTCTCACTTTTAATGGGCAGTGATCACTAAAAAGTCTAAAATAAAAAATTTTAAAAAGTGGACACTAACTAGGGACCAATTTAGTATGAACTTACTTTCAAAATGAACCCTCACTAAAAACCTACTTTGGGTTATAAATTATACGCGAATAATACGGAAAGGCTGGACGTTTAAAACTAAACTAAAATAAGAAACAGTAAGTGTGCAAATGCTTTTTTAAAATGCCAGATTTGTCATATTTGGCCAAACCTTTCTCTTATTTTATTAATAAGATACTATTCATCTTTTTTTCTAACGAAATAAGTTATATTTCTAATAAAAATGAATTTCTTCCTATGATTTGTTAATACCAAACGATTTCAGTGGCGTTTGTCTCAATGCGTCATGTCCGATTAACTTTTTAAACAGCTTGAGTTGAGATGAAAATTTGAAATCAGAACACTTGAATCACAAGAAAATAAATAATGTAGTTAATTAGCTCTATACTCCAGGCGCCGATCAATATCCCCCTTATTTTTACGCGTATATGCTGGTATAGAAATACATTCAAAAATGATATCTTTATCGATCGATAAGTATTTACAAGATTCATTATTTCGCTTCGAATTGAAACAGTAAAAACCGAATTTCGAGGAATTTGGAACCGGAATCTACTTACCGATTTCTGCGACTAGTATGAAAATGATGGCCCACATTACTCCGTTTTCTGTCATTTCAAAACAGTGAAGAAATCAAGTTGTATTAAAGGCTGACTGACTCCAGGATGGATGTCACTCGTCCATAGAATGAGGGAAATGAGTAGAGGTAATGGAGTTGATTGATTGATTTTATTGTTATTTATTTTCTTGTTGCATGAAGCGTATTGGTCTGTGTTACTTAACTACATTGTAAAATACACATACATACTCACACACGTATGTACGCACGAATGCACACACGCTGATGCGCGCACATATGCATAATCACACATGCATAACCACATATATATATATTAATACATTAATACATAGTTTATATGTGTATATATATATATATATATACATATATATATATATATATATTAATACATAGTTTATATATATATATATGTATATATATATATATATATATATATATATATATATTAATACATAGTTTATATATATATATATATATATATATAAAAACTATGTATTAATATATATATATATATATATATATATATATATATATATATATATATATATATATATATATATATATAAACTATGTATTAATACTCACAGAATATTTAATACAAAATGTGGAAGAGGAAGACATGAAAAAAAAAACAAAAAAAACAATGAATATTTTTTTGCTCACACAAATGTAAACTGATAATTACTGTAAACGAAAACCACGATGAGACCTTAAATTGAATCTAACGAATGAATACTGGCAAACTTATCAATTATCCAAAGGCGGATCCAGGAATTTGAGCTGAGCGGGGTCGGGGTACTGTCTAATATCCTCTTTTCATTCCATCCGACGAATGGGACCATGGATATAATTCATTTTTGTTTTAAGGTTAATCTATGATTGCTTTGGATTATTTAGGATTTTATCTAAATTAATTTCTCTGGTTATTTAAAAAAAAAAAAGGAATTTTGCTCCATTCGAGCAGGTGGGGGGTCGGAATCCCTTGTACCCACTGGATCTGTGCCTGTTATTACTTCGCTCAAAATAACCCCTAAGATGAATCAATAAACTTTCTTGTTTTTTATGTTCATCTAAAACTCTGATGGAACGATAACAGCGTCTATTTTGGAGAAAATAAATAAATGCATGTCCAAATTCGTTTGAATATCAATTGATTTAAAAAATCTATTTTTATCTGGTGATGAATTATGAATCATTATTGTCAAACACCAATTATTGAGCTTTGGTTTTGTTTTCATGTGCAACAACTATTGCAGATGACAGTGACCAGATCGAAAACCAGTGACATCATGCGAGAATACCAGTGACACAGAGACTTCTGAAGCCCAACTCAGATCGACTTGTTTTGTTAAAGTTTGCAAACAGATTTTCCAGAAACTATCGATAAATAAGTTGAAAATGAGACACGTGATTTTTTTAATTATATTTCACGGTGAAATGAATTCTATTATGTTTACCTGATAGATTTTAATGAAGCTAGGGAGTTTGACCCTTGCACAGCCAAGCTTGTTTTTTTTAAATTCCTTTTTATGATTACTTTTTACTCTCACATATCTCTATTACTCGCTATGTTGTACATCATCATCATCATCATCATCATCATCATCATCATCATCGTCATCATCGTGTCCGTCGTTTGACGTAGAACTTCCCCAATCGTACATTATACACTTCATGTATTGTATACTTATATGAATTAAAGAATGAAATAACCAGACTATAAACAAAGCAGCATCCCATCCGTCGCAGGTTCGATTTCTACAATAGTCCCCTTTTCTTTAATTGTTTATTCTTTTTACGTTTTCAAGACCAATTGATATATTAACCGTGTAATGATGGGAGATCATTTCAAATCAGAGTTTCGTTATCAATTTATATGAAGAATTTCTGAAGCGCCCCCAGGCCCCAAAATGGTTAGCTTGATTTGTTAGGCCGTGTCATCGGAAGACGTGACGGTGGGAGGTAGGGCACTGTTATGTAGAATATAGATGAAGAGGGTGTACGCTGCCTTTATAATAGCTCGCTACAAAAACTAAAGCTGGACGCTATTTTCGCTTTTGGCCTTTTTTTTTCGGGAAAGCGAAGAGATGGCACGAAAAAAGTGGGGACGACCTGTATTTGAATTCCATTTTTTCTCTTTAGAAATGAAACTTGTTTCAGTGGAAGAGTCCATTGATCAAAAGGTGGATAGGAAATATATTAGAGATAATTTTGTAACCTTTGATTGGAAGAGCCTATGGCTTCGGTCAATGATCCATGAAAAAATCACAGTGTTCATCATATAGATAGATTAAAACCCTATTCACGGTTCATTTCTGTAACGAACCACTGAAACCCACTGATCGCCTGACCAACCACCCGAGAGTGCGACAGATTCTTCTCCCTTTGTTTGTGTGTGTGTGTGTGTGTGTGTGTGTGTGTGTGTGTGTGTGTGTTTGTGTCTCCTGGGAACTCCTGGTCACGTTTTTGGGGCTACAACATTGAGAATTTGTATTAGTACTTCACTAGGTACCAACTAAAAAGTTTTTTTTAAGTACGTTGCAGGGTCTCAATGGTCATTTTGGACCAACAATGCCCAAGTTTTATGCTGATATTTGTTTTAGATAATTTTAGATAGAAAGATCTCCATTTCAGATAATTTTAGATGATTTTTTTTAGATAATCAGTTCTGGTACACACGCAGGTCACTATGATTCATTTATGCGTGGTACCGATATTTTTAACAATATATCCCTTTCTGTCCCGCAATGCATTCCAAAAGTATTCAGTCCTCTGACAATTTCCCGTACTGAGTTACCTCACAACCTGAAATGATAATGGATTGCAGGGATGGGGGGGGGGGGGTCGTATCATTTGCACAACATGCCTATCTATGAAGATGTAAAGATGCAGCGATAACAGATACAAGTCTCTTGGTATATATCTTCATGAGCTGGACACATCTAGCCACATGTTTTTCCCCTCATTCCTCAAGGCAAAACTGCTCCAACTCCTTCGGGTTTGATGGGTTCCGCTGGAGTACAGCAATCTACAAATCGTACCACAGATTCTCAATACGGTTGAGTGAGATCTGGCTTGCATTGACTGAGTCATTCAAAGACATTCAAATGTTTTCCCTCATACCACTTGAGTGTCGCTTTAGAATTATGCTCAGGGTCATTGTCCTACTGGAAGGTGAACCTTCATCCCAGTCTTAAATCTCCCGAAGACTGAAACAGGTTTTACTGAAGAATTTCTGTGTGTTTAGCAGCACAGTCCCTACCGATAAAATATACCTCCACAGAGTGCTACACCTACCACCCTGCTTCAGTGTGGGGAAGGTGTTCTTGGCTTGACGAGAGATGGCTTTGCACCTGGCATAGCAACTTCCTCAATGTCCAAAAGATTCAATTTTAATCTCATCGGACCAGAGAGCCCTCTTCCATACATTTAGGAAGTCTTCGATGTCTTTTAACGAGCTCCGAACGGGCTTTCTTATTTTTGGGGTTGAGAAAATTTTTTTTTCTGGGCTCTCTTCCAAAAACCCTTGCTCTCTTGAGTGCGCGGCCTAAAGTAATCCTCTGGACAGATACTCCAATGTCCTGCTTGGGGCTTTCAAGCTCATACTGAGTCTCCTCTTATATTGCTGACTAATGATCTCCTTGTCCTGTCCGTGTGTTTTGATGGGTGGCCCTCTCTTGCTAGGATTGCTGTGGTACCATAATCTTTTCATTTTGTTATAATGGATTTTATGGTGCCCCATGGGATGTTCAAAGTCAGGGACATTTTTTTTATAACCAAACTCTGATCTGTACTTCTCCATAATTTTATCCCTGTCCTGTTTGGTCTTCGTAGTACTGCTTGCTCGATGGTGCCCTTTGCTTAGTGGTATTGCAGACTCAGGGACCTTTCAGAACAGAATTGCACACAGGTGGACTTGATTTATCTGTGACTTCTGAAGGTAATTAATAGCATCAAAAGTTTGGGCTTCGGAGTAAAAAAGCCGAATACTTATGCACGTACCACTTTTCAGTTCTTCATTCCTTGAATTTTTTTAAAAAATTCATTTCTCTAAATTGGACTATTTCGTGTCAGACCATTACATAAAAAAATAAATAAAAAAATCCATTTAAATCAGAGCTTGTAACGGAACAAAGCAGAAAAAAACGCCAGGTGGTTGTATACTTTTGCAATGCGGTCTATTTTCGGTTATATCGTAAACTAAAAAGGAATCTCGGTGTTGCCCAGGAAGGAGAAAGCTCAAATTTGACAAAATTGATTTATAATATTACGTACCTTGAAATCTTGAATGGAATATTCTCGTTATTAATATTTGACTAGCTTTCTTCATCTCTTTGTTACTTTTTGAGACAACATTCTCGGTCGAATACCCCTTCAATCATTCAACTAATAAGCATGAAATAAGAATAAGTAGCTTTCAACCAGGTTTTAACTTGAACTTAAAAACTGATGGTTGAAAAACTGAAAAAGGGGGACACCCATTAGTACATTTAATATGGAAATAAGGGTTTACTATGATTCTTCAAGCCATATTAGTGTAGGAGAGGTTTCCCTTACGTAAGGTCGTAGGGTTAGGACTGTGTGAGATCCACAAAAGAATTTTATTGCTTCAACAGCTCTGGACCATCAGAGCTTGGTGCAGAATATATATATATATATATATATATATATATATATATATATATATATATATATTCTGCACCAACTCACACACAATGCATAGCTCCTGGCAGTGGACTCTGGTTCCACATGGTACATTTTAATACACACTCACATAGCACACACCACTGATGATGGGAAGAATCCCGAAACATGTATGGACTATTGACTTATAAGGATTAATAAACCTTACCACCAAACACTTCACTCCCGAGTCTGTCTCACTCTCTAAAGTACACATTATATATATATATATATATATATATATATATATATATATATATATATATATATTCGCCAATTTTTGCTATATCTACATTTTTGAGGAGTTCACTTTCAGCATCATCATGATCAGTAGCAGCAGCGTCCGCAGTTGAATATAGACTTCTCTAACATGGGCGTCGCAGGACGATTATATTCTGAACTTTTTTAGTTCGTCACAGTTTTGCATATGATCTCTTGGGATTCATGTTGTCAGCCATGATGTCTGGTGGTTGTGTGACATTCTTGCAACATGACCAGCCTTGTGCCATTTGAGTTTTCTAATGGATTTTACATCTCTGACTCTTGTTTTTTCCTCTAATATACTATGCTATCTTGCGATCTCTCTGTGATGTTGAGCATGATTCTCTCCAGCGCATTTTGCACGGTTCTTAGCTTGAGGGCCAATCTTTCTGGTTATGTCCCATAAGTGAGTATCGGGATGATGATGCATTGTTTTTATATCCTTCTTTTTAGGACTTATCGAATTTTTTCTTGTTTTTTTTTTTAAGGTTGAGCTCGATCTGCTATCAGCTTGCTCGCTTAAAGCGATCCTCCATTTGATCTCTTCTTCTTTTGGGAATTCAATGGAGATTCGTTGTCTTAAGAAGATGTAGTGGTTTCACTTCACTCCTATAAAAAGGTTTTAAGATTATTGGACTTTAATCTAATCGGTGAACAAACCACAAGGTGTATCTATTTCAGTCCTTTTCTCGACTGACTCAAATGTCCACGCGAGACTTTTAGGCTAATTTATTTCATCAGGGTATTCGTTGACTTGCAATTTGACTACGTCATACTTACCGCAAGGGGATTTTCCCGTCGTTGTGGAAAAGGGGTGCAGCCAGTACATTGCACCGGGGCCCGGAAAAAGGTGGGGGCTAAAGGGAATAAGAGAGTTTCTTGGGTAGAGATATCGTGCAGGGGACGAAGGTACTTGTGCAGTGTGTGTGTGTGAGTGTGTGTGTGTGTGTGTGTGTGATAGATGTCCCCAAATAGCTTTGCACCGCTTGATAGAATTCCACTTAGAGGCCTTACTCTCACCAACTCGTGTGCGCTAATCAGACGGACTTACAAATTAACTCTCACATTATACAATTTCATTCTTTTCTGTTGATCAAGATCTAAAACTTTTTAACTGATCATCGGGTGCTGATCACAAAAATAAAATACATTTCTGCTTATTGCATCAAGTTTTTGTTTGACGGCATAGCTACTGTCTGTGCAGTGACATCAGCATAAAAGCTCTTTTTCTCTATCGTCATCTTGATAAAATTTCCTGAAAATCTAGATGAGCAAGGCGAAAGGTTCCATCGAGATATAAAAGCTAATGAGGAGTGATACCAAGGAAGGTGGGATACTCACACAATGGCCGAATACTGTTAGAGTATTAAAAGTGACGGTTTGGGTATGAACCAGTCGAAGAAAGTCTACAAACGAAAATGTAACCCATGAACAAAGAATGCGTCATTTATTGATATCAGTTAGTGTAAATGAAACCACAACTGTCATTGTTTTGTTTGTACTGAATACAAAATAAAAAGAAAGGCTATACAACCAATGCATCCTGAAACCTAGGACGTAACCAAAAGATTGGTCCTCAAGCTGAGAACTGTGCAAAGTGAACAGGAGAGAATAATTCCAAACGTCACATAGAAAGATTGTGAGACAGCACAGCATATTAGAGAGAAAAAAGGAGTCAGAGATATTATAAAAGTTCATTAGAAAGCCCAAAATGGCAATGGGATGGTCATGTGGCAAGAATGTCAAACAACCACTGGACATCACGACTGACAACGTGAATCCTAAGAGATCATATGCGAAACGGTGACCGATAGAAAATAAGATGGGGTGACAAACTAGACAAGTTCAGAATGTATTGGCTCCTCTATGCCCTTGATAGAGAGATTTGTGTCCAACAATGGACGCTAAAGAGCTGCTGCAGCTGCTGCTGCTGCTGCTGCTGATGATGATGATGGTAATTATAAGATTATTCCGTATTACTTTGTTTCAGGTTTTGACTAAAATTCATCCAATTCTAGCATCGATTTGCATTTTTCTATTTCAATATTTTGACCTGCCGTCTCATAGTTAACCGATTCATTTGTTGATCCCAACATTGATTCATGGAATTATTTGTTGGAACGGCATTCTAAATAGAATGTCAAGAATAGGGATGAGATGATTGTGGAAATCACTGGAATCGGGTATTTTTTTTGCAGCGATTGATAAAAAAATGGGGGTATGCTGTAGAGCAATGACCTGATGTGATAGACAAAAACCAATGTAGTGTTCGAATTCAGCGCCCCCAAATTAGCCGAAAAACAAATCCCAGGAGTGAGTGAACAAAACTTTTGTCGGTCAGTCTTGTTCGTCACAGCGACTCACGAACAAGCCAACAATCCTTTCTTTCAACTGTGTCCATCTTTTTTCTTTTGAACCAACTGCTTTTTACTTTAGTAACCCCGTAACTTCCACAGTGGTGAAAACTAAACTCGGGCACAAATGCAATCTAGACTCCTCGGTAATAGAAGTAGTCATTATTTGAATTCATGGACATCCATGGACTAATTGGTTGAGGTGTCGTCAGTGAAATTGTAGCTCCCTGATTATGGAATGCGATTGCCACTTCCGTTTGAAACTAATCCTTTGTTTTGATTACATGTTACTTACTATCAATGGCGTGAGGGTGTTCGACCAATAATATTGAGATAAAAAGCAAACATAAGGTAAAAAATACTGAAGATTATACTACTAAGATTAATTATTGAATTTATTTGATTGATTTGGTAATTTTTGTGATTAAATCAAATATCTCTGCAATGTGCTTAATTTTGTCACCTTAGGTCAAACTTAGCTTAGCCTAGTAAATATGCACAGATTTTCTGTTTTTTCCTCCATTTTTATTCGAAACCGTCAACCAAAACTGTCAGCAAAACTGTCAACATAGGTTTTTTTTAGTTTTCAAGTGAGTCTGACTGGCTTGCTATGTATGTATTTGAAATACAGACCGAACTGAACGGGGCTAGGGCACTGAAGATTTAAACATTTACTCCTTATTATGTTTAGAGGAGAACGTTTTGTTCAATCCCCTTCCCCCAATATGTTTTCCTTTAATTGTTCAATTTACAATAAAGTTTATGCTAAATTGGTTCTTATTCTATGTCTGGCTGTGATCATGCATGTCCTTTTCCATAATTTATACTTTTTAGAGACCTAAACAGAAAGTGAGAGAAGTAACGACTTCTCCTTTTTTTCCCATTTTTTCTAATTGATCACCCTCGGACTCAGAATGCTGCTGCCAAAAGACGTTGGTCACGTGACGCTGTCTATAGAGTGACCAAGCACACATGTTTGTATTTCCTTATTATGCGGCTAATCTGTTTGTTTGCGAAGTAATTCGACCCGGACACAGGAGCAGTCCGAAGTTTTACACGATAAAAAGAAAATAGATAAGCCATTGACCAGAAAAAAAGGAATCATTGTTTCAGGAAAAGAATTACAGCAATGAAAATATCTGTTGCTGATTATTTGGTTATAAGAAGGAAAGATTTTATATCTGAAACGTATGACATTCCCATTGATATGTCCGTGTTAATATCCTTTCATAACAGTAAAGTTGATAGAAATCAATAGACAGATCATTAAGCTAATGTACGAAGATGATGGTGAGAAGAGAATACAAAGGCTAACACTGAGGCATTGTATGTCAAATAATGTTTCCAGCACAAACTGTTCTATTCATCGGACAGAAACTTGTTTAAACCTGAAATGAAGTTGTTGTGGCTTGTTCTCAAATAACACATCAGACAAAAGACACACAACACTGATCTTATTTACATAATACCTCAATTTTTTTGTAAAAAAACTGTAAGCAAAGTGTAAACAGGTCTGGTTACTCACACAATAGAAACCGTCGCGCGACCAACGTTTTTGACCGGATGTCGTGTTGAGGGTGATCAATTAAGAACTTGAAAAAAAGGTGTCAACTGGCATTGTCACGTGACTAAGATCTTTTGGCTGCATGACGTGTTGATCACTCGAGAAAATAGGGAAAAAAAGAGATGATCAATGAATAAATTACTTATCTTGTCTTTTGTTGGGCAGTGATCGCTATAAAAGTCTGAATTTTGAAGCAACAAATGGTTACTACCAAAAAGATTAATCTAGCAGGGATATATCGTGAATTGAACCTCAACAACAACAAAAAAAATTAGGGAAGGAATTTTCGAAAAAAAAGACAAACGCAGTGTCTTTTCTATATATAATAAGGAGTGAATGTTCAAATTTCAAGCCCTCTAACTCCATTGGAGAGTCCTGGACGCATGCTACATACATGTATAGACAGCTGGACCAGCTTAAAAACTGGAGAAACCTATGTTGACAATTTTGGTGACGTTTGTGATTGGAGGTAATTTCCACTTCCATCTACAGGTCGTTGCGACAAACGCCGTATATTTTGGTGGATTAGACGACATTCGAAACGTCTCATAGGTCAGATGCAAAAACAGACACCACTTGATTGATTATATAACTTACCTACACTCTGACGAATTTCAAATTATTGAGCTGCCGGTATATTAAACATCTGACAAACAATTATACGGACACAATATTAACATTACCGGGAATGTTGGGTATCCCACCGAGATGATTGCTGAGCACCGGAAGGGGGAATAAGCGCCAGTGTTAGCTACCTTAAATACCTCTTATCCGTCCTTTTCTCACTACAGACGCGTTTACTCTATGATACGTTGCTACTAGATTGTGAATACAAAGACATTAACTTTAAAATCCCGTGAAATCTTTTGTGATGGTGAATCAGTCGAGGTTGCCGTTGTCTTCGGTCTTGAAAAAAGCTGTTGTAGTTTACAAAATATTCATTTTGCTTTAAAATTCATTATTAGCCACCTAAACGCACCTTAAAATTTATTTTAAAACATTTTGCAGAAATTTCCTTTGAATGTTTAATTGTAGTTAAAACTGCAAGAAAATAGCATAATGTTAGTTGCCAAAAAAAAAAAAAGAAAGATAGATACTTTTGCGCACTGACAGTGGTTTTCATACCATATCAAGGTCATGTTCACATTTCTATCAACAAGAACTTTTTATAAGTGATACGTCAAGGTAATGCCCTGTTACTGGTAATGCTTTCAAGGTATTCAATTCATTGTACTAGTATATCATCATATCGGTTATTGGGTGCTCAACAAATGCATCGTCCCGATAATCCCCTAGGGAGCCGAATGAAACATGGACACCAACCGAAAGACTGGCCCTCAAACTGAGAAACCATACAATGTGTACATGAAAGAATCATGCTCAGCATCATATGGAGGGATCAAAAGACAGCACAGTATATTAGAGAGAGAAGAGGAATTAACAGTATCTTAGAATCCATTAGAAAACTCAAATGGCAATGGGCTGGTCATGTTGCAAGAATGTCAGACAATAGTTGGGAACCACGACTCATGACGTGGAGCCTCACATGCGAAACTATGACCGGTTAAACATACGATGGCTTGACAAACTAGATAATTCCAGAAAGTATTAGCTCTACGACGTCCATGACAGAGAGCTCTGGCAAATTCTGGGGAAAGTCTATGTTCAACGACAGACACTAAAAGGCTGATGATGGTTTGGTTGTTTGGGGGTCGTATTATACAACTAGTAAAAAATATGAAAACCATACTGAAATTGGGGTCTTGTTCCATCAGGAAGTCGCCTTATCCACCTAAATGTATGATAATTTTGTATTTTTCGCTTTGAAGTGAATCTGAAATGTTTTTCTATACAGTTTCTGTGTAAACTATCTTTTAAAGCCATTTTAGCATCGATTCTTGACAATACCTTGAAAAAAAGATGTCTAGTGATCTCGATTTTTTATTGATTTCTTTTGTCCGCTCTATTCTGTTTAAACAAGTTTTATACGATCATTCGATCTACTTCTGATAAAATATTATAACGGATTCTGCCTTATAGAATCATTTTTCGACCAGAAGCGCTGTGACAACGAGGCAACGGACAGCTACCTTGTAGGCATAGGATCATCGGGGGCAGTTGTTTGCCCCCTATGAAAAAAAAGGAAAGTGTATCTTAGCATCTACCACGTACTATTTTAGCACTCTTTTAAAACGCATTGCAACAATCAAATTTCTTCAAGTTTAATTTAAAGACACTATCCGAGTTTTGTAGTCCAGCCTTTTGTTATCTTTAGTTCAAGATTAAAGTGCTGTATCTGTTCTACTCGCGTCACCGAAAAGAAGTAATAAAACGTTATTACGGTTGAAATGCCCTTGTTGGCCCTTGAGGTCTGCGGTCTCCAGGTTGGGAACCTCTCAACGTTCTCTTGCCAAAACCTAGCAATCTCGAAATCAAATATAGGTCGTAAAATGCCCTTTCTGAAAAACTGCCCCCAGTCCCTAATTGCTTCCGGTGCCCCTGTTCTTGACTGTGCACAAATAACCAAACATCTAATCCGATGAATGAATCAACAACAGAAAAGGCTTTTGCCACAAACATTCTACCTTATATGTACAACATTCCACCTTATATGTACAACATATATAAAACAGCATCAAAGCAAAACGCTGTCAGTAAAAACAAATATAAAAGATAAAAAATGGTTATGAATACTCTATGCCAGTGATTCCCAAACTTATCTTGTCGCGAAACCCCTATACGTTTATCCAAAAATTGCAGAAGCCATGCTTATATTTTATGGGCAATCCCTGTTGCCCTATTTTCCACCGAGGCATTAAATGAAATAAAAACTATTGTAGAGAGAGAATCAATTCATATGAAACATATAAATAATTAAAATTAAGTTCAAATTTAAAATTACTCTTTTCTAATTGTAATTAATTTGTAATTGCTGTGAAATAAGATTTTAATCAGATTAATGCAAAATTTTATTAAAAGACACCTTAACTCGCGGTACCCCAGAAAATTTTCACGGAACCCACTTTGGGAGACATTGCTCTATGCAATAGGCACAACCTTTACCTTATCAATGGTAGGTAAAACTATGTCCTTAAAGAAAGAAGATGATTTTATGCAAACAAGACGATGCGTGATAGCTCTCACTCAAAGCGAGGATCATGAAATTTCGACCAATCAAAAGTCGACGAAGAAAAAAATATTTTTTAGCCAATCATTTTTCGCTGTTTCATGTATTTGATAAGTCATAATTTTCCCATCAAAAGACCACTATAAAACAAGGCAGAGAGGAGAACACTTATTAAGCAGGTTTGATTGTACCACCATTTTGATTGTATCACTATTTTTAAAATTTTGTCCCACCGAAATACTTTCAGTTCGATTTTTCTTCGGAAACAAAATAATTTTCTCATTCCTGTCCATACTGTGCGTATTTACTTCCTTGTTCACCTTTCTAGAAATCTTTCTCGAACGGCGTTGTTTTGTTCAGATCCTTATAAATCGTGTTGGTGGCAATGGTTTCCCAAGGAGGGGCCCTTATTGAATTATGACAGATTTTCCAATACCCTTGCATATTCCAATCCCCTGGTTATCACGCAATTCATAGAATTTTTCAACATTGTGATCACAGTTATTTGGAAATAGAAATATTCTATTTTTATTTTCACAACTAAGATTCTGCGATTTTTTTTCGAATAATAACTAAAAATGAAACCTCAAAGAAGTTATCAAATTATTGTAATATTCTTTAAAAGAATTTCAAAATGTGTTTATAAGCTGCTATTAATGTATTTTGAGCCAAACGAAAATTGTATTTACTACAACAGCTTCTTCCAAGACTGGTGACCCCAGCAACCTTCGCTGACTCGCACGCTAGTTGCAAACGGTCTTAGAATGAACATGTTTGTAACGAGGGGAGGGCTTCGAACACGGGAAAGTGCTGTTTAACAAAGGTGACAGGTGTACATATTCCTCCCTTCGGTATGCTCGACCTCTGTCTCCTATGAATTACCCATAATGACCGGTCATATGAATTTTTTGTCTGTATAATTGTTCCTCAAATGTTTGATATACCAGTTGTTTAGATAAACATATTGAAGTATCGAAGTGGTCGAAATATTTGGAAAAAGTGGTTGTCGGACGGAGAGGGGTCTGGTGCGTAAGCAGGGTGTGGTAGAGTTTTGTAGCCTAGTTTGTTCAATTTCTGCAGGGTCATTCAAGCGACATGCAAGCATTTTTGCTTTTCAATCAAATTCATTTGCGCAATTTTTCAAGCTTTTTTACTTTCCCGATTCGGTACTAATGACAAACAACTGATGAATGGTGAACGTTTAGTTCCTCTGCAATCTCTCGAGTTGTTTTGCGTGGGTCCGCCTCAATGATGGCCATCAATTGGATGTCGTGAATCACAGAAGGACTTCGCATCTTTCATGCCTTTGTCTCTGTTTCGAAATGTTTGGAACCAAAGTCAAGCTTTACATTTGTTGACTGTCCCATGGCCAAATACTTAGTTGATATTGCAAGCAGTTTCTGCTGCTTTATGTCCCATTTTGAATTCATACAACGAAATTGCTTGACTTTTTTTTGTTTCCATTTTGGATTTGACAGGCTCAAATGGACGAGAATAAATAGTGAAAAGGAAATGATCAGGCTAAATAAATAGAGCGAAATTCACGATTTTAAATTGGATGATATACGAGTATATTCAAGTATTATATTCCAGAAATAAGCATCAAAGCTTAGAATAACAAAAACTGCAATTATTTTGGTACCAACCTGAAATATTGAAAGCTGACATCATTTCAATAAGGAAACCTATATAAGCGAGTGTAATTTGTATGCAAATCCTGAATTACTAAGACGAAACTTATGCAGTTGGCTGATTTTCATTTCATCACTTTACGTCAACAAGAGAAGCTTGTTTCCTATCAGTTAACTTTTAGGCGATCCATAAAAATCGATTGTATGGACTCGACATGTACAAAGATTAATGATTCCAAATGGAAGGCAAATCCCAATAATCACCATAACAACCACCCCACAAAGTAACAGGAAACCTGATATTGAACCGGAAGAGCGGTAAAAAGGTTCAGTCGAAACTATTCTACATACGCTGGCTGTTTTAATATTTAACTACACGTTTACGCCTCGATACGTTTCCCATAAAATATCCGATATCTGGAATAGAGGTTAGGAGGGTAGAATGTATCAGTGTCCATTTAATGAAGAGAACGGAAAGCTGCAGTCATGAACACAAATGTCAGTTTTTCTAGTTTCAATGATTATGGACAACGATATGTCCGTACTTCGTATAAATGAATCGCTGCAACCCGCAAGGTTACCAGAAATCTCTATCTACAAAATTTATCTGAAAATATTATCGTAAAAATGGATTTTTTTAAAATCTAAAATTATCTAACTAAAAGGTCACAAATGACTATAGGAACAAACTAATACATTTTTAGATAGTGCGTAGTGGTGAAGTCTGGCAAATTTCCAGATTGTAAACCAAAAGATGTGACCAGGAGTGTCTGGAGACACAAATAAACACACAGACACTCAAATCAGTTGCTCATTTAGCTGGTAAGTCGGCCATTTGTAAGGCTATGGTGATTCGATTCACTTATATATAAGTACGGAAGGATCAAAAAATTGCATACCTGAAAATATTGAAGATTGTTATTTCTGAAAAATATCTAGAAACATAATTGGGGACAATATCTTCATCTTTTGTACGCTTCGGCCTCCCTCGGGTGTATTTCAGATCTAGTAACTTTCATTGAGTTTTGAATGGAATCAATGATTTTGCTGAAAGTGATTTGCTATTTTTAGTAGCAAAAAGGACGATGTCGTCTGCACATCTGAGGTCAATGAAAAAAGCAAGAAAGGTGGTCTCCATATGAATATCATTAAACAAAGGTCACGTGCAGCCAACATGATGAAGACAACGACATAACCATCAAAATCGAAAATGCAGAGCTGAAGAGATTAAACCACTATATCTACCTGGGACAACTTAATCTCCATGAAATTCCCGAACAAAATAAACAAAAGCAAATCAACCAAAGATTCCCAGGAGGTTGGCAAGCTTTCGGTAGATCCTTAAACTGAAAACCATGAATACCGTTCTTATTTTACTCTCTATATAGTCTTCCAGAGTAATGTCTCCCGTATGGGTCTTATTTCTATGTTCAGTTTGCTTTAAGGACTATATGCTTTCATTTCACGTATTTTCCATTGCAAATCTTTGTCTCAATTTCATTTTAGATATTTCCCCTACATATGTGATCGTCTAAGTTCGACCTTATCGACATATTTCGGGCTAAAAAGAACTGCAAATTGAATCCAGACGAAATTTTTCTTGATTTGCTGGGTGAATTAATTTCTCTGGCGTATTTTAAAATTTGGTTGGCTTTTTAAAAAAAGATTTGATTGTCGCATTTTTGAAAATTTGTTCGGTGTATTTTAAAATTTGGTCATCGTATTTTGAAATGTATGCTGTAGGTTTTAACTCGTTTACCATAGTTTTAAACTATGTTGTCAGAGTTTTAAATCTGGTTGCAACATTAAAAAAAAAATTTCTTGCTTTAATATTTAATGTGCACGAAATAGGACTTATTAAAAAGGGAAAAAAGTATATATACCCTGGACAATGTTGGTACAGAATAAGGCTTATTACAGAGGGAAAAAGTATGTACACATCGGAAAATGCTGGCA
The DNA here is from genome assembly GCA_963457665.1 of Thysanoteuthis rhombus. Classification (NCBI taxonomy): domain Eukaryota; kingdom Metazoa; phylum Mollusca; class Cephalopoda; order Oegopsida; family Thysanoteuthidae; genus Thysanoteuthis; species Thysanoteuthis major. The sequence continues at coordinate 61,643,423 of OY735212.1, forward strand.
CAAAATTAGGCTCATTAGAAGGGAAGAAGGTATACACAATCCAGAAAGTGCTGGCACGAAATAAGGCTTATCACCAACCGAATCACAAAAACACTCGATGAAAACCAGCCACGTGAACAGGCTGGCTTCAGAAGAAGCTACTCGACCATGGACCACCTGCACTCGATAAATCAACTGAAAGAAAAAGCAGCAGAGTATAAACTACCACTTGCCGTAGCATTTATCGACTTCAAAAAGGCGTTCGACTCAGTAGAAATCCCTAAGGTCATGGAGGCCATCAGTCGGTAAGGTGTAGATCCAGTATATGTTGAAGTGTTGAAACATATATACAATCACGGCAGCTCCTTTATCAGGCTACATAAAGACTTGGACCCCTTCCAGCTTCAGAAAGGAGTAAGACAAGGTGATACCAGCTCACCTAAACTCTTCACAGCCTGCCTCGAGATGATCTTCAGAAGACTAAACTGGGAGAGTAAAGGAATTAAAATAGACGGCGAGTATCTCAGCAACCTCAGATTCACAGACGACATAGCCCTTATCGCAGAGAACCTACACGACCTCTAACTAATGATAGATGAACTAAAGTCGGCCTACACATGAACTTCAGCAAGACGAAGATCATGTGCAACAACCACATTGGAGATAAAAACACTAAGATCGAAATCGAGGACACAGAACTCGAGAAAGTAGACCACTACATCTACCTAGAGCAACGAATCTCCATGAGACCCTCAAAAGAAGAAGAAATCAAGCGAAGAATCACACTAGGATGGCAAGCCTTTGGCAGAGCTAGCTCAACCTTCAAAAATAATAAGATCCCATTAATCCTAAAGAGAAGGGTGTACAACCAATGCATCCTCCCAATAGTCACTTATGGAGCTGAAACATGGAACTTAACCAAGAGACAGACCCGTAAGCTGAGAACCATACAACGTGCACATGAAAGACTAATGCTTGGCCTCACATGGAGAGACCACAAAACAGCACAGCACATCTGGGAAAAGACAAGAGTTAGAGACATCATAGAATCCATAAAAAATCTCAAATGGCGGTGGGCTGGCCATGTTGCAAGAATGGCTGACAATCGATGGACATCACGACTCACAACATGGATTCCCCGAGACCACATGCGCAACCGAGGCCGGCAAAATTTTAGATGGAGAGACGAGCTAGACAAGTTCAGGAAGTACTGGCTCCGTGACGCCCATGATAGAGAAGTGTGGCAAATCCTGGGGAAGGTCTATGTCCAACGACGGACGCTAAAAGACTGATGATGATGATGATGATAAAGAAAGGGAAAGGTATACATACACCGGATAGTGTAGGCACAAAATGAGGATTAATAGAAAGGAAGAAGGTATATATGCCCCGAAAAGTGTTGGGGGCTCATTAAAAAGGAAAAGGTACAGCATCAGACAAATTACTGTAAAGTAATCTGATGGTTCTAGGTTCGATCCTAGTGTGAGACAATATAACAATATTACTAACGCTAAGAGGGGAGTACAATCAATATACCCACGTCGGATAAATAAAGGGTTCGGTTCGTTACTTCCCCAAATCTACCAGATGATACCTGACGAAGGCCGTAGAGTGCAACGGCCGAAACGTTGTATGAAAAATAACCAAGATGAGGATGGTCCGAATATCATAATAATACCTCATCTCAAAAATTCTGAGATATACTGACATCGTCCTTTTTTCAGAGAACCAATACGACCTCCAACTAATGCTAGATGATCTAAACGAAGAAAGCGAAAGAGTCGGCCTACACATGAACTTCAGTGAAATAAAATTCATGTGCAACAAACACATAAAAAATAAGGACATAACTGTCAAATTCGAAGAAGCAAAACCGGGGAAAGTGGACCACTATATCTACCTAAGACAACACATCTCTATGTAACACACAAAAGAAGAAGAAATCAAGCGGAGAATCACTTTGGGATGGCAAACCTTCGGCAAAGCAAGCTCAACCTTCAAAAACAATATAATCCCAATAATCCTTAAAAGAAGAGTATACAACCTATGCATCCTCCCGATAGTCACTTATGGAACTAAAACATGGAACCTAACCAAGAGACAACCCCGCAAACTGAGAAGCATGCAGAGAGAATCATGCTCAACCTCACATGGAGAGATCACAAGGCAGCACAATATATCAGAGAAAAAACGGGGGTCCGATGTATCATAGAATCCATTTGAAAACTCAAATGGCAATGGGCTGGTCATGTTGCGAGAATGAAGGACAATCCATGGACATTACGACATAACATGAATCCCCAGAGACCACATGCGAAACTGAGGCCGACAAAATACAAGATGGAGAGATGAACTAGACAAATTCAGAAAATACTGGCTCTGCGACGCCCATGATATAGAAATGTGGCGGATCTTGGGGAAGGTCTATATCCAACGACGGACGTAAAAAGACAGATGATGATTGAACAAGATCTGAAAAACAAAGGTAATTGCAAATATACACCTGTGAATGCAATAGAAATCAGCAATTAAGAAAAAGTTCAGGTATTTTCCTCTTGCAGAAATATGGATGAACATTTTGCTGTTCAGCTCTGAAAGCAGAAAACTGCGATGCAGATAATATTCATCCAAAAAATGTAGTGTGTAGTAATGTTTATTGAGCCTAAACGTCTATCACTACATTCTTGGTGTTCATCTCTTTCATCTCTACGCTTTTTGTCGGTTGGTGGGTCGGTTCCGTTTATGTAAATAACAGAAAAAAAGAAGAAAAATGCGTGATGTCATTAAAAGAATATCACTTCTGATCAATAGATGATGTATCAGGTGTTTTTCCTTGTGTTGCCAAGTAATGTTCCTTATTACTAGCTAAAACTGACTTCAAAATGGCTAAAAGTGACAAAAGGCTATTTTTGCGTTTGTTTGGTCATTTTTGACTTTTTACAAACACAAAAATGCGGACTTCTAACATCCATTGGTAGCTGGTGAAAGATTTATCAAATAGATATCTTTCAATGATATCACACTTTTTAATGGCGTCACAACCTTTAATTGCATCGCATCTTTTAATGATATCAAACTTCTTCCTTCCTATTTCTGTTGTTTAACTAAAATGGAACCGACCAGTTGCAGTTTCTTTCAAAGAAGTTGCCTTATAGAATGTCGGATTAAGCTGGAATCTGATACTGGAGACTTTTAGACCATAAAGCAACTTTTGCATACATCGAACTATATAAAAAAAAGCGTCCTTCCGCTGGGCACAATTCCAGCCAGATGTAGGAACAGCTTAAAAAAACTGATCCCAAAGACTCTGAAACTTTTAAACCAACTTTAATTACGCTGAAATATTTGAACGTATGGAGACAAATGAAAAATATTTCCTTTAAGATTTATTATAGGTACTAGAAATTAAATTTAAACAAATCAGTTGACTCTACCTCTTTATAAATAGAACTGGTACTTAATAATAAAGAGTTTGGTTCAGTTGGGAATGGAACCTGATTTTCAGACTTGACGGACATGGTGTCATAGACCACGAAGCATGTACTCTTCTGTGTACTCAAGTCCAAAGGGTTCAGGATTAATCCTGAGATCAAAAATCCCTCCCTCTTTCTGCCCTGTTCTTCAGGATCAAAATGTAGTATCTGTTCCCCGACCGGAGAGGGAGTGCGCCGGTGCAATGCGTTAGCCAATGAGGTTTACTGGGGCTACGCACTGCTAAGTGCATCGGGGAGCCTTTGGACTCGTCCTCCGGCTCACCTACTTTACTCAGCTCTGCTGCAGGGAATCAGTTTCCCCGGAGCAGCACTGCTCCATTGCACTTAAAGAAGCAGGTCCCCTGGTGGACGCTTTCGTGTCGGAGGTTGCTTTAGCTTCTACAGTCGCTTGGCAATCGAAGTCGCGTCGGCTGGAGCCATTTTTGGAAGGGGTTATCTATTCTTCCCACGTTAAGCCCGACCTTGTGTCAAATTCCGCCGCAGTGGGACAGTAGATAAATAGATTCCTGCCTGCTCGTTCACGTGTGTGGTATCCCCACATCAAAGTGCCCTTGTGTCACACTCTGTTCTCGTGGGAGTTCGGGAATATAGGAAAACATGATTTTCAAGGAAAGTTATTAATTGCTTACTGATTATACGAGCTGCGAAACCACCACAACAAGATGGGGTTGAAGATGTGGGTGTCGAGTCATCTTTGCTCACTGATCCGGAATTAGTTCTTCAATTTCTAAAACAGTCAGAGAGATGAATACGGTCCTTATGTAAATACATAATTGTGTATTAACACGCACCCAATTGGTAGGCAATCGATAATTCGATTCCAGTGTATGCAGTACCTTGACAGATCGATATTCGCATTGTGTTTTTTTTGGTGGGGGGGAGATTGCAATTGTAAGGAAGATTAATTAAGTTGATAGATTTGTGAAGGCCCTCAATGGCATTTACACCTTCGTAAGTGATGAATAGTCTCATAAAAAGGAAATCGCACACACACACACATACACACATATGCACGCACGAACACGTATCTATATGCATTCGCACAAAAATGCAGATCAATATACGTAATATATACCTCATTTTACGAACTCCTCCTTCACGAACTCCCGATTTTACGAACGTTAAAACAAAATTTCCGACTTGATGGAAATTATAAAGAATCTTCTTTTTGTTCAATTTGAACGCAGTTACAAGATTTTTCACAAGTGAATAGCACTGTTGCAAGTCTGTAAATGTCTGTCGACTGAGGATGCATTGTCTACGAATAATTATATCTTATTTTACGAACTCTTACTCAGCGAACTATCGTGAGGAACGAATTAAAGCGTAAAGGTGAGATATATATGTACAAATAGATCTGGATAGGTGAACGGATACGTGCATTTGGGTACATATTCACAACAATAAAAAAAATATTTCCCCTTCAAAGTAAAATATAAGCAAAATATGAATGACTGGCTTGGGTTCGCGAGCAATAATTATTGGGATGGGTTTCCAGAACAGTAGGATCATAGATGGCGGGGCCTGTGAGTGGAATAACCCTCCAGCCCGGGCAATGGGGATTTTAAGATGAACACTTGTCCTGGTCCGGCCCCATTCTTCAAATTATCTGTCAAACTATTTTGTTGTCTTAACTTTTCAAGTCAACGCCGGAGGATTACAATTGCAACTGTTGTGGATTATCTTGTTTCTTTCTAGGGTCGAAGTGTCATCTTCGTCAACCACCCCTAAGAGGAGAGACCCCCGGGGAGGGGGATGCAAAGCTACCAACACAGGGTTTCTGGCGTCCACTCTCGACGTGTATTTGGCGTGATTTGACCTTTGTTCTTGAACTCTATGATTCTGGCACTTTTTATGATGACCTGGACTCTGATTATTCACGGTTCATAACGGTCACCTGTCCTACAACGCGTCGTATATCTTATAGCAATAACCAAATCTTTGTTTCTACTGGGGTCAAGGTAACCAAAGATCTTGAGATCAACCAATGTTGGGCAAGGACAATCTGTGAGAAAGTTCTATTTAGAGAGAGAGAGGGGTGGGAAGAGAGAGAGAGAGACAGACAGACAGACAGACAGACAGAGAATGCGTGTGTGTCTCTGCAGGAATTGCGGTGACAATTTTTAAAATTTTAATTGAGAAGTTGATTCTTGAATGTGCAGACTTGAAGGCCAATGTGATCGAGTCTCTCTTTATCATCTGAGTGCTAACATTCGTCATTTTACCATATTAAGTCCCTACCACCTGTCTCTTGTCTATACTTTTGTTTGTCGCAATCATTCAAGATTACATAATTTCTTCCTGTTCTTCGCCAAACCCTCAAATATACACTACAATCCCATTTCTATAAACTTTCGGTTTGCTACCCCATACGAAGTCTTCAAGCCAACAAGTTATTTTGTCAGTTATACCACATCTGTGCAGCTTGTAAATCAGTCAACAATGAGGAGATCCTCTTTGTAGACTGATTTAAATCTGTAAAGATGTTTTATTGCAGGCAAAGTAACGAGTCAAGGGTTTTCTTGAAATCTAGGTATAACATTAAAAGGAGCACCCTCATTATAGAATCTTACCTGCTCCTCGAGCTACGTAAGCAGATTTGCAAAACAGGATCCCCCCCCTAAAACGATGTTATTCGTCACACAATATACCATAACTCTTGATGAATTAAACAATTCCTCTCTTCATATGTTTATCACAGATTTTACACACTTGCAAGCTCAAACTCACTTGTCTATAATTACAAGTTACGGCTTCCTTACCCTTTTTGAATAAAGGCGTGGCATTTGCCATTTTCGATATTTCTAGAAGTTCCTCCTGATCTAAAGGTTTCCTCAAAATACAGTACAATGGATACTATGAAACATCTGCATACTCTTTAAGCAGTCACGAACGAATCTCATCAGGTCCCATTGCTTTATTTGCGTTCATAGTAGTAACATTTTATACCTATAGGCGTGAAAAAGATATTTTTAAGGGTAGAATTTCCTTAACGTCTACTAAATTCAAACAGATCCGCCAAACCATAGTAGATGCAATGCATGAAGGTATTTAAATCCATCTTGTTCGTTGAATACAGATCGGGAGAAACGGTTTCGGTCTGCTATTTCCTGGTCATTATTCACGCAAGGAACATCATCTGTTTCTAGTTCAGAGATTCTTTCCTTCGATTTTACTTTACTGTTTACATACGTAAAGAAAACCTTTGGATTTTTCTGAACTCTTTTGCAAAGATGTTTCTCATACTGGTTCTTGGAAATTCATAATTTCTTATTTGTTACGTCCCTCCTTTTCACATATCTCCGATACCTAATATACGTCTTACTCTCGAAACTAGGATCTGCAGACCATTGGGGCCCCCTCAAATGATGCTCGGAGTCCTCTAACCCTGGCACTGTGAATCTTGCAGCAGAGAAACAACGTTATCCATTGCACAGCTATCAAAAAAATAAAAATAAATGAATAAATAAATAAATAAATGCACACAGACCTGCACCCAAATTAGAATTTGAATAATGTGATCCATCTTTAATTAATATGATTTTTAAATATCAAAAATGTCTTGATTATTGTTCGTTAATTAGTCAAAAACTAAATGCTGAAAATAGCGGTTGGCCAAAATATTTCCTTAATAGAAGGGGTCCTTGAGTTTTCAAAGTTTCGAAATGACTTCTATAAAGGATATGCATTTTCTCCTTTCCATACTGTCAGGTTCAGGTGTGAAGTTTTTCTTTTAAAATAGCTGAGCGTTTTCAGCAAATTGTTCATACGTTATTGGAATTTGCAGAATAACTTTCATAGGTACGGACAGACAAACAAACCAGCACATACACACGCAAATACACATAGGAAGAAAAGGCTAAAGAAACGAAGAAACTGGATTCAACGTGTGTATGTGATGGAAGTGTGGCAATCATCTCCACTCTTCGAAGACCGGATATCAAACGGGAAAAAATGTATCTTTTTACATACACAAAGGATTATAACAAATATTTCAACCCAATGTAAACTCCGCTAAAGCCCATTTACTAGAACTCTGTTTGGGGCTGATCACCAGGAAACCTCACGTGTGCGTAAAGGCATCAACATGCGTTAATGACAAGAGCTTATTTAGAAAGTTTTTGAAGTAAAACTGCTCCGATGAGAGAGAGAATAATTAGAAACAAAATGATTTTATTCAATGAGACACCCAAAATGAATGCCCTTCAGAGAGGATATTCCCTGTTTACGAACAATTTGGTAATCAATATTTCCTCCCAATTAATTACATTCTTTTGATGATTTCTTTGCATTTGAGTAACAATCAAAAGTCTTTTTTTTTGTAGTGCTTTGTCCTTAATTCAACAATTCACACAAGTTTGGGGGCATGTTTGGACTAGAAAGAAATCGTTGCTTAATCATAAATCACTTAGTTAATAATAATTGCACGTCGAGTTTGTTTACATACGAATTTGTTTTCACTTAAACCTGACAGAATATTGATATAATTCATAAGGCTTTCAAAGAGAATCGAATTCGCTGTCAATGACTTGGTAAACCAGTATATTCTGAAGGGCGTGGACACGCACACATATTTGCATACAAGCAAATCGACCTATATAATGAAGAGGGTGACTTTTTGTCCGTTGAGATGGTGTAGTGGCTAGCACGTTTGTCTCACATGCAGAAGGATCTGGGTTCAATTCTCGGTATGAGCGAAAAGTGAGGAAAACTCTACAACAGGACAACTTTCACTGAGCACACCCCAAGCTGCGTGATTAGGGTGGGGAAATCGGCATGGAGTAACTCCCTACCCTATTCGATAAGGAGGGTAGAAAACAAAAGATGAGCCTTCGAGTCGCTTCTGACTGCCAGCGTAGCACAAATCTTTGACCTAGACTGGTATGCATCAACTTGCATGTGACTTTTTCTGTTCGTTTCTTTGTCCATATCAATGGACTCTTCCACTTAAAGGTAGCAATCTTGCTGATAAGAATATATCCTATCCACAATTTGAGATGATAAACTCTTTAAAAATGCCAAGAGGAAGAGACCCACATTGAGAATCATATCAATCAGGAAATCAAAATCATGGGGGTGAGGTTAATCAGCTATTACAGGTAGTTGTTCTAATCACTTATCCTTTTTCTCCTGACTCTCCCAAGAGGCACACTAACCTATCAACAAAAGAACGCACTGAATCTCAGAACGGACCATTCCAAGAGATTTAAACGAATGCCATCGATTTACAATTTGAAGGAGAAGACTCCATTACTCGAAGAGGCATCAGTGCCATCACTGTCATCATCATTAACATTACATACTCCTCTCTCCGCCACTTACATTCAGACCCCCACAGAGACAAAACACAGATAAAAATTACAATGAAGGAAATGCGCACTGTGTCGACACGGACCGACTTGAAATCAAAGAGCCGTCAGCGTGAAGATTGAAACAGCCATAAGTTTTCAAACTTAACGTCCAGACACTCGACAGGTCAGAAGTACGCTTTAAAGTGATACCTCCGGTGGTCCGCTCCTCTTAGCCAACACTGAGAAAAGTGCCAAATAACTGATTAGGGTGAGACTCCATGGACAGAATACGACAGCAAAATAAACCCTCCTTGACACATTGGGGTAATGAGCTTAGATAGGCGAATAAAGATTGAATATCCTCTGCACCAAGCCATCAGTACCTTAATCCCAAACATGGTTTTCGCAGATTTGCAACGCCGCTAATAAGGTTTGACTCAATGCTTACCAAGTTTGAATGAATGTGATTCGGAAAGGTTTACAATAAAGAATTTTTCGGACGATTAAACTCCTTCTTAGTGGTTTGTGTTGTAAACACGACTTTTCAGCCGATTCATTCTACAGTTTTCTTCAGGTGTAACATCTGAATATTATAGTGGTAAACAGGGTGTAACATCTGAATGTCATAGTGGTAAACAGAATTTTCCAATATTGGTAGCAAATAGAATATTACAATGGCAGCTACGTCATCGTCCGAAATCTCTCTGAACATTTTTGACCCTTCTCGAAACTATAGACAGTAGGTTTACGATCTTCCGTGATCTACAGTATCTTAGCGTAAGTATTTGTTATCTCCAAGAGACGCGTCTGATTGCTAGCAACTTATGAGACTTGTCTATTGAAGAGATTCCGCTATCTCAGCTTATTTAGATATCCATTTTTGAAGCACTTCTTATCAAGTTTTTCACTTTTGTCTTTGCAGACCCTTAAGACTGGCTGTAATACTGGCTCTGCGACGCCCATGATAGAGAAATGTGGTGGATCCTGGGGAAGGTCTATGTCTAACGACGGACGTTAAAAGACTGATGATGAAGACTGGTTGCGCACCGGGGATAATACCATAAAATTTGACGTTCCATTTCATTAGGATCTATGCACACAATGATTGCAGAATGAGGCGTGACTTTTTTCTAGTGGATGGGGTCTTTTATATTGGTGTCTGCTGCGGCTAAGTGCGATGGTTCCATACAAAAAAGAGATCCGAGAAGCGCTGAAGAGTGTAGGAAGAGACCGGAAACGACGTCCTACCTACTAAGTGTACTTGAGTCTTTCCTACATGTTTGTCCCCCTGTAGGCAACGACCTACAACAATTGGTTCTCGTCTCGTTTGCTGAAGGGCCACGGTGAAGTTGAATATAGGGTTAAAGATTCTGGCAAAAATCCCGTCGAGCCGATTACAGGTTGCGTTCAATAGTCTTGCAACGTCTAAGGAGATTTACGCTGAGAGAATTTGGAAAATCCAAGACTTGATCAGCTCTATTATAAAGAGAGAGAGAGAGAGAGAGAGAGAGAGAGAGAGAGAGAGAGAGAGAGAGAGAGAGAGAGTAAAAGAGTTTGCAAGTGCCGCGCTGATCAAATTAGATAAGTCTGTAGTGAGGGTGAATGAAGTAACAATCGATACCTTTCACATTGTCTAATTCGAATCCTCAGGGTTGTCCACTTTCAACACCGCGCTACGTCCTTTCTTAAACAGTGAACAGCTTTAAAAATGAATACAACTATTACACAACCTACAAAAATCAACGAAATGAAAGCTTCTGAAGAAGAAGACAAATAACAAAACTCTCACACTGAAAGCGAGATACAAGCACTAATATGAGCAAAACATTTCTACTTACTAAATATCTTACCTTATTTTGTTGGAGTAAAGATCAAAATGACAATTGATCTTCACTTCATTGAAATGCGTTCTCTTGAGTAAAGACTGAATTCCTATCTATTAGAGAATGCAGTATGTACTTCTTAATACTTTCTGAAAAAATGAGAGGAACTTTGGGAAACGAACTTGAGAGGTATTCAAGATATCAATACACATACAACTTTAGCACCTTTTCGAGAACATTCTCTCTCGATGCTTTTATAAATTGAATTTCACCTGAGTGTTGCTTTTTCGTCCGTTTACTAGTTAAGAGTCAATTACGTCTTCAAATAATACTTATCAAGCATTGACTATGATAAGTTTACATTTAAAATGTCTGTTAATTACGTTGAGTTCGTCTCTCCCATCATATATATGTTTTGGTGATCGTAAAAGATTCAACTTACAGACTCTGTACACCGTATTTGTCGACGAACCGCCACATTCTTCACCTGATGCGCATATATGGATGCATCGGTTTGACTCTCCATATTTATCAAAATGCTCTCCGCACCAACAACCTCGACCCGACTGAAATTACAAGATGGCACCCAAATAAAATCTAATGATTTTTTTTCATCGATTTCTAATGGTTGAAAAATAATTCATTCGAAGCAAGATGATTGATATTTCATATGTCATTTTATAGAATTACTCTAAAAATATATAAAATACGGTCAATTATATTATGAATTATATAGATTCATTACAACTATATCAGAGATGAGAATCGAATCCAAGTCTGAATAGAAAATGAAAACTTTTCACCTACCTGCAAGCCGGAGTACATATGATTTGCTCTTCTGCATCTGTCAACGCACAGGGAAACATTAGATACGCTGCCCTTCCACAGGGGTAAAGCTCTATTGGAACTATCGTCTTTAAAACAGCCAACTTTCTCTGAAAGAGCACGTCTTTATGTATTTTATCAAGAAAAAGTAATATTTTTATTTGTGTTTAAAATATGGTTCGTTTTTCGTGATTTCTATACGCTAATCTTATTGAGTAAAACAGAAGCCAACATCATAACAGCGTTTTCAATCACTGAATTATATACTTATAGTGACAAAAACTTGTTTTTATCATGAAAGTCTTTAATAACGTACTTATATACTATTTGCAATGCTACTGTTTATGCAATACTCAAGTATATATATATATATATATATATATATATATATATATATATATATATATATATATATATATATATATATATTAGTCCAGAGGTAGGACGTCTGAAGTGAAGGTTTCAATTCTGTCTCGCGGTATTGGATGGAATAATGGAAAGTCTATAGCCACATCGAAGAGATATAATACATCGAAAAAGCTGTCTGTGGATGACACAATAATATGTATATATATATATATATATATATATATATATATATGTATAAGATGAACTACTCAGATTTAGTTGATTTTATCGATATTCCCGCTCTGTAATATCTAGGTTTAGTTGATTTCCTCAATGTTTCATTTCTCTAATTCCTATCCGCTTGTTGGAAACATTTAAAAGATAGTAATGCAAGTATGCAAACGAAGTTTCCAAAATATAAATATTCATACGTGTAATCACTTGACAGATTTGGGTGTCAAAAAAACAAAAAACAAAAACAAAAAACAAGCATCAGTTTCTTTTGCAGTTTTGGCCCAAAGATCTAAGACGCACGTCAAGTACCCCCAACCCCCAAATGTCAGGCCTTGTGATCTAGAGCCGTCCGTTTACAAAGTAACTAGAGTCAACGACAGCACTCTACGAAGCTTCGATACAAAGGGAAAGAATGAGATTCACTACTGCATTGAAAACGGTCAACCAAGACCTAACTAAGAGATAAATATACAGATAAAGATTACATCAACTAAATTTCAAATCCTTAAGGTAAGAAACGGTCATGTTTTGTTTTTTTTTTCTCTCGTGAACACTTTCTTCTGATCTGTTACCACTTCCCAACACTGGAGAACAAACAACGATCGGGAACAAAAGAGAATGTTACTCTTTTCATTAAAAAAGAAATATTTAGAACTATTCACGTAACTTCATTCATCGAACTCTCCTTATAAATACGCTCTTCAAGCATTATCGAACTTCAGGCATAAGACCAGGGTTGGTGACCCCCAGCCTCAAGTGTCGCATGCTACCCTATATACCATCACGTGCGTTCTCCTGCGGGCATTTCGAAGAAATTTTGAATTTCTTTCATGAAAATTGAAAATTTGCATCATTGGCAATTATGAATGAAAAATAGTTGAATGTTTTCCGCATGAATTTACAATGTAAAATCATAATTACTTATTATTACTTTACCGCTCCCAGGCGTGTAACATTTGCGATCTTATTAAAAGACAATAAATTCCAATGTGGCCTTTAAATATAAAAAGGTTCCCCAACCCTGCATAATACAGTAAACTTACTAACATTCTTTTAAGTAAAATTTGTGAAAAAATAAAATATATATTGTTTATTGATATATACAATATCAGTATTTTTTACTTTTTTTTTTTTGTCTCTCTTCACTTTCATCTGTAATGATGAGATTTCTTAGATATTCGCTTCAACATTGAGCCAAAACTAAGATAAATATGAGACCATCAAGATGAAGATTAAGGCATAGAGATGTGTGGATACGTCTAAAACAAATTCTGCACTTTTAAAATTATTTCAAGGAAAGAAAAATCATTTTCTTTATTTATCAAATTGACAACATGAACAAAACAATTTTCATTATGAATTTCGGTCTAGTTTATCCTGAATGTCATGTTATTTTTCATCTCAACATTTCGGGTCGAATACTCTCCGATCGTTAAAGTAATAGCCTGAAGTAAGAATAGAGAAATAATTTTCTGACGAGATTCTCTTTCCGTTGAGTTTATCTTTCATGAACGACTAAGGCTAAATTAAGCTCATATCCCCAGCCATGTTGCCATATCTCGATTCAAAATCTTCACACTGTATTGTTTAATTCCAAGTAATAGATTTGCGTTTCTTGAATCCTGAGATGAAACAGTTTCATTATCTTTTCTCCGTCTTACTATTTCTTTAGATTGTCCTCCAAATTGAAGACTTGGCATATACAGAGAGACTGAGTAAAGTTTATCTAGAAACGTTGGAATTCCACTGTAAACGCACTGATCTGTTGGAAGTATGGCGATCCCTATATTTCAGTCGGGAGTTTCATACGAAACCCTTCTTTTAGGTATACATAAAAAAACGTCACTTTCTTTGACAACTCCCTATAAAAGCCCTGAACACACGCAGTCAATCACTTATTTGGTCCCAGCATCTGGAGCCGGTTATCTTCCTTTACCTCTCTGTAAACTCGCAGCTGGCGTCGTTGATTCCTTGACCATGATCATATATATGTTGTCTTGTCACTTATCTTCCTCGATGTGAGTATTTGCAAGAACTTGATGGCTACTAAATGCAAATACTGCAACTACTAATCTGGGCAACCACGCAAACGCTGAGTTCATTATTCCGCCCCTTTTAGCTCCTTCTTGCACCTATCCTGACTAGCCGCCTTTTTATAATCTATCTTGGTCAAAATATACCTCTCATCATAACGGGCGCGACTCATCAGGCTCCATTCGATAGACAAAACGACATTAGATCCGTTATGTCACGTGTCCCCTAAAATTTTATTCTTTCCGATATTTCGTTTTTACGCAAAGGAATAACCTACACTAAACAGACCTCCCCTCTACTCTTCTCTTCTTTACACGATTGGATGTATCAATGTTTCCGTTATATGTATTTCATTTACATTCTTTATTTATGTATTAAATTCAGCTCTTATTTTTCACATCTAAATACTTGTATGTGTCTTTTTTTATTCTGTGTATTATCTGTGTTAGTATTTGTACTTGGTGCGCATATTCTTCATACATCTCCCTTCCATTCTTCAACATTTCCAATGGCGTCAGGTCGTGGTACCAATCAGCGCTTTGCACAAAGGCAAAATTCTATGTCTACGACTATATATTCTCGCCACATCTAACCAACAGCTATTTTCTACCCTCTTCCATACAATATAAGAACAATAAACCTCATAGAGGATTACCGTATTCAAAGTTGCATCCACACCTTAGATCAAAACTGTCCCCGCTCTTTGTGTCCAGACAAACGCATGTTTATCGCATAATTATCAACTAAAACCCGAAGACATGGCCGAAAACTCTAGATACAAACATATACAAGTTCGAGAAAGGATATCTCCACCTCTCGAGTGACCGAACTATGGAATGCTCTCAGTGAAAAGATTATTTCTTCCAAATCGATGAATACTTTCAAAAACAACTTAATGAAGGGGTATAGGAAACTCAAAGTTCGAGAATCAATTTTCGTATCAGCGTAGTCCCATCCCATCTCTCTGATTGGGCAAGATTGTTCCATGGACTGCAGATGATTTCATGACGCTTTTCACCATCGTCATCAATAGCAGACTTTTAATGTCCGTTGTTGGACATAGACCTTTCCCAAGGTTCGCCAGACCACTCTACCATGAACATCGCGGAGCCAATACTTTCCGAACTTGTCTAGTTAGTGATGCCATCTTATATTTTGCCGGCTACAGTTTTACATATGATCTCTGGGGATCCACGATGTGTGTTATGGTGTCCACCGTTCGCCTGATTTTCTTGAAACATGACCAGCCCATTGCCATTTAAGTTTTCCAATGGATTCTATGATATCCCGCTTTTTTTTTCTTTAATATACTGTCCTGCTTTGTGATCTCTCCATGTGATGTTGAGCATGATTCTCTCCTGTGTACGTTGCATAGTTCTCATTTTGAGGGTCGATATTTTGGTAGGGTTCGATGTTCCAGCTCCATAGGTGACTATTGGAAGCATGCATTGATGTAAGTTCTTCTTTTTTAAAACTAATGGGATTTTCTTGTTTTTGAAGGTTGAATTTGTTCTAACGAAAACTTACCATCCCAGAGTGATTCTTCGCTTGATTTCTTCTTCGCTTGAGGGCTTATAGAGATTCGTTGTACTAGGAAAATGTAATGGTCTCTTTTTTTTTTAATTTTAGGTCTGCGCTTTTGATTTGGACTTTTGTGTCTTTGTCCTCAACTATTCACCCGTCATCAAAATTTATTCGAAGGTATAATGAAGGTACATTCATTTTGTGAAGTTGGAATTAAAAAGTAGCTTCTGATGAGACTTGAACTTATATCCTATCTCAAATTCGAACATCTCTTACGTAGTTATTTGGAATAGGTTCACCAAAAATCATGTCAATATTTTGCAAGGATGATGACGTCCTAGCAGACACGATACCGGCTGCTGTTGCAGTCAAATTGTTTATTGGATGAAATGGAAGCAGAAAACTCTGAATATTTGAAACTGTATTTCATTAAATTTAACAAAAGACAGTATATTTGGGGGTTGTGGTAAGGTTAGTATTAGGATTAGTGTCTAGGGTGAGTTTCAGTATTAGGGTCGGAGTTGCAATCAACAACATACAAGGATTAAATATTTTCCCATATTTGTAGCACTAAAATAAAAAATTTGAAATTGATACTAAAAAATGATTGAATACTTGTTCTTAGTCATCCCTGTCACTCTTTCCCCACAGAAACTTGTGTAAATACGAAGTAGATAATTTTTTATTTGTGTCAGATTGTCTGCGTAATTTACGCTTTTACTAATTATATCGTCTATCCTGGTTATTTCCCTTGTAACATATCGATATAATGTTTTAGCAAACCTATTCCGAACAATTTCCATCTTCTGACCGTTAAAGTACTTCTTTATTCCTACTTCACGCCGTTAACTTTAACAATCGATTAGTACTCGATCGGATAGTTGTGGCGAAGAGCAACAATAAGACGAAGAGATGAGAAGAGACACACATTTCTATAAGACGCTTTTTGGTCGATTAGTCGGCCCCAGTTACGCTAAACAACAGAAATGCGAAAGAAAAGGTGTGATGTCATTAAATGTGTGACATCATTAGGAAACCAACTGCTATGATGCCATAATATAATGCACAAGTTCAGCATTTTTGTCTTTTAAAAAAGCCCAGAACGCCAAAAATGGCCATTTACGATTTTATTCGAAAATAATACTCTTGGGAGATTTCCATAACGCAATATTTTACTAGTATGAGAATCAATTGACTCTAAGAAAGATTACTTGCTCTTCTTCCTACTACTACCACGGATGATGGGGGTACCGTTGAACTTATGGTTCTTGTTTGTAAATAGCCCACATCAATATTGCCCCAATGTCACTGAAATATTTAATTCTAATAATACTTATATTCATATATTCAAAATCATCCTCTTGACTAACATTTTATAAACATTCAAAAAGAATCAGAATGTTATATTTTTGTGCAGTAAATTAAATCTGTTTCACGTGTTATTAGTAAAAGCCAATCATATTCAATATATCATCGCAATGGTTTAAAAAAATAATTTAGTATATTGAGATGCAGTATTTGCTTATAATAGTTGATGCATGAACTTTGAGTGCTAGAATAAATGTTGTACCCATTAGTCATACAAGATAAGAATATAGTCAACAGGTTTATCAATAAACGGAAAGTACAAAAGAAATTATATACAAGGCGTTATAATAAATGTGCACACAAGACAGTGAAATAAAGACATACACCAAAAAGTGCAATAAATACGCACACAAAGCAATATAACAAATACACCCACAAGGAAATATAACGCATGCCCAAAGAAATATGATTAGAAGAGGAGACAATTCAATGAACATATACATAAAGCAAGATATTAACTATATACTTGAGATGATGTAATAGAGGCAATGCACTTACTTATGAACCTGGTTGATGCGTATGGACTGAATAAAGACTGCTTCTGATTGGATGATTTTAATATTATGAAGAACAAAAAGACTTATTTATCACTAATCATCTTTTTTCGAAGCATGGCGTTTGAAACTGCTGTGCATATAAAGCGAATTTATAGGAGGAATGCAGCTATCATTCCAAGTTCTTTTATTGATAACGAGGTGAAAGTTTGTTACGGTTCCGTAAATTTACATTTTAAGATGTAGTCAAAAATATCAAAGGCAGGTAACCAATAATGCTGGCTCATGCGGCTACTGCTACTAACACATTACAGAAAAAATGAAAGCAGAAGACTTAACAATTCAAAACTTTATTTTATTAAGTTTAATTATTAAGTTTTAAGGATAGGGCTTGGGTTGCAAGTAACAACAACAACAACAACAACAACAAAAAGGGAAAGTTTCTTGTGAAATAAAAGTTGATAAATAGGAAAGATGCGATTTTCGAAAAAGCAGACGACAATTTTGATCGACTGAGATCAAATGATTAAGTAATAAAGCTTATCTCCCTTCCATCATGTACTATGTCTCCACTGGTTACCTCTCTTTGATATTTTTTATCATATCATAAAAAATCAGCTTACGAACCAGTCAGCAACTTTTACCGATAATTAGCCAGTAAAGAAATATTGAAAATTATTTTTGAGAAGAGCTATCGAATTGGTACCACAACAAAAAGATCTGCCATATGAAGACAGACTGGGAATACAACAGCTTCCCATTCCACAATACAGAAGGTCGAGAAGTGACCTGATACACATTTACTAAATAACACACAGCAGGGAAGAAATTGACACAGATACTCACTGCAAGCTATACAAAATGAACCCGTGCTACAAAGAAAACTAAGAACAACATAGGTCAGAGGCATAAATAACAAATACACCATCACATTTGGTAATGGAGACAGATTTATGACATCAAGATTCTTTTTTATACAGATTCATAAATAAACTCTTATTCCGTTAACTAGACAAATTCCTGCCCTAACGAGTGGTGTAAATTGTTGCCCCCCAAAAGAAATAGATTTCAGATAGCGTTTAATTCAATTTGATTTTAAGATTGATTTAATGCCACTTTTTACATTGTTAGAAAAAAAGAGTGACAAATGTTGAAGAAGTGGAGTCCTAATGTAAAAAAACGATGCTTGGCTAATGTGAAAGAAAGTGTTGGGCTGATGTGAAAGGGGGGCCAAATGTGAAAAAAAGTGGTTAATGATAAGAAAGGGATCATGGGGGGGGGGGCAAAGTTAAAAACGGGCGTTGATGCTAGGAAAAAAGTAGGGCTAATCTCCAACGAGAGGCGTAACTGATGTAAAGAGAAAGTGGGTCTGATATTAAACAAATGGTAGAAGGTTCAAAAGGAGAGGTTTTAATTCGGGGGGGGATGTTAAGAAGGGGAGAAAAATGTCCGGAAAAGGGGGAATATTATTAAAAGGTGGGTAATGTTAAAATCGGATGAATAGTAAAAAAAAATAAAAAAACAGCGTTGGGGATAAATGTTGGAAAAGTGGGAATACTTCCAATTTCAAAAGGGATTAATGTTAAAAAGGGGATGATATTAAAAAGGGGGGGGTAATGTTAAAAAGGGAGAAGAGTCCCCATTTTATTTTGTGCCTATAGAATGAGAGTAAATGTTCTCTCTCTTGATTTTGACCTCTGAAAGTAAGGGAAAAATTACCCTGTGAATTTGAAAATTTTCTCTTGATTTTTTCTTCTAAAAATGAAAATAAACGTTCCCTCTTGATTGTGATAATCGTTTATTTACTCTAAAATAGAAAAAATCTCCACCCTCGATTTTGAAACCAAAAAAAGGAAATAAAATCATCTCTCAATGTTGATCCCTAAGCGTAAAAAAATCTATTCACCTTGATTTTGAGCCTCTACGTGGAAAAAAATTATCCAGGATTCTGTCCTCCAGAAGTGAAAAAATAATCTTCTTGATGTTGACGTAAAAAAGAAAAAAAATCCCTTTGATTTCGACCCCATAAAATGAAAAATGATGATTTCTTGATGAAGAACGCATTTGTATCTCCGTGAAAAATATTTCATTACGTCACATTTTTATCTTCGAGGATTGAGTTAAGAAAAGAAAAAAAAGAAAACATTCTTTTTTTACATCATTAGAAAGTATTTTTGTCATGGTGAAATTATCATATAAATTGACTAACCCTGATTTCAAACCTCAGAAAGCATATTTTGGTGGGTGGTTTTCAAAAACTTATTTGGTAAAAACACTTCCCGGGGATCAAATTCATACCTACGGAAATTTTTATGGATTCATATCAAATAGATTTTGTGGTAGGCGAGAACAGACAGACAAACAGACAGACAAACGAACTCCTGGCGAATTATAATGTGATATATATCTAAAAACAACCTATCAAAAGAAACCAGTTTACCAGATAAGTATGAAAATTTCCAAACTACTCACACCTTAAATGCCAACCGCTATAATATTTTCGATGTACCTTCAGTTGGTACTCTTTATGATAACTTTATATGAAATTATATGCAAGGTCATGTTTTGCTTACTTTCTGTAAACAACGTAAACACTTTGTGTGAATTTTTATTTTTTAAACATTGATCAATAAAGCAAGAAATATATGGACTTACCAAAATGTGAATGAGCAATCTTGATAAAAAATGCAAGGGCTGCAAAAAAGGCGTATTGAAAGTTCAAAATCCATAAATATATTTGGTTACAACTGCTACGTCCTTATGTGTAATAAAATGTGTCTTGAAATGCAATATTCATTAGTTTTTAAATTTAAGTATCCGCAACGCTACTCGTAATAACGGAGATTCAACAAAGAATTCCACAAACATTCGCTGTTACAAACATAGGCATACTAGCTAGGGAACAGGGGGGTAAAACAGTGTCTCGGGGAGATCAAACCTTTTGCCCCAGCCCCGTAACTGAAGGGCTCTCATCATTCTCTCATTTTGGTTATAAAGATTATCATTCAATTTTAGAAAGTGAATGTTGACCTTACGTTTGTTAAATAAATTGGGAAAACTGTTGATAATAAGGCAAGTCTCTTATAATGAATCAAACTTCTGTATCATTTTTTTTTTTGCATTAAAACGATTCTACAATGGAATAAGGACTCGATACTACAGTGAATAATTGAACAATCTTAGGGTCGAAATTTGAAGTCATGTAAAAACATTCCATTGATAAATAAATACGGTCAGAATAAATCCTATTGATGACATCATTGGCGTTTTCCATCAGAAAACGTCTGAAATAGTGTAAAAAAAATCTCTTTGCGTCTCGGTTCAGTAGAATCTAGATGTTATCTATAAGGCCCCAAAAGGGTCCAAAAAGCTTTTCACGCCCCATTAAAAAAAAAAATAATGTAGAAAGGATTTAGTCAGAAATCGAAGAAGACCCATGTTTTACAAAATTGCCTAGAAAGCAGTTTATGAAAGAGTATTGTTTTAGTTGAAGCTTGATTGTTAAAACAAACTGAAGGAGAGAATTAGTTCTTACCGCAAACATCGTACAAGACGAGAAGCCTGGGAGACATAGTTACTGCTGGATGCAATTTTCAATACTCTGACACGAGGTTTTGATGAGATTTCTTTCGGGTGTATAGTATCGATAGCCATGGGCGGCAACGGATGATTGTACTCAGATCAATGTTTATATTCACACGGTTTTAGTGATGAATATGAACACTGAACAGTAGAAAATAAATTACACACTTATATATTCACAACCACACATATCGATATACATATTTGCCAAGTTTGACTTGAAGGGCTTGAATTTCTCGAAAGTTTACCCCAAGACATGCACTGACGTATACAGAGAGGGTAAAAAATTCATGGGGGAATTATTTCATATGTGTTTTCCCAGACCTGAATTTAATTCTTCATTTTCTCTGAGAGTTGGTTGGACGACAAAAGAGCGAAAAACAAATGGGAGTAGGCACTAACGCGCATGAGACAACTGAGCGAATCTATACATTCTGTCCGTTGTGTTTTTGCTTTATGCAATAAAAGAATTAGTAAAGCGATTACTTTATTGATTATTTACGAAGTGTTCTGTCCCTTTATGTGCGTGTATCTGTGTTCCAGCAGACCTGGCCATACCGTTTTATCTACAGACTTAAAAATTGGCGTAGCACATCACTAGACCCTTTCTAATGATGTTTTCTTTTCTTTTTTTTTCTTCATTTTTTTAATTTAGAAAAAAAAAGGAAGCTTTTTTGCCCTTCTTTGGGGATTTATCAATGACATTTGTGTTCTCCAGAATCTGAATGTGTCAAGATTCATTTTATTCTATTCAAGATGTTTTCCAGCAGAAAACGCCATTAATGTCATGAATAGAATTTATTTTGATCAGATTTATTCTCCGATGGAATTTTTTTTTTTTTACATGACTTCAAATCATGACGCTTCGGTTGTTCAATTATTAACTGTGATAGCGTGTCCTTATTCTATTTTAGAATTATTTTAATGCAAAAATAAATGGTACAGAACTTTGAGACTTTCAATCTTCAATTATTGACTTTGATGGCGAGTTTACAGTCATCTTAAAAAATCAGCTACTAAAAGTTATGAAGGTAAATAGAAATCAGAATTTGATTTTAAAAAATGCTTCACAATACTTCATCTGATAAAAAAAAATGAATGATGAAATAATTGCTTTACCTGTGATACTATTATATGAAACAAAACATAATTGACAGGAAGTGCAGAGGTTTGCACAATTTCCTGAAGCTCTTTCTTGTTCACGCTCACCTGTCCGATCAATTCCAACTACCTGCCTAAAGCCTCGCAAGATCTATACAGGTTATGAATTTCATTGGCCAACAGTAAAGGCTTGCAATTTGAACAAAAGGTTAGATCAGGTTTTATCGATCTATTTAAAGCAACATTCCAAAGTAAAGACTATTCATTACTCTTTGTGGCGTAAGGATTATTGCACGCGTTTGATTTGTGAATTTTTTATTTCTAATACATAGAGGGAAAAATTAATACTTTTGATTAGCATTGATATATCGAGGCAAACGGTGGATTTCCAAAAAAAACAAAATTAGTGAACCCTTGAAATAATGCCACTTGAAGTGACATGGAGCATTAGACTTCGAAAAGGTAGTAAAGGGTTTTTTGTGTACTTTTTGTTTTCTCATAATCAGTACACTCCATAGAAAATCTACCCGTACTCTTAACTCATGGACGAAAAACAGAATAATACATTTCTGTCGTAAGTTCTATTGAATCTACGAAAGCTGGGAATTCACTATCTAAAGATTAGATGGTTTCTGGATTGTGTGGAGGAGAGTAGGGTTAATTCTTGGCTGTGTGTGGTGAGAAGATGTAGAAGTAGACAAAAGATTTTGTCTACATGTGGTTTAGGGGTTAGCACCACGCGCCGACTTCACTGGAGATGTTGAAGTAGGAGGGGAAATGTATGAGCACTTAGAGTGTACGAAAGAAGAGTTATGGAGACTGGGTATCAGTGCGTATGCCTGATTGCCAAGTTATGAGCGACATATTCGGAATTGCGAGTGAACAACTTGGGGGTCATTCTCTGACGCTGAAAAACACATGATGGACAGACTATGTAGGACAGAAAACACACGGGGTTTAATCCCAAAGTAAGGAGATCATCGTATACGCGTTTTGAGCAAGTGATGAGGACATAGTTGAATAGCAGCGCGTATGTGAGATGTTTCGACATCGGTGAATTAAAATGGGCAACCTCGATTGTACACGTGAGTTTAGGGTTTTTATAGAGAGTTGTCATCGGAAGTGACGTTTTAGATACCTAACTAAAAGAAGGGTTTCGTAATAAATCCTTAACTGAAAGTAATAGCAGCGCCACGCTGTTTTCAAGATTAACTGGATTTAATTGGGGTGTTTTTCATTATATTTTTTCTTTACTAAGTTTATACCATTGCTGATTTAGTGATTTTGTATAGGGTGTGGTCTGAAGGGAGACTTTTTACAAATAAATACGTGGAAAAATACCGAGTGTTCTCTTCGCTATAATTTTCTGGTGCTATAAATCCATTACTCTTCTTTATCCACGGAAATTCGACAGTACTGAGATCAAATGAATTTGTTACGTCTTCCATTGGGGCAAGGGTTACAATGCAAATATAATGTTAAACTGGGCCGTTAATTTCCATCTGTCTAGGCCTCGAAGTGTGCTATTTGTAAAATTCTGTTTGTTTTTTGTTTTTTTTTTGTTTTTTTGGTAAACTATCACACAGCTCTTTTTGTGCATCAGATCCTTAATGTGGGCAATTACTTCCTTTCTTACCATCCATAGATTAAAAACATTGAGACATTTGATCTCAAAAATTCTTTGCTCAAGTTGAATTGTTCCATCAAGACGATCAAAAAATTCTTATTGCATTTAAACACATTTCATTACTTACCGATACACTGGGCTCTGTCCCGGACGTGGTGAAAAAAAAGATTTTTTCTTGACTAAAAGTTTTAATTTTTTCATTTGTTATTTTCACATACTTTTTCCAGGAAGTAATCGCATATTAACAGACGGGAAGTAGCAGCCCAGTTTTGGGTTATACTTACTCTGTAAATATAAACCCCTTTACCTCCCCCCATCCCTGCTAAATACACGTAGATTTCTCTTGAAGCCAACACAATTCAGAGATAATGACCGTTTGACGGACTGAAGGCAAGAAAAATTATTTGGGAAATTTTTTTTTTTTCAATTTAAAATATTCGACTTATTCCAACCTTGAACACACTTTTCCCAAGAAACGTCAGGTATCTCTGCTAGTATATATATATATATATATATATATATTATATATATATATATATATATATTGCATTATTTTTGTGTTAGTCAAAGAGAGGACAGTTATGCTTGATAGTTCTCTTTGGACATTTTCAAACAATTTTCTTTTCTGACAATTTCAGATTTTTTTGATTTTGGGTTTAATCGTGTGCTTCATTCTCATTATCGTTTATTCACGGTCTATACCTGCGCTATTTGTTTCTTTCAACGCAGAGAGTTAAATTATTAAGAAATGGATATATGCTCCGAGAGAATGAGTATAAATTGCGTTATATCATATTGAAACTCTATTTGGAATAATCTCCCTTTATCACACGGAGAATGTGTCATTTGGTCTAGACAGCGTAAATAGAATAAATAATCAAAGAAAATGAGGCTGCTGCAAGATTCGAACCTGCAACTGATAGAGTAGCTGATTCAATGGTAGCTAGTTGGCAAGAGCATACACACACACACACATATATATATATATATTTATTTTTACAGCTTTAAACAGCAAAAGCAAACATAAAAAAAAACTTCTTCAATAGATTTTCTGTGTCACGTCAGTCACCCATTTCCCAATATCTGCCAAAACAATTTATACAATCTTCAAAAGGTTTTTTTTTTTTTTGTTGTTTCCATTATACTTTCTTATTATAGTCCAATGTATAAATTGGACCTTTTTGGTATCATCAGATATATATATATATATATATAAGTGTGTGTGTGTGTGTGTGTGTGTGTGTGCGTTAAGCACTTTACAAATGTGTAGCAGTAATCCAAAGAAAAGAATGCAATTAGTTATGACCGGAATGAATCTGGATTCTTCTACACATTTGCAAATGAATAAAAAGGGGAGATTACTCCATAATTGATATCCAATAGTCATCTCCCTTAACAAATCAGTTATTATCCAAGGTATGAGTTCGAATGCAAGTACCCATACTATTATTCTTCAGTTGCAAATCACCCAGATTTTTTGCCTCCTTCAAATTAGCGCATTCTAGAAGCACCTTGATTCAGCGCCTCAGACAACATTGCACCGTTTCGGCTACTCAGAGGCCAAAGACGGATAACCAAGACGAGACTTTCAGAATTTTATATGATTGATATATATATATATATATGCTTATTTTTCTCATCTGTCTTTCAGCGGGAATGGAGTTGAGGTTAGGACAAAAACAATCCCCACCAACAACAAAATGGTTTGTTACTAAAAGGAAAACTTGGATTGTCAAACGGGGACTGCTGTTTTGCAAGGTTTGACCCAACATTAACGACCCAGACAAACCTAGTTGGGTCCTGAACAAAAGCTTAAAACATAGATCAATGGTGAATCGAAGTCCCAACCAGGCTAGAAATAAGAGTAAAAAAATCCCATTTAACCAATCAGTTCTGTATTAACCAGCGTATACTTATTTACAGATATATAGATTTATAGACACTCCCATCAAAGTAGCAGTTTTGTTGAAAAGAATATCTCCTACCAAACATTTGAAATAATGGACTCTTCCACTTGAATACGTTCAGCCAATTTTCAATAGATCCTCAGAGGAAATTGATAAGACGTAAACATTCAGTTACATAAATGATAGTTTTGAAATGGGGAATTATCAAGTCTTAAGTAAAAGGATGTTAAGAAACCCGCTATCTCAGTCTGCTAGTCGGCTGAAGGTTTTCCAATAGGTAGACGTCTTCCATACGATTGGAAATCAGCATGGCTGCAGAGGCCACCTTCCCAGCTGGTCCTGAAAACTAGTATTTCCAGACTGTCACCCATCTAGGTACTGACCAGACTTGACGATACTTAACGGTGTGTCCAACGCCAACATAAACACTTGTGAATAGTTTCCCATAATGCATTACTCATCTTCAATATAGGCCAAAATAATGATTAAAGAAAAGAAAATACCATCTAAGATCAACAAGAAGAGGAACACAGGCCAGAATTCTAAGTAATCGAAACTAACGGATTTGAAGGATCCAGGAGTGAACATCGAATAACATCGTCGAAACGTGATATTATCACGTGGACCCCATAACGACGAAGGACAACATATATTTGAAAGAATCATCTGAATCCCATGAAAAAATATACGAAATTAGTTTAGTCTTTTTTTAGAGAGAGAGAGAGAGAGAGAGAGAGCGAGAGAGAGAGAGAGAGCGAGAGAGCGCACTCTGATAATCTGCTACGCATAGAGACAGAGATAAGTTTGAATCCACAAGCTGTGTTACTTCAAGGGGTTATAAAAATAAAGAGACAATTCGGGAGGAGCTTTATAATAATTGATGCAGTCGATGAAACATCGCAGTTGATGAAGTGATGTAGGTGTCGTGGAGTTTCAACTTTCTCTGCTGGACGTGATATTCCGTTTTCGTCCATCACATGACCCAGGAACTTGGGAGGGGTTTGTTACTGCGAATGTACACTTTTCAACATTAATTAGTGTAACAGTTGCTCGAGAACGAGCTGTAGATGATCATAGAGTTTCTTGGAATCTCCACCCGCTAACAACACATTTTCAATGTACGCGAAGGTAAAAAGGTAATCCTCCAAGCTCTTTACCAATCGGGTAGCCATATGGACATACAGATCAGAATTGGCTCAGAAATTCTCGCCTATTATTGGCGTCTCTGCAATGTCCACGGAACTGCCGATGCATACCTAGGTCCAAAGTGAGAGATTTTTCATCAAATATGTCGACTTGGGTGCCATTAGAGGCCTTTAGCGTATAGGGTCTTGGTACAAATTTTTGTCTGGGGTACGAGTATCATCATCAGCCTTTTAGCATCGTCTGGGGAAGGTCTATCATGGGTGTCGTGGAGCCAATACTCTTTGAAGAAGTCTATTTTGTCACATAATCTTATATTTCGCGGGTCACTGTTTCACATATGATCTCTAGGGACCCACGTTTCGAGTTGTGATGTCCATCGGTTGTCCGACATTCTTACGCCAATTTCTGCCCCTTATGTCGACTAAGAATTCGTATCTGTGTATTTCATCAAGAATGTAAAATAGATGACCATTCTGGATGCACCCAGGTGCAGTCGTCATCATTGCCAATGGCCCTGTTGGAAACCGTCAATATAGGTTTCTTCCGTTTTCAATTTTCTTTTAGTGCTCGTGCTTTTCCCAAAACAGTCTCGCCTTTGCGTGATATACTGTGTAAATTTTATGGCATCATCAGTTTTTTCTTTTAAAACCAGGTGGCACGAACCTTCACACATTTTCACCACTTCGGAAACCTCACGGACAGTCAGGCGACGATTTTCACAATTCACAGCAGATACTCTTTCGGTACTTTTGTTGTCCGTCGACTTGAAAGGGCGTTTCTATTCAGCATTGTCTTTGGCGTATGTTCTTCCCGATTTCAAATGCTGGTACCACTCATGGCAATGCGTAGGGTTCATTAAAACGGCCAAAAAGAGCTTTTCCTAATTTGAAACAGAATTTCATACAAACACATTGCTCAAGATCCTTCATTTCTCAACAAATGGAAAAAAAAAGTTGGGCAACAACTGAGCGAGGTACAATTGAGCATAAGACAGTAGAGTGGAGGGCAATTAAGGGATCTATTCTATGCCTTCTGTCATTTGTGTTTTCAATTTTCAATGATAATGTCTGTAATAAAGAAAAAATATTGAAAAAAAATAGTGTTCTATTTACATAAACCTGTATAAATCTATTTACTTATATTAGTTAAATAACTCATTCATTGAAATATTTTTGGTTTACTTGCCGGTAGCGTTGGGACTGGTGTTACTCATCCGCATTCGAAGGAAGAGGAAGGGTTAAGTTGATAGTAATATTTTGATCTTTCAAAAGCTGATGCATAATAGCATATTTGTCATAACGTAAAAGGCAAGCAAACCAAAAAATTTCCAGGAAGGAAATCTATACATCCTATTATTTCATAGATTGAAAAAAAAAAAAAAAAAAAAAAAAAAATTTCAACATTATCATTGATTGAAAACATACAAGACGCAAGATATACTACAAATGATGAGATATTAAAAGAAAAAAAAAATGTATATATATATATATATCCTCAGCCCTATTTTGATTGACAAGTTAGTTTTTTTGCTGAAGGACTGTTGAGTTTGAATGTCAGCTTTGTAATTAGAAAATTTGTTTCTTAGCACTTCCCACTAAGAGTAAAATGTGCTTTTTCCTTATGAATTTCACAACCAAAAGTTTTCATGAAAATCAAGTGAAATTTTAATTAAATTCTATTTAAACAAAAAGTAAAATTTGCGTGGAAAAAAAAAAGAAAAAAAAGAAAAAAAAAGAAGTAAATTTGTAAGTAGAAAGAACCAAGTTACTAAAGCAGAAGAGGTTTATGCTTATGGTCCTCCACAGCAAAAAAATCATCGAACATTCAAATTGGATTTTTATGTACTATTGTATTTGTACAGGCTAGTTTCATTATCATCATACAGAAAATAAAATTTTCTTTGAAAATTTCATCAATATAAATTGTAAACACTAAATATTATTGTGAATAAATAGAACTTTTACAATAGATGCTTTTATTTTCATAAACCATAACTTATACCCCATCAAACTGATTTTGGAAAAAAAATAGTCACTCAGTGTTTTAGTAAATGATTGACTATCTAACAAAGGCTCTTGAATTGTCTTCCTTTGATTTGTGGGCAATTCTGAATTGGCCAATGAGCGTCAAGCCAATAAATAGTCAGTAATCCGAGATTTAGGAAATGGATACAGACCCCCATCTACATATATAGTCTGGAAAGCTTTACACACACTAAAGATGTTGGGGAAGAGAAATTTCTTTCAAAGTTCTTCAGTCTTGAAACCTTCAAGATCTTACTGCGTTAATTATTTTGTTTCTGTTTATTAATTTATTTCATGAATGTTATGCAAATCGTTTATTAACTGATAATTATCAATAAGAAAGATATTCAAAGGGATTCATTTTTCTTTTTCTTTTAAAACAGAATTCGATCAAATAGTACTATAAGTGAAATTTTCTTGGCAAGATCATCAGTTGTTTACCATGGAACCGTTTTGGGGTATTTAAAAACAAAACAGTTATTTTACCATGACTCCCCAGCAGTGCTGATCAAACACCACCACCCCTCAATCAATGATTCCTACATTCAGCCTGCTATTTTGTTTTAGGGTAAATATATATATATATATGTATATATATATATATATATATATATATATATATATATATATATATATATATATGTGTGTGTGTGTGTGTGTGTGTGTGTGCGCGTGTATATCATATATGCATACACACACTAAAGTCAAATTTTTCAAGGAGCATGGAGTTGAAGTTATTAGTGCCGACTTTTCAACCAAGCACAGGAAATGATAACACTTGACCTTTGACCCTCAGTTGAGCATTACAACTACTTACAGTGGGGCCAAACTGTATGACCATTAGAATACAGTAGACAAATGATAGGCCTCAGTTATAGATACCAGGGAAATTGTAAAGGTTCAGGGTCATCTAGCCTTGAGGACAACGGAATGAAGGCAGGGAATGAGAATCGTTATTTAGATTCAACAGAGAACAGGTCTGGTTAGTCACTTGATTGAAACTGTCTTTTGGCAGAATGTCTTGTTGGTGATCAATTAAAAAATTCGAAAAAGGAGTGATCGATGGATAAGTTACTTCCCTGAGCAGTGATCCCTAAAAGGTCCGAATTTGCAAAATACAAGCAGGCACAAACTAAGGGATCAATTTAGCATAAACTAACATAGTAAATTGAAGTCTGAATTAAAAACATACTTGGAGGAGGGAGGATTTTAAGGAAAAAAAATGTTTTTTTTTAGATTTAATAAGGACTGAATGTTTAGATTTTCAGCCCTACGCATACACAGCCAGACTAGCTTAAAAACTGAGAGTAATATCTAGTGACAGTTTTGGTTGAAGATTTATAACTGGTTTTGTTATGGCTGTTCATTGCACACTGAAATCGATACTTATGGCCAAATCATGTTGAAAACAACAATGCTCATTCATCATCATAATTAAGTAACGTCAAGGCTAATCAGTATTTAGAAGGGTGACAGCTTGAGAACATTAGTTACTGTAAGCACATGCTGCCTAAAATGACACTGAACAATGATGCCAGGGCCTCAATGCTAGGTTCAAAAGAGAGAGCACTGAAGAAGAGAAAAATGAGCTAGTTGAAGCAGATGGAAGTTGAAATGAATCCAATGAAAATAGAAAGAAAAAAAAAAAAAATGATGTGGTTCTTGGTGAAGTCATAGTAATTGGATCCATCCACAAGAGAGCCAGAAGCTGACACATAAATCTGGAACAACCATTTGACTTCTTTCAACTGTAATTCAATTTTAACTAATTCTGTTTGGTAACACAAATCCAGCCTGAAAGCCGAATTGCTACTAAAATCTCCAAAGGTCCTTCTGGCAGTTTTTCATGAAAATCCATACTGACGGAAACAAATGAATCTGCAACACAGAAATGTTTCGACTTCTCAAGCGCCACAGGGCATCATTTCAACTTGCAGAAAAAAAATCAATTCCTATTCAAAAATCAACAAGTATTTTTAAAGTTTAATCCGTCAATATAAACTATTACTTTTCAACAATCTTTATGAAAACAGTTTAAGGATATTTTACTAGATTTTCATAAACATGTTCTGATGATTAAGTTAGAGAGAAAATAGATACAAAAGTTCTTAGTACTAGACTGACTGCTTCATAGGTTTTCTTTCTGTTACATGGATTAAATGGTAACATATGTAGCAGATACGCCATAGAAGGGTAATAGATACGCCACACCTGATTAGTGGTAACGAGTGTAACAGATATGTCATATTAGATGAAAGGTAATATGTTCAACAGATAGACCATATCAGATAGAGATTCAAACCTCTAAAATGGGTTGTTTTTTTTAGATTTCTGAATTCTTCTCGTCATCCAACATTTTCATTTTCTATTTTCTTCAAGAGAATTTTAGCACTTGGTTGGTTGGTTGTGTGTGTGTGAGTGCAACTCCATTTATTTTCAACACAAAATGATTAAAACTTGGAAAACTATTATGCTTTGCAAATATGATGAAGAGCCATATCATGTGACAGCTAAAAGTTTAAAAAAAAAAAAAAAGTCATGATGATAATTATAAATTATAAATGATAATTACTGACACCAAATGGCTCAATTAACTTTTTTTTCCCCCCACATATTTTACTAATCTTTAATGGGAAGTTTTGTCAGAGTTTACCTCAAATTTTGCCCCCCCCCCCGCGTTCATAATTTATTTTTGCCCTTGTTAACGCTTCATCTTCTATTCCTTCTTTCATTTTTGCTTCTTCCTCTTCTCCATTTGGGAAGAAATTGCTCTGCAGGAGTCAGTTTTAACAAAACTAATCTTAGTTTGATCCTTCGGCTTCAAGTAATAATATGATAACCGGCTTGGCTGTGCTGGGGGCTTCATCTCTTGCTACATTAAAAACTAAAAAGTGAGCAAAATAGAATTAATTTCTCCAGACAACATTATTCCAAAACTACATATCCAATTTCAACTCCTTTATTCGTACTTCTATCATGTCACCTGTTTTCTTCAAATGGCAATGGGCAGGCCATGTTGCAAGAATTAAAGACAACCGATGGACATCACATCTCATAACATGGATCTCCAGAGATCACATAAGAAACCGAGGCCAACAGAACACAAGATGTAGAGATGAACTTGACAAATTCAGGAAATACTGGCTCCATGATGCCCATAATAGAGAATTGTGGTGAATCCAGGGGAAGGTCTATGTCCAACGACGGACGTTAAAAGACTGATGATGATCATTTGTAGTTCCTAGAATAAAACAGGTCAACCCGATTCGAGTGATTGAATCTTTCATCAATTTTTGTGTACGTAACTCATATTCTTGCAGGATGTCACCGGCTTTTGGAGTGGTCATGGGTTTTTTTTCTTTGTCACAACGATGACAAAGTCAAAACTCAACAATGCTAGAAATTTAACAGTAATGATTATATAAAACAAAACAAAGGTCCACAAAAAAAAAAAAAAAAGATGTAGAGAAAAATACAAGAAAGAAAATAGTCAACATCTTTTTAGCATATCTACAATTGCTGTATTTACCTTTGAAAAAAAAAAAAAAAGAAAAGAAAAGAAATTTGTTTATGTTACATAAGAGAGATGAAAGCAACATTTGGAAGATATCATTTTTGTACCATAATGCTTTCAATAAGAGCCAAATAGGAATGGTTGGTTACATTATTATGACTGTAAAAGTATAAATTCCAGCCATACATACAGCCACGTTAACACACATGCATTCATTCATCAATTATATATATAACATTTACTTCACCAGACTCAGTCCTTCAGATGACTCCTGATTAATTAATATAATCATTTTGGGATCAGAGAAGTCACGTTTAACGTTGTCACCAACTAAAAATCATCCCTGATATAATGAGAGAAAAAAAAGAACCCCAAAAACGACGACGATCAATCATACAGTTTTCCTTTTAAGCAATAAATCAATCAAATTAATCCATTTACTCATTTGATCTTTAGTACGCAAGAAAGCCAATTGCTTCCGGACACACGATGGTATTTTTTAGTGAAGGGCGAATTCAATATTAAGCTCTCTGAACAAAAAAAAAAAAAATCTCAGAAAATCTTTTTTTTTTTTTCCTTATCGACTTCAAATTTAGATGAGAGTCAATAAATAGTGCCGAGTCAGTTTTCACGTAAATGTTGATCACCTATTTTATAAGTTTGTGCCAATATATCCAGATCTGCCACTTTTTCTTTTTCTTAAATAAATAGGTTTATACAGTATATATAAGAAAATAATGTCTATTTCTTTTCTTTTTTTTTATACAATTTGGTCATTTACAATATGAAGCAGTAAAATAGCATCAATGAAGATCCAATGACAATGTATCCCATGGCAACTGAAAGTAAAAAGAAGATTCGTTTTTAAAAGGATGGAGGAATGATCTTGGCCGTTTGTCCTCGTCCAAGTGAAGGTGGCCGAGCACCAAACCATGACATCTTGTACTCGAGTGTTTCTCGAATCATTTGCTGTTCATCAGAACTGAACTTGAGAAGCACAGAAACAGCCCGTATCAGCTGAAGAGCCTGCAAAAATATGAAAAAAAAAACTAATTTGTATCAAAGAAAAATCTTGAAATGCACAAAGTAAGAATTTATAGACTTTAGTGAAATAATCAAAGATTTCTTTGCGATTTCAACAGGTTTCAATATGCTTTTCTATAAATCTTTATATTCTTAGAGGTGAAGAATAAATTGAATCACCATATTTCCATAAATGGCCCACCAAACCAACCAGTCAAATGGGCTACGGATTCTTCTCTCTTTGTTTGTCTCTGTGTCTCCAGGCGCATCTAAAAAACTTTCTTTTTTTTTTTTAATAGTGCTACTTTTTGGGTCTCTATGGTCATTTTGGACAAACAATGCCCAAACCTTCAACTGATATTTTTCTCAGATAATTTTGAATAAAAGATCTATTTTTTTTTTTTTTTAGACAATTTTTCAGATTGATTCTGGTACCTGCTTGGGCTATGGTGATTCATTTATGAGAGGTAGGGATATTCTTAATTGTTTCTGACACAGTAATTTCACTAGCTTATTTGTTTTCTATAGATCTTTATGAACCTTGAACTGAAGTTTAAAACATAATATATTCCTAAACAATCAAGCAACCCTAACATTCATCTATCTACAGAATGAAATGATTGCTTATTCAACCAACTATATTTCAAAAAACAATGTTTTCCTCATAAGTCTTTTACAGTGCATTTTTTAAGTAAATTTTTTACGTGATGAATTGAAAAGTATTTTTTCAAAAAGGTCTGGTTTGTCAATCAATAGAAACCGTCAAATGACCAATGCCTTTCAGCAGCGTGCCATGTTTAGGGGCAATCAATTGAAAATTGGAAAAAGGAGTGATCAATGAATATTACTTCTTTTGCCTTCTGTACAACAGTGATCACTAAAAGCATGTCTGAATTTAAAAAACAAAACAAAACAAAAGCATGTTACTGCAGTTAGACTAAGGGATCAATTTAGCATAAACACATATGGCGAATTGACCCCACCCCTGAAAACGTGGGGTGGAAGGGGGTGTTGCAAAAAGTTTAAAATTTAAAAAAAAAATGTTCTTTCCAGATATAAGGAGTAAATGTTCAAATTTTCAGCCCCCTTGCCCCATCAGATTGATTTTTATGCTTGATACATACATGGTCTGTCTAACTTGGTCAACAGTTTCTAATATGAATGAGGACTTTTTCTTTTGCAACATAACATTGATCACATTTTCTATAGAAGAGTTACTTTTTCTATAAAAAATGCCATCAAATTCAGCTAGAGATCACATAAAATGGCTTCTTATCAAGTACTTTTTCACTTGGATTGTTTACCTCATTTTCTCGGCTGAGCATAAACTTTAAGACCACATGTTTGAGATACTGGAAGTTGACATCTTTCTCATCAGCCTTTACATGGAATGGATCCGACGCGTTTACTGGAAGATCACAACTACTTCGTGCAGGTCGAATTTCTAAATTCTTGGCATAGATTTCGTGTGGCAACTTTGTAAGGCTAGACGGGAGATTCACGGATTGTCCAATACTATTTTTCCTTTTTAGAGGCGGTGTTTGAGAAGTTTCTCGACTCTCATTGTGGATGTCATCATTTGGAAGAGCCTGAACTTTTAGCTCCTTCTGAAGTGTCTTTCGTAAATCTGTTAATTTTTGCTGTTGCATTTTTAGGGCCTGTGGAAAAAGAGAAAAAGAGGAGCATGAATAGTCAAAAAAAATTTATGTTGAAGTTATTCATAAAATTTCTTGTTATTTTCTATCTATGTTTTGGTTGCTATACTCTGTGGCCTTCCCTGAGTGTCTGTCATATTTGGAATGTCATACCTTGAACTGAGGAAGCTTGCGTTTGCACCTCTTCTTGTGAAAGGTCTTTCCCACACCATCCAAGGTCTGACTAGTCTTACCTTTATCAACTCAGATCAAATGACATTTCAAATATGACAGACTGAAAACTGAATCCCTGATTTAGAATTTCACTTGCTTACACTTGAAAAATACTTTTTCTCAGAAGAAAAAATGAGTTTCAGATTGATTCAAAACAGATCAAATTATACCAGAAAATACATTTCCCTAATAAATTAGAATAGTTTGCTAACCTTGAAACTGATTCTCAACCAAATCAAATTTCATAGTGGGAGTAAATGAATTGGCTCTAAAGTGAGGGTTCCATTCACAGAGTACATATAATACAAAACAGGACAACTATTTTGTGTCTGTCTTTCTGGGAGCGATTGTTTGATTCACGCAACTGGACCCTCACTTAGTGTACATCTTTGATTTTCAGTGTAAACATACTGCAGTTATTTTGTATGGGTTATGAATGAAAATGACCGTCACTCCTGGGAATAGGTACACTTTGAAAGATTAATTTTCATCAGAGGAAATTCTGAAGAAGCATCTCATTCCCATCATCCAACAGCTTCTCATCCAAATCCAACAATATACCAACAATGCTCCGACGCATTCTGTCCAAGATTATAAAATTCACACTTTGTTTTGGCCAAGACAATCTCCTGATCTCAACCCTAAAGAGAATTTGTAGGAAATGATCAAGTTCAAGCCGTGTGGAAAAACACTTAGGAACAGAGATTCATAATTTATAACAGTTCTACAAAAGTGCAACAAGCTGGAACTCTCTTTGTTGAAGGAACTCTCTAATAGTAAGAAAGACAGAATTGATTAATTGATAGATGCCAATGAAAATAACATTGATTATTACATTTTGGTTGTCCATGAAAATAGATATTGTTTTTTTTAAAAGTTCAAATGATTTTATTTAACAAAAAATATACATTTTTCTTTAATTCAAAAGTATAATTGTTCCAAAAGAGTCTTATTACTGATTATGATCAGAAGTATTTTAATGCAGGAAAAAGATCAATAGAAATAGTAGCTGAAATATTTGCTTTAAATAGAAAAAGATTAAAAAATAAGATGAATAAAAAGATTGTAAGATAAATTTTAATACTTACTTTGTTTTTCTCATTGACCATTTCCTCTAATTGACGGACAGTATTTCGAGCTTTGTCTAATTCTGCTGATGTTTCCAAATCACCATGCAGTTGGCCTTCAAGCTCAGTAATCTACAATGAAACAAAAACTACGTGAAAAACAATATTTCAGCTGAAAATCCTTCTTTGCTATTTGTCTATGATAGGAATAGATTTATTATAAACATTACATCCATCACAAATATATATTCATGATGTAGATCTTCCTTGGAATAAAGATTAAAAACAGCAAAACATTAGTTCAAGTTGTGCAAAAGCACAAAAACTCTTCAACTAGATAAGCAAAAATCTTTTTGCTTCAAATTGCTCAGAATATCATGAATTCTAATATCTACAAAAATAAAGATGTGCAAATTTTCTAAATTGAATAAAAAAGCCAACTACAAAGAGAAAGTCATTAAAACAGTTGCATAATCCAAAACATATCAAGTCAACCTTGAAATATTCAATAAAATTAGAGCTCTTTAATAATTAAGATGAAATTCCAACAGTAAATGTTTTAATGACAAACACAGCTTGAGAAATGATGACATTTTTGAGAGGATTCTTCCTCATTAGTTTTATAGATAGAAAGATTAGTGTTCCCTTCTATGCTCTTATGATTTGATTGGTTCATAACATTTGGGTCCAAAAAAATCTGCACAGGTTGAAGGAGTAAGTTCAATCTTGTAATTTGACATTTACACCCAAGAAGAAAATCTGGCTTGAATTTTTGCCACATTGACTTTCTGGGGTTTTTAAACATCACTTATTAAGAATCAAGAGCTTACCTGTTCTTTGCATTGGTTGAGAGACTGTAAATGGTTGGCTACTTCTGCCTCTAAACTGGCAACTTTTTCATTCTTCTCTTTCAATTCATCCTCATGCTCTAATCTTTCTAGCTGTTGGCTTTGTTGCAAAGACTGCAACTGTTGCGACAGTTCTGCATTACGCACCAACAATTTGTCTTTTTCTGTGGACGTAGGTAAAAAAAAAAAAGATAGAAAGTGAGAAAACAAACTAAATTTTAACCATTTTTTGAATAACGAAGCTTTCAAAGAATTTAGTGAAAGCTACTAACTCTTTTTCAAAGTACATGTAACATTTTATAGCCCAATAATTACATGAATCAGGTAGATTTGTTTTGGCTAAGCTATATCTTATGGTGAGTAGAGCCAACAAAAACAGGAAAAACACTAAAAATTCAGAGGAAACAAAGGTAACCGCCAACTTTTGTAAAATGAATTGAGCTTGGATCTGTTTTTTCTCCTCTAAAACCCTCAAAAATGGACTTGGAGAGCAGAAATTTTAATATGATGTAGCTTAGACATAGAGCCTTATAAAAGGCAGAGTATATCAGATTATGACCAAGTATATATAGATAATTGAATGAACAAATGAAATTGAACATTAGTTCACATTCAACATACAGTTTATTTAAAGTTCTATGTATATATTATAAACATATTGAAATTTCAGCCCTCAACATCTGTTATGCATTTTAGCACCAAAAAAGGAATCAAGCTTAATTCATGTGATAAATGTGCTAAATTTTCAGTGGTTTATCAGTTTAACATTTTCATTCTCTGTATCCAACACTTGATATATGAAGCAAGATAATCTTTATTACTTGTAACAAACTTACAGGCCAGACAGTGAAGAATGTTAGGCATCTCGTAGCCAGAGATAAGAGAAAATTTAACAAGGTTTCTTTTGTATACCAATGCATAAGAGAGAGATTTTCTAAAAGAGACACCTATATAGATATAATGTAGATCATTCATTTCTTTGAGGATCTCCTTTATTTCACTCTTGATGAAAAAGTGAAGCTAAAAGCTAGAAAGGATTAGGGAAGGAGAAAAATGAAAGGCAATGAATAAGAAAAATCAGTCCCTGACTAAAATCTCATGTTAGGGGCGATCAATTAAATTGGAAAAACAAAAGATCAATGAATAAGTTACTTCTATTGGCTTTTGTTTGGCAGTGATCACCAAGAAAGTCTGAATTTTCAAAAAGCAAGAATGAATGCTGGCATAAACTGGGAATCAATTTAGCATAAACTTGCACTGCAAATTGAACCCCACACTAAACCCAAATTATGTGGAGAGTTAAAAGAAAAAGAAGTTTTTTTCTAGACATAACAAGGAATAAGTATTGAAAATTTCAGCCCTTTAGAATGACTGCTATATGTGATACATATATAGAGAGCCAAATTGGAAGCCGAAAATAATAATTTTGACAGTTTCAAATGAAGTGAAAGAAGATATCAAAAGAAGATAAGAAAGATGATAGAAAATAAAAAAAAGTCAAAAGAAGTAAAAGAAAGAAAGAATTAGTGGAAGTAAAGAGAAGACGGGGGGGGGAGAGGATAGGATAGAAAAAGAAAAAAAACAAACAAAAATCAAACAATCCCATTTACCTTCCGTGCATATCTGGAGCTCCGTTGCCTTCTGACTGTCATCCGCTTGCATTGATTGCAACTCCTTCCGGGAAGTTGCCAACTCTTCTTCAACATTTCCTAACTTAAAACAGAGAAAAGAAAAAAAACAAGAATAATTAATTACATATCATTAACGAAATTTATAATTGGTTTTGAAATCATCCAATAACATTCACTGCACAGCTCGTAAAAACATTGCTCCACATCAAAGACTTCAATAAAATAAGTGACTTTATCATCTCACAATTTCAATTAGATTAAAATGCAAGTCAAAAATGCTTTAAAATCTGTCTTTTTGTATCGTCTAACTCATCTTGATTATATTTTCTTCACCTAACAACTATTACAATTTCAGACTAAAAAGGGAAAAAAGTCTAAAATGATGGAGAGAGAAGGGAAAAGAGAAGAACAGATTCTATACCTACGTCATCAATCAGTGAGAGAGAGAGAAAAACAGAAAACTATAGATGCCTGTTTTCAGTTAGGATTATCTAGATTTTCATGCAATTTATTTAGGAAAATATCTAACTATTATTCTATGGCTAAATTTGAAGATCTTTTTCAGTTGAATGAAAAATTTTTTTAACTAAAGTTGAAATATTTTTCAAACTTCTGTCAGAGATTCTGTCAGAGTGAAGTTTGATCCTGAAGCAACCAGTCTTGTTCCTCATTTTTTGTATTTAACGTCATTCAAACAGGTTTTATTGTTCTGATATCAAAGAAATTTTATATTGATACAGAATCTGGAACCATGAACTAATAATTGTAACACTAAAATTGATATCTGCTATGTTCACACGATATGTGTATAAAGAGGCAATAAGATAACGTTATGAGTTTTAGATGAGCATTCAGTATTTTAGTCACCTGACTAACAGTCACATTGAAAAATACTCAGATTGGATTCTAAAAATCCTGAATATTTTCCTTTTGATACTGTTATATAGTAAACTGAGGTATTCATCCGTGGCATATGGTGCTTTGTATCTTAGATGTGCTATGGATGTACAAAAGCGCAAAAATATTTTAGTGTCTTTAAAAAGCAACAGTGAGTAAAAGGCTTTTGGGTGTCATTTAGAAGAGGTGGTCTGAAAGTAAATTTTCAAACTTTCGCTTATTCAATGTTACAAACATAGAACGAATAAAAAGAAATAAGAGAATTAATGAGAGAGAAACAAAATGTGGATTGGACACGGCTGATAATAGTGTCCAATTCAAATTCCGTTTTCCATTAATTCTCTCTGGCTCTCCTTCTCTTCATTGTACCAAAAAAAAAAAACAAAAAAAAAAAAAAAAAATGCTTCAACTGTCCATTGCTTTTTAGAGATTCTAAAATATTTTTACGTTTTTGTGTATCTGTAACACACTGCAGCAGATGCCACTGGTGTTTATTATTTATTAGCCGGTATCCCTGAATGATTAAGAGAAAAAAGAAATACTTTACCTTGGCTTCCAGTCCCGTCTGACTTGAGGTCTTTTCTTCTAACTCTTTTACAAGGCATTCATATTTCAGTTCTTTCTCTGTGAGTTGGGCCTTGCAAAGAACAAAAATATTTTCTTAATTAAAAATCTTACTTGAAACAGACCATACCAGCAAAACATAAAAAAAAAGGTGGCATGTCTTTAAAAACACCAATCTGTTATAGCCATAATATAAATGAATCTAATCAACAAGCAACAATATATATCAGTCCCCAGCCACTAGGTTCCAGTAAAAAATTACACACTGCTCAAAATTTACAATCATGCTGACCTCCCTAAAGCGACTATTCTCCAAGATGAATTGATGAAATAATTAAAAAAAAATGTCTAATCATATTAACAGCATTATTTTTTTTTACAAGAGAAAAAAAAATTTCCAAGTTTAACATTAGTTTTGACCAATGTTTTTGTTTTTTATAGACTCCAAAACAGTTTCATTCAACAAGCTGAAAATTTACTTAAACCAGTAATTTGACATGAGGATGAATATAGGATAGACGGCGAAGATCTCTGGTGACCTCTA
Source organism: Thysanoteuthis rhombus (assembly GCA_963457665.1). Taxonomy (NCBI): domain Eukaryota; kingdom Metazoa; phylum Mollusca; class Cephalopoda; order Oegopsida; family Thysanoteuthidae; genus Thysanoteuthis; species Thysanoteuthis major. The sequence continues at coordinate 61,684,180 of OY735212.1, forward strand.
AAGGTCTTATCAATTTTGCCATTTTCGAATCTAATGGAGATGGCTGCACCCCAAAGGCTGCAAATTTGTGCACAAGGGTAACTTCCCCAAGATGAACAGATGATAGATGGTGCTGACCTATGGTGACCCCTAAAAGGTCAATTTTGGCATTTTAAAATCCAAAGAGGATGGTTGCAATTGATCAGGTCAATTGAGACATTTTGAAACCCTAGGGAGATGGCTACACCCTAAAGGCTGCAAATCTATGTACAAGGATTATTTGTTTAGTAAGTGACACTGACCTCTTGTGACCTGTAACAGTTAATGCAAGGTCCGGTCAATTTTGGTATTTTCAAAATAAGCAAATTTTAGAAAAGTTCTATGTTAGAATTCAATACATGGCCTCTCAGTATTGATTACTATTTTCCCCCCAGGCAATGCAGGGTGTCTCAGCTAGTATCAATTGAAATCTTTCTTGAAAGGTCAAGGATTATGTTGAAATTTTTGTTTTCGAATGAGATCTCCATCTTGGTTATTATAGTCACTACATTTCAGCTGGTGTACCTAGAGGTCTTCAAATTTCAAACTAAACCCTTTATTCAATTCACTGGGGTAGATAGTTCTTATTCCACTGTCCATGCTAGACGACATCTTGTGTCAGTTAATTCTTCTTAGTTGATTTGACCTTTAGGTGTCACTTATCTGCTTTTTCCACTGTACCAGAGTATGCCTGACCCAGGGATGGAACTTGACCACCACTTATATTCCCTAAGTTATTATTCTATAACAGTTGCGAATGTAATGTTTTTTCTTAATCTAAAATTCAAATATGGTGTTTGATTTCTAGATCTTTCCCACTCTTGGAGGGTACAGCAACCAAAACGTTGTAACTATAACAACCAAGATCAGGATACCAGTTCAAATAAATTAGTGCATAATGAGAAAAACAAAGAAATTATATTTTGAATTCTACAATATGAAAAATAACTGAAGATATTAAACTAATAATGCAGGTTTCCCATGAAAGATGAACGTCATTGCTACATGAGTAATGGCTAAGGAGGATTTCAAAGACGGGTTACCTGTAACTCTTTATTTTCTTCTTCTAACGTATTTGCTTTTCTTTGCAGAAGTAATTGCTTGGCAAATAGTTCTTCTCCTTTTTCTTCTAGTTCAGCCTTTAAGCAGAAAAACAAAATTTACTCGTGAATGACGTAAAATTTGGAACGACCATACAGGAAAACTTTTTGAAGAACTAATGATTACTTTATTTCGATGTTTCATTACTATAGCTTAGTCAAGGAATGAGGAATATAGAGGAAATAGGTGTGTTTTTTTAAGTACTTTGTGATTAGTGGGAAAGTAAAGAGGGGGTGGTTAATTGAATGGATGTGGGTTTTTTAAGTTGTTTATATGTTTTGACCTGTGACTGATGTTATCAGATGAGTGTGGGTAGGTATAGGTAGGTGGCAGTGTTGATATTATGATGTTATGTGTAGGTAGGTAGGAATTGTGGAAATTAGATCCTGCTTACAGGAACGAAGGATGAAGAGACACTTGTCTAAATTAGATGAGCAAAAAACTTCATCTGTGAAAAAATTGAAGGAATTGAATATTTTCCAACATATTCAAAAATAAACCTTGTATTTTCATATTTTATGCAATGAACAATTATCAACCTTTTTTAGTTCATATAATCATCTTTATACACATAATCCTTACTCACTATTACATGCACACACACACACACATTCTCCGATTCCCACAAACCCCACGTGTTAACAAAAACATATGGCTAATGGAAACAAATCCCCCTTTTACAGACCAGGATTCTTCTATTAATCAAATTCTAAATAAACCTCACACTAAACCACAAACATCTGATGATTTCAACAGCACAGATAAAGCCCAGCAGGTAATCTCTCACACATACCATCACTAATCTTATCACACACTACCCATCACAAATCTTTAATGCATTTTACCTATCATGAATAATTACTTGATCATTTAATACTAGGTTTTTGAAAGTTCAGTTAGATTGATTATAGTTAGTATATCTATAGACACACATTCACAACAATGTTTAAGAAAAAAGGCACATGATATGAGACCATCTGCAATGAAAAAGAATGAAAATCATAAGTAATGTATTTTATATTAGTTGTGCAATACTATTGATAAGCTCCCTTCCTAAGTGAAAAGGAACTAAAATATACATTATAAGAATTGAAAGTCTCAAAAATATGCTATGCTCATAAGGTTCTTTTCAATGCACTTACAATAGTTTGTTCTGTTGAAATCCTGATTGTTTCTTTGGAAGCAAGCTCATCTGATATCTCACATTCAAGAGACGTTATCTTACTGAGCAAGCTGGTTTCTGTACTGGCATGGTCCAATTTTATTTGCTGTATTAATTGTTCTTGGGCTTGTTTCTAAAAAAAGAAGACGTGAAAGAAAATAAACTATACATTCAAATAAGCAGGACATATTTCAAAGGCCTACAAATCAAATCAAAAATTATTTTTCTTTTAGAGAAAAAGTTTTTATACGATTTATTGTTTTTTGGGTTTTTTTTGTAAATCAATGAAATAAAAATTATTTCGCAACACCAGTTTGCTGTAATGATATTGTTATAAATACAAATTTAATTATAATTAATTCATAAAGCTAGGTCTCCTGCTTCTCTTACCCTCCAAATTATAACTGCAAAGGAAATAGCTACAGGTTAGGTTACTTTACATAATCAGCATTTATAAATTACTCATATTAGATATATTTTACGTTTGTAATAAGAGAAAAGAATGACTTGCTGTAGAGTTGTTTACTTTTATCAGTAACTAGTATAACTCTACACTAATAAAGATATTGCAACTGAATAAAAGGAATTGTTCTTGGGCTCAAGTTAAAATATTATCTTTCAAGTATCAAAACCATTTCATGAATTGTTGTTGAAATCCCTGATAATCCTTAATCTAGGTTTAGAACTTGATAAACATCATCTTATTAGAATGATTTCTAAACCAAAAGAGTTAAGAGATGTCAAGAAGAGAATACAACCATACCACAATAGATCAAAAAAATGAAATGAAAATATTATACATTCACATGCGTGTACACACACATAACCACACACACACAATGAGAGAGCTAGAGTATAAATTCAATATCAAAATGAACATTCTGAACTATTATTTGCAAAAATTTCTATCATTCCCTTGAAGTAGTGGTTTCCAAACTTACTTTGTCATGGAACACCCCCTTACAAGAAAAATTTTTTAAAATTAAAAGCTATTTTTCAAAAAGTCATATCAAGCCAAACAAATAGAATGTTTTAAAGGCAAGACTCATCCAAGATCTGCACTAAATGAAATTATGGAAGTTCAATTGAAACACACAATTAAAAGTTTGAGAAAAGTTAGTTTTCTCAAAGATAGAGAGTTCTCTAATACAACAGGGAAATTATGTATCATCAATTACATGACCAATACTTTAAAGATACGGGAGAAAAAGGTTAAAAAATAAGAGCAGTAGTAAGAGGAGGGAAATGTATGGGAGAAAAACATCATAAATAAGATCACAAGAATACTAAGAAACAACTAAGATAATATCAACTAGAAAGCACTCAGAGGGTCAACGCCATAATCAGGGGAAGTAATTGTACATGGATCCGCCCAAAGATTCAATCAGTGCTTTCATAGCCTATTGTCCACCCTACCACAAAATGTCAGAAGTTCACAGAGAACTTTGGGAGATATTGTTTGTACAGACATGAGAATTTACATGAATGTATGAAAAAACAAAACAAATGAAAACTATCTCTTAATCAAAAAAGCCCTAAAATGTAGCCGCCTCTTCCTTACTCCACGGCCCACCCTTCCAATGAGATCCATTCATTACTTCCTGAGATGTGATATGAACAGAGACAGAAAGACACAACCAAATACATAAACCTCTCCAACTTTGTTGACAGAAGTAAATGAAGAGAGATACAACATTCCCAACGAACCTCTTTATCATAAAGAATATCCTTTTCAGTGGCAAGATCCCAGTGTTCTGATGCTCGCTTTTCAGCATCTTCAAGTCGCATTTGCAAATCTTCCATCTGTAAATAAAACATTTACATTTTTTCAGTCACACTGTTGACTTCAAACTAGAAATAACTATGTTCATGTCTAATTCTGAGTCCATTTATTTTACATTTACAAGGAAGCAGGTAACAGAATGATATTCTTTGAAATAAGACAAAGCCTGAATTCTATCAGAAATAATACAATACAGTGTCAGATTAGATTAGGCTGAAGGCTTTTGATCAGGTTTTCTGATTACGTCTACGCCTATTACTTTTTTTTGTAGGCATGGGTGGTATTAGTAACATACTGGAGTGGGTGGAATCTCCTGCTTACCCAATGCTGGTCAAGTCTGTTTTTGAAAGTTTGGAGTGTGCAGGCCTCTACCACTGAAGCCAGGAGACCATTCAATGGGTTTACCACAAGACACACGAAGAGGCGCTGACTAAGACTTGTATAAAATCTGAGCTTTTCAGTTTGAATAACTCGAGCGTCATAGAATGAGAAAGCTCCAAAGGGACGGTTTATGTGATATAATTTGTGGGTGTGCTTATAAGTCTCTATCATGTCTCCTCCTGTACTGAAAGCTTGGTTTTTCTAGTTCCTTCATAAATCTAGCCATGCATTCCTGGCATTTGCTTTGTTACCCTCTGTCAAACTCCCATGATAATATCTTTATCCTTTTAGCCCCATGGCAATCACATAACACTAGCTAACTCGAAAAGCAGAAAGACCAGGGCAATGAAGAGTAGACTTAAAGGATCACCATCCAGAAACTCATATGGTCTTCTAACCATTCCTTTGTTGATCCGAGTTTCAATGTGTTTATTGAACTTGAGTTTATTATCAACAAATACATCTAGGTCTTTTTCCAATTGTGATGATACTGTTGGTGGAACAGTTCAAATTTCTAAGTTCTTTCATATTATATCATTATACTTTTAATGATTTCAAAATATGGCTATATATTAAACATATAAAAGGAAACTTTAAAGCTACATAGTTATGAGAGCATACAATTCTGCTTCATTATTACATTTATTTACTTTTTCTGTCAACAGCAGATTCAGGATCTGATAATTTGATGAGTTAAAAGATTTGAAAACTATTTTAACCTAATATTCATTCTTGCAGTAAAAGGAAGAGACAACAGTTTTAATAATTTTCAAATTTTCTGACTTTCCTATTTGATGGAAATTTGAAATCATTTTTAAAATTTTTTAAAATCTAATTCAATCAGATAAACAATTTCATAAGAAAAATACCAAGAATATTGTAAAAATCCTCACAATCACTTTAAGAATTCACAAAATGTAACATGCTTGGAACTAATACTAGCCATGTACGTACAATTTTCAATCATTAAGAGCTACTAAAAGAAGCAACGAGTAATCATTAGACACTCATTGATGTCTTACCTGTTTGAGAAGATTTTCTTTCACAACTTCAGTCTCACGTTGACTTCCCGCTAATTCTTGGCTATCTTCAATAATCTTTGCATTCAGATGGGAGATCTACACAAGAAGGAAAAAGATTTTTAACATTAAAAATTCATGTGGTAATGTTTTGTTTCTATTAAATAAACCATAAAATCAAGTTGGTGAAAGACTTTAGTTTCTATTTTCTAAAAATGTAGAAGATTCATACCAAGTGACAAATACACAAATCTTTCTTGAGATTCTATTACTATTTTGTGGGTGATTAAAATGCCAGTTCATAATGAGAAATGAGTAAGAAATGTAAACGTTAAAAATATTACTTACAAAAGTTTCATTTTATTAGTAAACACACATCAAGACTAATTACTTTCTTGTATTGTTCATCTAGTTTTTATATCAATAATCTCAACGTTTTATAAAAATATTTTCCTGTTCCTCTCTACTATTCAAGGCTCATGAATTTTGACTTGTGCATTCATACAAATATTTCACAAGTAAAGAAATGCTGAATATTTATAAAAACAAATTCAACAATTTTTTTTTCAGCAACCATCCAAGTTTTTTCCAGGGTGTGGGAAGACTATTAATACAAAAATTATGTTTAAAAAATCCATGAAGTTCAGGAGGTATAATGTAACATCTTCATATTTAGTCTTATAGTAACAAATGTTGCTCAGCAAAAAAATTCACTCTACCTGCCCTTCAAGGTGGGTTATCTTGTCACTCCAAGTGGATTTCACATCTTGTAGCTGTTGCCGTGACTCGGATAGTTTCTTTTCCAGTTGTGTCCGCTGAAATAATAATCTAATAATGTTAGTAATGAAAATAAATAAAACGATTCCGTAATAATCACCAATGGTGGTTTTGAGCTATTGATAACAACTCACAAAATATCATTAACAAGTCGGAGCAGATCTCTAATAATGGCTGCTGTTAAATTTGGGTTAATGGAAAGGTATGAATCCAAATTTTCTTTTTTAGTCATCTCAAAGTAGCCTAGTCACAAAAATACTAAATTCATGAGTGACTGAGCATGTAAGCAATAAACCTTTTCCATATAAACATTTTTTTAGTAAAATCATGCAACTATTGTAGTATCAACATTTAATATGATTTCAGAACAAAAAATTTATGTTTTAACAATCCATCTTGGAACTATTTACAAATATCTATACTCAGGTGGATCACTTTAGTCTGTGTGTACCAGAATTAATTATCTAAAAAGTATGTTGAAGTTTGGGTTGATTTCTATTGACTAAAATAATAGCCTGTGCGTGTACCAGAATGATTATCTAGAAAATACCAGCACAAGATTTGGGCCTTGTTTGTCTAAAATGACCACAGAGATCCAAAAAATAAATTTTTAGGAAGAAAAAGAAAAAACCCAAACATTTCAGATGGTGTCCCGCCGTGCAATTTTTCAGAGAGAGAGAGAGAGAGAGAGAGATAGAGAGAGAGAGAGAGATAGAGAGAGAGAGAGAGATAGAGAGAGAGAGAGAGAGAGAGAGAGAGAGAGATAGAGAGAGAGAGAGAGATAGAGAGAGAGAGAGAGAGAGAGAGAGAGATAGAGAGAGAGAGAGAGATAGAGAGAGAGAGAGAGAGAGAGCCACACACACACACACATGAATCTCTTGTCCTCTTGGTAGGTTGGTCAGGCCAGTTGCAGGACTATGGTGATTCAATACAGCTCATCAGAATAAACCACGAAGAGGCTAAGAGTTAAATTTTCTGGTAGTACTTTACAAAATCTTTTCTATTCATTTAAAGTGTAGTATAATAATGAAAAAAAAAAAAAGGAAAGATCTCATGCCCGTTTTTTTCAATTCAAATCCGCGAGAATTTCTTTTCAAAAAGAAAGATGGTCACCTCCATTTCTAAAGCTTTGATTCTGTCATCTTCTGAAAGGCCGTGATCATTCAGTCGCTGCTCAAGGGTGTTTACTCGTTCTTGTAACTCATCAATATGATCTTCTCTTTCATCAATCAGCTTGGTCATCTGTACAGAGAAACAGCAACTTTAAGACTTCTTTTTATTCAAGATACAATAAATATTCAACAGATTCTCATAACAAGGGTTTTAGCAGAAAAAGTCACCAAGACTGAAACTCAGGGTGGTCAACTCAGAAAATATTTTCCTGTTCATTTGGCTGCTAAAATGTTTGACCACTTCTGGGCTAATATTGTTATTTTCATGCAACCAAAGGCAGAATTCTATCTGAAGATGCAGATTTAATATCCATCCATGTGGAAATATATTCACTTTTTAAAAACTTTTTCAAACAATGATCAATTTTTACAACAGACATTAAAAAGATTTTGAGCCAAGCAATTATACCCTGGTTTACAGCACAATATGTAGAACAAATTTCTCATAAATAGACCCACACAATCAACCATCTCACAAAACCTATTATATTAAATTTTTAAATATATTAATCTCAAACCTTAATTTTCAATGAAAAGCGAGAATCTGAGGAACCAATTTCCTATAATAAACTGCTACATAGACTACGAATTGAAACTGTTTTCATTTGGGATTTGTATCATTGCATCAGCTTTAGGCAATTACAAGGAAAAATATATGTATTAATATGATTGTATTAATATATTATAGGAAATGAGACTAACAATTAAGTAAAGCTTCTTCACTTTTAGTCAACACTAATTTATCTCACAAGATTGGTGGAGACTTAAAGTGATTATCAAGCTGTCATTAGTTGAGAGAAATAAGCATCAATCAGTAATGCACTTTTTGTTGTTGACATCAGAATTTCATTCTAATAACATGTCTACACCTGAGGAGTATTTTTGGAATTGGCAATGTCTGACTGCTAGAAAATATTTGTACATTCACTTATGGCAATTCCTCAGCCTGAATTTATTCGTTCTGAGTAGTTTTTAAAATATTCACTATTCTTTTGACATGCTCTATTTCCTTCTGAACAATTGAAATTGAGAAAGGTTCATTTTTAGTATGATTAGAATAAACTGAAATTGAGCAGATGAAACAAAAAAGAATGTGAATTCAATAAATGGTGTCTTATTCATCGCGTGAATTGCTCAGAGCTCAAACTATTTCAAATCAGATGGATACTGATGTGGCACCATAGCCACCAGGGTTTTTGCCCTGTGAGGCGTGATACTGCTCTGTGATGTCATAGTCCAGAGGGCTCAGAATTCATCCTAAGACTTGAAGACTGGCACCCTTGTGTCAATAGTTGCGAAGATAAAAGAGAGTTTCTGAGGAATTATTACTCAAATGTTTACGTGTGTTATCCCCACATTGAATCAACTTTGTGTCACATCTTTTTCAATAGGGAGGGGGTATGGTTAATAAGAGTATGACCAATTAAGATATTCAAAAAAGGGGTGATCAATGAACAAGTTACTACTCTAAACTTTTGTTGGGTAGTGATCACTAAAAAGCATTAAATTTTCCTTTAATAAAAACAAGCATGAATGCTACCAGACACGAACTAAGGGATCAATTTAGCACAAACTAACATTGCAAATTAAATCTATTCAAGGGGGAATAAAAAAAATGTAAGAAAAGAAGCATTTCTGTAGACATAAAGAGTTGGTATTCAAACTTTCAGCCTTCTAGCTTCATTGGTGTGGCTTGTATATAGGATATATAGCTTACCAGTCAACTTGAAAACTGAAGAAACCTATGTTGACAGTTTGGGTTGACAGTTTCTAATATAATCAATCAATTTTCATAAAAAGTTATTGAAATTCACAAAAAAGAAAAAAAACAAAACAAAGAAGACGACTTACTTTTGTTTTATAAATCTCATAGGTTCTCTGTAAGGTTTGATGATTATTTTCAAGTTCTGCATTGGAAGATTCTAAGGAGGATAACTGCTGAGATTTCTGTGAAGGAATGAAAATTTAAAAGAAATGATCAGAACCGTTTGAAATATTCAATAAATACAACGAAAATTGAGCAATCTTGTCTGCCTTACGTAATTGAAAATATTCATCAAGTTTTGTTTTTTTCAATGTACAATACTTTATATATTCTTTCATATTAATATTTTTTATCTTTAACTAAAATGAAATTTCCAATAAAATAGGAAATGACTAGATTCCTCATCAGATGGAGGGGATCAGCTGACAAGATTTCTGCTCATATTTCTCACTCATTGGTCCATTTCAATATTAATTTCATTTACTCACGAAGAATTTGGCTCTTGGAGATAAAAATCACAACTTTAATTTATTTTCTAGATGAACAATGAAATTCTTTTTTTCTTCTCATCAGTGTATCCGAATGGATTTGATGAAAATGCATTTCAGGTGATGCTGAGGACTCCATCTAGTCATATACATTTTCTTTTTACCTGGTATTTCCTCTATCTCATAAACCGAGAAATCTCTGTATGTGTGTGTGTGTGTTTGTGTTAGTACTCAACAACTGGCCATTATACAAAGTTGATATATACCAGATATGTTAGTTCATACACCAGATATTGCAGTATTAAGTTTGAAGTTAGCAGTTCTAGATATGCAGGGGGGTGCTCAATTAACAATGGAAATTTATACTGAAATGAACACATGCTTTACAACCACAAAAAGTGAGGTTTTTATGATGTGATGTGCATCTCTGATCATTTCGATATGGTTTTAGAATTGAGAGAGAGAGAGAGAGAGAGAGAGAGAGAAAGGATTGGGGTGTTTCTTTTAAGTGAAATTTTTTCGATAGAAAGAGATTAAATTGAATAATAGTTAGATGATGTAACAGCATCTAAAAAAAATTGTTTTGATTGTTATTACTATTAAGAATGATATTCTGATGTTTTGATTGTTAGTATCAACAACATCATGAATAAAAAACAGAGTTTTATATTGAAAATTTAAACCTCTTGTAGGTGTTCATGAAACCAGATGTCCCTTAGAACAGGCACACCTTAGTATCTATAACACCAGAATGTTGGAATGAGTAATATCAAGTCAAGATCTACAAATGCTTTTCATCTGACCAAAATGCAAAGGCTCCAAATTCAGAGATATATTCTGACATGTGTTCATTTGGAGTGATCTTGTGAGGGTTTTACTTACCTGCCTTACTGTTTCAGTTAATTCATTCACTCGCTTTTCAAATGCAGCTCGATCGATTGTCAATGTTTCGACAGCTTGTGCCCTAGCTTTACATTCTTCTTTCAACAAATTACTGCCAAACAAACCAAATCAAACAGTAAATGATAATAAAAAGAACTGCAATAAAATCTACAAAGTAAACTTGATAAAAGCTCTTCATCTCAGGAAAAATAATGATGAGTTTCATGAAACATTGCTGCTTACTTCAGATTGATAAACTATCAAACATGATTTCCTATTGAGTTAACAAAGAATATTTGGAATATTATTGGAGTTAAAAAATGAATTATTTCTCAAAGACTAAACCTGTCAATTTTTATTTACATATATACAGTAACAAGGAGGATTTTGTACATCGCTACAAGATTATAGGAAATTGCCAATATTATAGAAGTTGGTTAAAAGTCAGAGGGTAGGTATATATAAAGCAATAGTAAGTAAAATGACAAATATTCTTGCATACGCTGAACAAAATGAAATGAAGATTAAATGAAAAACAGATTGTATAAAAAATATTTGCCTTATAGAATTTGCTACTAATATAAGAGTGAGGTCTTATGATTAAAACAGAAAAAGTTATTCTCCTTGAGAGATTTTTTTCAATTTTTCGAGGCCGGACATAAATGAAAGTAATCTCTTACCAAAGAGTTCTGGGTCTGAGCAACGAAACTGATTTCTGGTTAGGGTGGGGAAAGCATTCTGATTCTGGTCAGGGTGGGGAAAGTAACCTATCTCGTGAAAATAGGCCTAAACCTGAATTAATACTTCAGAATGTTACAAACGGGCAATCGTAGGTCGGCCGGCTAGATTTGTCCTTCAGCCCAATTTTTTTGGTCCCAGTCATATCTAGGCAATTATTCAAAATCTTACAGAGGAAGTCAATTTTATAATTTACTTTGTAAAATTATTATTGTTTTGGCTTTGCATATCAATAAGACAATGATGTAATTCATGCTTGTCAAAAAAAGAAAAAAAAAATTAACTACTTTTTCTGTAATAATATCAAAATTTCTGAAGAGAATGTGTGACTCAAATTAAATGAAAAATGTCTTCTGAGACCAATTAGATCAAAAAGATTGCCCATGCCTGACTTCCAATGTGTTTCTCTCCAGAAGACACATGAATTTGTTTTATATAGCCTTAAAATGTTGTCACTTTCAAAACAGGATCTCTGAATTATGGAGAAAAAAAAAGGGAAGAAAATTCTTGTTTTTACCTTTCTATTGTTAAGCTATCAACTTGTTCTTTTAAATATACAATTTGATTCTCCATTTCTTTGCTCAGTTTCTCCGATTCTTCCAAATGCATTTTCTTTTGTTTTAAGTCTTCAGTTGTTTTTGATAATTGATTTTCAGCATTGAGCAGCTGCAAGAATAAAAGGGAGATAACTGAATTAAGAATACAGAAAATATCAATACAATAAGCTTTTATAGCTCAAAGAGTAGTCTAATTCAATAATTAAAAACCAAAAGAATTTTCAAGAACTTTAATAGTATTAATACATTAATTTACGTAGTATGAATTTTAAGAACATATGGGAGTTAAATAAGAAGCTATAATTTCCAAATTTTCTATATCAGTGATTACAATAAATGTGCTTTTGAAAATTTCAATGAAATAAAAAAACAAAAATGTACAATGTTCCAGAAATTCATTTCTGTGATCAAGTCCAAACATCATTTGCAAAATCCCCAACACATAATTCTACTGTTAACATATGATTTTTTGGAACACATACAATAATTAGGTCCAACAACACAAAATAGTTATTCCCTTGAATGTTTTATTCTTTCAAATTTCTAGGTCAGACATACCCCCCAAAAATCTCGAGGCAGGTCTCTTTCAGGTGAATTTATATAAGTTCAGAGCAATATACTCAAACATAGCCTGTTTCAACTTCAATAACATGCTTCAAGCTTTATTGTAGTCATTAGTGTCTGTGAATACCACAACATCTAGATGAGATTTTAGAATAGTTTGTATCCAACATTCACATTTTTCACACAAATGAACAATTTTGAAGGGATCATTTTCATGTAAAACTGATCTTGAAAATTTCTTTTCATAACTCTGGGGGATAACATTTTTTTGTCTCAATCGGTGAACACCACTATTGTATGTATACCAATTTTTCCAAAACCCTTAAATTTCAATGTAATTACAGATAAAAAAACAAAACAAAAAACATACTAAACCGATGGGCTTTTGAAATAATTATATAAAAAATCAACTAAATCTTTTGTGTAAGAATCGGAGTACACATCTATACATCTGCTTTGGCTCAGAGACGTTTAATTCGACTTGAGTCAAATCTTCTCTGATACTCAATCAAGATTACTTGTCAGGAAAAACAAAAATATGGCAATAAGAGAGACTTTAGACCAAAAACAAGAATACATTTTGCTACAAGAAAATCATAAATCAAGATGACTTAATGAAAAAATATCTTTTAACAATATTTTCAAGAAAAAAAACTGAAACTCACCAAATGCTTGACTTTCGCTAATTCTTGGGTGGCTAAACCTTGGAATTCATCATTTTCTTCTTCCTGTTTATAAAATTTCATTCGAAGTTTTTCAACTTCTTCCAGTCTGTTTTGGAGTTCAACTTTTTCCTAAGAAAATGACATCATAGGGCATAAGATTTTTCTTTTCTTATTCTGTACAATTATGGAATGAGAAGACTTTTGAAATACTTGAAGAATTGAATGAAATAAAAAAATTTAAAAAAAGGAAAAAATATATTCACATATATACTCTTCCCAATATTGAATCAAATATACATATTGCTCTAATGACGATAATGGTACTGATCAGCAAGTATTCCTTGCGTCTTTTAAAATCCTGTTGGCAAGAGCGAGATGCATTCTTGTCTGAGTAACCAGAGGGTATAACAACAGATAATCAAGTAAGATGACATTATTAACCTTTGCTACCATTTACCTTCATCTTAATTGTTGTTGCTTTTTATTGCAACTAAACTCAGGCTGATTTCCCTTCAGCAGTGAGTAAATAAAATAACAGCATGGATCAGAATAAAGAATAAGATCTATGCGAATTCGTGACCCTCTATGCTAAAGGGTGGCTCTCTTGATACATGACCGCTCCTACCACTGAGCTACTGGACCTTAGAGCTAAACGTGAGTTCAAATCAAATCCTTAAATTCATTCTCCAGTCCCAATCTCTTCGGCATCATATATATTATTAACTGGTAGTTCAGTGTCCATAACCCAATTTTATTTCATTCAAATTATTGTAAATATATATGTAAATAATTAAATTTTTGCTTCAATTTTTTTTTTATACATAAAAAGTTCTTATAACTTTTTTATCGCAACTAAGAAGGATGTCTTTTTTCTTTCAAATTTAAAACATCCAAATGATATTCAATACATTTATATAAGTAAGTAGAACATAAGCAAACTTACTCTACTGCTGTCATTTATAAACCCTAAACTAAACGAGAGATATATCTACCCAAGCCTGGGAATAACTGGAAGATGGAAGAGGAAAATAAAAAACATAAAAACAATACCTGAACACTCTCAGCCAGAGTCTGTGTGTGTTGTTCATCAAGTTCCTGAATTTGTTGAGATAAATCTGAAGTTAAAGATACACCAACGTCAACAGAAATCTTTCATTATAAATAATGGAGGTTCAAAATACAGCTAGAGAAATACGTAGCAATCTCAAGTCAATTTCTCTTTTACAAGCAATTGGAAGAACAACAAGAAATATTTTACAAGACGAAAACATGAAACCTTGGGAGGATGAGAATGAATTGAACACGGCATTCCTTTACAAAGAAAGGTTTTGTATCAAAACACATCGATACTTGATTATGAAGATATTTAGATAGCAGCCATCTGCCAGGATCATTAAAGACGAACAAAGATGAGGGAATAATGATGTTTTTGTGATGAGTTGGTTAGCTTAGATACTGGTTGCAGATGCGCGAGTGAAAAGTGGGATGCAAGTCATGCATGCATAACGCTTATATATGTAAGTATATGCACGTAGTCTGTGAAAAATCCATTATGGGGTAAGCAGTGGCATATGGTGCTTTGTATCTCAGGCGTGCTGTGTGCTACAGATTCACAATAATGTGAAAAATATTCTGGTGTCTTCAAAAAGCAATGGACAGTAAAAGCCTTTTTGGTACAACGTAAGGAAAGTGGTCCCGATTGTCAAGTTCCACATCCTTACTTATTCAATGTAACAAATGGCAAATAAACAAAAAGAAATAAGAGAAATAAAGAAAGAAAAACAAAATTTGGATAGGACATTACTATAAGCTGATAACAAATTCTGTTTTTCGAATTATTGTCCAATTTCTACAGTTGGGATCAACTTCCTTACACTGTGCGACAAAAAAAAAAAATGAATAAATAAATAAAATAAGATAAAATAAAATAAAATAAAATAAAATAAAATAAAAATAAACAAACAATAAAAATAAATAAATAAATAAATAAAATAAAAGGCTTCAACTATCCATTGCTTCTTATATAAACTAAAATATTTTTGTTTTCATGCACCCATAGCACATAGCACACCCAAAAGAGAAAGCACCATATGTCACTGGGGGCAAGCATTTTTACATTCCAAATGGGGAAAAAAAAAGAAAAAAAAAAACCCTGATACAGTGGCTTTTTTCCAGCTACCTTCAAAACTACAAGCAGGGATGCTTGCATCAAGCATTGCAAAAAATCGTCCCAACATATTGCTTTTAAAAAATCTCGAAAAAAATTTAAAAAATAATCTTGTTAAGTAAATTCAAATTTTGAACAGGTGTCATTTAACGCTTCAATGCTAAAAAAGTCTGCATTAGCAATGAAAATTATATATAACACCTTTTACACAATTCTCGCTAAAATCGTTTTGTTTTTTCAATTTATTAACTTCTAAAAGACGGAGCATTGTGCTAGAGAAGCCAGAATCCAAAATTCAATTTTCTTAACAACTTATGAATCACAATGAAGAGAGTTTGGGTAGAGTCAGCTGCTTTTTGCACTGCTGAGTTATTATATCTGTGCCACATTATATTATTTGAAATTAAAATCTCAAGAGAAAATGGGATTTTTAATTGTAGATAAAGATAAAGAAAAAAAAAGCTAGGGATCTGTAGTTTTGCATTGTGAACATCTGAGGTGATGGATGGCTGTGTGGGTAACAGCAGAAGGCAGGAGAATGGACCAGGTGAGCCGAGTTTTAACTCCACCCGAGACAGTCTCTGTTTCCTTTGCTATGCCTTTGTCATGGGTAAAATAGAGTAGAGTGAAGTGAGCAACCCCACTTGGGGTGCTTATTGCCTCTAAGTTTAATTCACATATCATCGACGGGCTGAGTAAGTAATGATATAAAAATGTGGAGCCCAAGCAGGGGTGGCTGATGCCGCAGCCAGCGCAAGGGCACTACTTACTTTACATAGTGAACTTCAATTCAACATGAATACAGCCTAAAATTATAAGCTTTTTCAATGTAGGAAAGCTCTCCATTAAAACCTCGAGAATTAACATTTAACAAGCCTATATTTTTATTTTGATATTCTCAACAGCCTAGATTAAAAATCCTTGACTGGAAGGAAGTGTTGAAAACTTCTCACTAATTCATTGTCATCTTTTACAAGTTACATACATTTTTGTCAAAGTATCCATATTATATGATTCAGTTTTCTCATAGAGCACTTTACAGGGAAACTTAAACTAGATATTTTCTATCATAATAGCAATGAAATTTTCAAGACACAATTATTTATCTCCCTTTGAACTCACCTGATGAATCATCTTACGCCTAGCTTTTATCATCATTTTGTGACATGTCAGGTATGATATGTTACCAGTAGAAACACACCTCATTTTTCGAATTATCAAATAGATGTAATAATGGGTCATATAAATCAGTATGTGTTACTACCAGGTAAGTAAACACATCAAAATATAAGCAATGATTTATAACAAAAGTGTCTCTTGAAATTTTACACAGCATTTCAGTCATGGAGAACAAATATCAAATAAACCATATGAAGTAATGGCTGATATCTCAGATATTTTACAAACTTTTCAAAATATCTCTCTGATAATTGGTTGAGAGTGGAAAGAAGCCATGAAGTCCTATATTGTAAAATAGTTCACATTGATAGATTGAGAAATATTTCAAGTTCTTTTATAAAAATCAAAGCTTCCCTTTCCTCAGATATCAATTTCACACAAAACTTTAAGGTAATGTTCATCGCATAACATTAATTAAAAATATCTTTAAATACATTCAAAATATTTTTCTTGAGAAGAGATCCTCTATAATACTCCTTCAAGAATTCTCAAAGTAGATCTATAACTTGAAAAGTTCAGAACTTTTAGTAGCTAGCATATACCTGTTAAAAATGATGGTGTTATTTATGTATGGGTCGGCACTAATGAGCCTAAAGCTATTTTAGAAGATGATTTATTTTTATTAATTCAAGTATCCTAATTTTGAGGGTTTTTAAAGAATCAACTCAACATTTAACATTACTTTCGTTTTAAAAAAATCCAGCAATTCTATGACAGATTATTCATTGTTATGTCATAATAGCCAATCTCTTTTTATTACAACCCTTTAATTGTTTTTATTGGCTGTGTTAATCTATTTCACAATTATCATTCCATTATAACTTTTAGGTTATAACAGGAATCGGACAAAACAGACGTGCACAACCATACAATTAAATATACTAATTTGCACACATAGATTTTACATGGATAGATAATCAAAGGACTAATCATTATACATTCATTGATCTTCATTAAGCTAACATCTTGCTATCTTATTCATCCATACACTGCTAGTTATATCCTTCTATCTATTCTTCCACCTCATTTATTTAAATACCTATCAAATAAAAGATTAACTTCGTTAATCTTATCCTGAACAGGTGAATTAGTAAATTTTGTTTTTGTTAGCAGTAGTACCAACCATTTTGGTTTTCTTCCACAGCAGCTTCAAGATTTTCAACATCTTTTTTTTTATCTTTAATATCTGAAAAATGAGCAGGTGAATTTTGAAGAGATAAGACTGATTTGAATGGTAACAAACACGCACACACATATACAAACACACTGGTGCATATGTGCGTGTGTGTAAGTACACGTACATGAGACTAAGATTCAAACAGCTGATAGTGTTAGTTAGTATGATTAGTCCACTAGTGTCAAATGGTGGAGATGAAGCAGGTGATAAAGCAAAATAGGAAATCACTCAACCTTTTTTTTAAATAAACAAAGCAGATATTAAGAGGATAATACCTATATGCTTGCAATGTTTCTTTGTTCTTAGAAAATACGGATAATTTCAGTGAATTAATTTGAAATATTTTATGATAAAAGAATTTTAAATATTTGGTGAACCTTTTAAAGTTTTTAAGCATATAAATTCAAAACTGATGAGTAGCCATTTGTTCAATTTTCAGGTACACTAATCTCATTTATTAAAAGCTAGAGAACTGTTTCAGATGCATGTTCGTCTCTGCAATTTCAAATAATTCAATCTGACTTATTGCCCGGAGAACATACAATGCCTTATTAAAGAAAATAAATGTCAAGTATTCATACATAGATGATTTTGTTCCAAAGACCCAAGAAGCATAAGATATCATTGTAAAGAAAAAAATGAATAAGAAAGAGAATAGGAAAGAAAGAAAGCAAGAGTAAATGACCAAAAATTGAAGGCATAAAAGAGAAATATATTGAATTCTTTTCTTTCTTAGAGCAGAAATACAACCAATTCCATCAAGATCATAATTACGGCATTGAACCTCATAGAGGTTGGGGATCAATGGGTCGCAATGAACAGCGACAGCTTAAGATGGGTCACAACTTGGGCACTCTCTAGTCTTTTACCTGACAACCAACATCCAGTATATCTTTAGGGCACCCCTACCCTGGAATATATCCTTAGGTCCCTCCTCAGAAAAGTGGCAGCAAACGCCCATGGTCACATAGCTGGAATAGAAGATGTTATAGAATTTCCCTAAATGGATTATACCGATTATTCTTGCAAAAATTTCCCTTGTGCATGGGGATTACACTGAGAATTCTCATCCCAAAACTTTTTTCAGGGCAAAAATAAGATACAGGACATGAATTCTCACACCTCTAAGTTTTGAGGATAAACGAAAATATTTATTTCTCTATGTTGTATGCTTGCCAGAGGATTTTTTCTGTTGTTTTTTTTGCTCTTATACAGTCAACAACTACAAGGGGATTTAGGGTACCAGTGGGTACTTTCATGGCGGATCATTCATTTTTTCCCCTTTACCAATGATAGACTACTTTTTTTTACGTTCGTCGAAATTTATTATAAGCGAAATAGCACTGGGAGTCTCGATCATCTTGCCTGCCATACTCAAGGACACTTATCAATTGAAGTTCCTTCTTTTGAGAAGAAGAGATCCCCAACCAGATGGTATGTCACTGTGTTCAGAAGCTCAGAAGGGGATTGGTATAGGAATGAATCCCAGTACAAGAGCAAGCGGTGCAAAGAACGCATGTGCACCAGTCCATGTTTCAAGAGGTACCACACCCAAAAATATACAGCATTTTTTTCCAGATAGAGAATCTATGTAAGGTTTATCAATTTTGAATCACCATAGCCCCACTGTAGTCCAACCAACCGAATAAGCTACAGATTCTTTTTGTTTGTCTGTGTGCATCTCTTGGTGCAGCAGGTCACATTTTGGGGGCTACGACTAGAAAAACTGCCTGACTGCACCACTAGGCACCATCTAATAAGATTTTTTTTTCTTCTCAAAAAAAAAAAAAAAAAATGCTTTTTGAGGTCTCTCATTGTAATTTTGCACCAATAACACCTGAATCTTGTGTTGATTTGAAGTGGAACACCCCCCCCCAAAAAAACAAACATTTCAGATAAAAGATCTATTCTCTTTAGATAAGTTCTGGTACACACACAGACTACAGTAATTCATTTATGCAAGGTACAGATATTATGTTACACTTCCTTGCAATTCAGCCCACAAAACTTATCTTTATTTTGTGCACAGGAAATAGGACTACCATGTTTGTGAAAGCAGCTGAATAAATTTTGATAATTACTCAACCTATTTGGTGCTTACCACTTAAAAATCTTTCTTCATGAAAAAGATATTTATACTCAACAGTTTGTCAATAAACACATTTCTGGTTGAATCTGTCAAAGGTTCTCTATATATAGTTCTAATGAAAGAATAATACAGAGAAACCTTGGTTACCTGAACATAGATTATCAGAACAAGATGGCTTCCTTTTCTTATGAACAGATCAGTTACCCGAACAATCAATTATCTAGACAAGATACTCCCACCCGGTCTTGTTAGGATAATCGTGATTTCTCTGTCGTGACAATTTTTGTAAATTTGATTGCAACTTGTACGTTAATTAACGTTAAATCTAAATTTATCACAATTTTCCATAAGCAGCAAATCCATAAGCTCCAAAAAATAGAGTTACAAGCAAAGAAATCACAACATTTTCGAATGAAACATTTCTATAGGAGAAAAAGGTTGGAGAATGCACAAAAAATGCAGGTATTTAGTTGCAAAGTGGTTTATGTGCAAACCAGACCAAAAAATGTGATTCACGTGTGAAAAAAAAAAAAAAAAAATGAAAAATAAAACTGCAGCAAAGCATGTCAGGTAGCAGACATTTAAAAGCCAATAAAGTAACAAAATAAAAATTCAAGGTAAATACAAATCTGCAAACAATTAAAAAAAAAGAAAAAAAAAAAAGGCCACTGGATTTCTGGAAAGAAAGCACATTTCACCTTTAAATACAATATTCAATTGAAGATTCAAAAAAAAAAAAAAATTAAGGAAATGTGTATGTTTTATAATAATGATTAAACAATAGTCTATCCTTTTTAAGGGAATTGTAATCTTGATTTCATCCTAAGTAATGGATTTTACAAATAATTCAATACAATGAGTACTTAGAAGACCCAAGCAGCAAATAGATACATAGGTACAGATATGTTAAGATTAACTGGGATATTACTTATATTAGTGAAAATTACAGCACTTCATCAAAATATATATCCTTGAATATGAAAAATGAGTTTGTACATAAAGATTGTTAAATCAAAGATATAAGTTCAATAAATTGAAAGTGAATCGGAAAGAAAACATTGTTCAAAAGGTACTGACACATCTGAAGCATTTTCTGATGTTTACTTATGATGCACACATCAGATAACAAGTATTCCCATGATATATGATATTCTCTTGGATTATCATCACTAAACCAGCTTCCCAACTGTGATAAACTTCAATTTCCATTTAGGATATTGCATCACATCTCCCATAAAGCAGCATCAACTCATCATGCTTTGGGGTTATGGCCTTTGCATAACAAGGCAAACATGCTTCGATCATGGACGGTCATCACAAAGTGAAATTGCTTTGGGGGGGGGGGGGTCATATTCACACAACAAATTGAACAAATAGATTAAAAGATTCACAGCATTCTACTAACGGGCGATGCCTTGATGGTCATTGGGTCATATTACAGTTTGTAATTAATGTACTTTTGAAGGAAAACTGTAGAACTCTGAGGAAAGAAAGGTCTCAATTAGCAAGGAGCTAAGATCTAAACTCGATCGTAAAGTAATGAAGATAAAAAGCCGATTCAGTCAGCATATCGTGACAATATCTCAGCTGGTGACTTTCAACAAGGCTAGGGTCGCCGTATTCTCTATCTCGGAACGTCTGATGATGAAGTTAAAGAAAGATTTCTATCATGTGAAGTAATTGTACATTCAATCTGACAATGCTAAAGGCTATGAGAAAGGATGATTGGTTTCTTCATTGTACTGCTGAGCCCAGCACTATAGCTCACTATGATGAAGCTATGTTCACAAAGAGACATGAGATGGGAAAGGACATATCATTGATAATTTTGCAGTGGTGATGCAACATGTGATCAAATATTTGATCATGGGTAGCTGTGTTGTTTCTACCCAGGAATTGGTTCAGGCATCGCACATGAAAGGAGGACCCGTTAATACAGCTTGCTTTTGTTTGAACTACATAGATCAGCAGTTTAGAAGCTGGTGGACGAATACACAGTAACTTTTGCTCTTTTGGAGAAAAATCAAACCTTGCAACGGGATGGTTTTTGAGGGCAAAATGCTTCATATCTATAAGTATTCAATTGATGTCTCTGATATTCATTAATCAAAAATGTCTGGAGTAGTTCAAAGTTTGCTAGACTCAGTCTCAAATCAAGAATCAGGTGATGCAGAAGCTGAAGAAGTGTTTGCTGATAAGGAAAGAGATGAAGATTATATTATCGACTATCAGAGTAATCCACACATATAATTATCAATGAGCACTGGTCGTCTGTCATGATTATCTATCACAGTGACCTATCTCAGTAGAAATAGAATTGTATGTTACATTAAACTTGATTGATTGTAACTTTACTCAATTCTACCATTAGATTAGTTTAATATTCAGGAAATATTGAACGTAAGCAAGGAAATGATACACAACATAATGTTTTAGATATTTCATAAGTACAATACAACATAATGTTCAATATTTTATAAGTACAATGCAATAGCCAAATTACTTGATTACTGCCGTCAGTTTTTGAAGGCAACAGGTGAACAGGTAGATCAAATATTGAACATAATGAACAGCAAGGAGACCCATTACCAGATGCTTGTTTACGGAGAGATACACGTAAGAGGAATGAGGACAGGTAAGCAATACGCAGCTGCTACAACCATTAATGAAATACAATACATGCCAGATTCTGATGCAGAAACAACAGAAAGTTCTGATGAGAAGACAAAGTGTAGGATGTGTCATCGTAAATTTCATTCATGAAAAACGTAAGACCAGCGCATTTTTAGAGGTCCTCAGCTAAAGAAAAACATCTTGGCAGTTGCATTGCGACATGCAAAAGCATCAATTGACGATGAAACTGTTGCTTTCGTGGACACAACGATGGTCGGAGATGTGGCGAAAGAAGTTGCTGAATCTACAATCGATGAGTATTCATTCGAATTACAAGTCTTGAAACTATTAATTTAAACCAACTAAATTTATAAAATATACCTAGCTTGAAGAATAAAATAATTCTTACAAACCTGAAAAGCTATGAGGTTTTAGGATCGACAAGACATGAGAGACATTAATGCCTATAATATTAAGAAACATTGTGACTACATTGAAGATGAAAGGAGGTTGAATTGTCCGAAACAAAGATGGTATGAGACTTTATGTTGTTATTACTAATAGCAATTATGGAACAGAGCTATTTTCTTCAGCTTAATCTACTGAGAAATAACAAACTATGCAGAGAGGCCTTGACTTTTAGCAAAGACATTAAAAAAGTTTTCAGGTCCACGATTTTTCTTTAAATGTAACAATTACAAAAGACTTTTTTCAATCCAGAAATGTTGACAAAAATTGATTTATGGAAGGCAGAAAATGATAAAATGAGTTACCACTAATCTTCATTTCCAGTTTTTTACACTGTTCCGTCTTTCGCATTAATAAGGAAAGAATCTCTTCTTTCGAACCATAGCCATCTTTCAGCTGCAAAAAAATAGGAACAGAAGCGAATTAGTTGATACATCAACAATGCAAGAAATCTTTGTCATTCAACTCATTCAGACCTGGGTTTTTTAAGGGTGAAAAAAAACACAGAAAATAGATTTCCCATTCCTCAAGAAATCCTAGGAAGTCATAGATCATCTTGCAGGTAATAAGATATGGATTTCATCTTTGGCAAATATAATGGTCACATCACCTCATTATGGGTTCAAAATGGCTACCACATTGAAAATGGATGCAAAATATAAAACATACTTATGTGTGCTCCTGGCCTGAATAAGTTGAAATAAAATATTAATGAAGATGCATATAATCAACTTTGAAACCATAACACATTGCTACGTTGCGCCTCAGTGTTTGAGCACCACACTGTGATACATAAACTCACAAACAATACCAACAGCTAAGCAGATATTTTACTCGTAAATATTGGTGTATAAGTACTTAAAGAAGAATTCAAACTGGAAAAAAAATGTACTTGTATAGCAATTTCTCGAATAGACTATGATTTAGGGAGGAAAATAATCATTTCCTTCTATATTCTAAGAAGAAAAGCTTTATGAATGAACAATTAGAGAATAAGAACCTTATGATAATATATCCCTTATTCATCAAGTGCCAAGAGGCCAGCAACTAATTCAAGACATAGAATATCTCCATTTTCACAGTGAATATACTGCTTACACTCCAAGGCAAAAAAGAAATGAACCAAGCTTTTTTCTTCTTTCAGATTTATTGCAAGCATTCTTTTATTCTTAACAACTGAAGATGAAATATTCCACAATCTTACATAACAAGAGAAGCAGTGTTTGTGCACAGATTACTTTCTTCCGTATAGCTTTTCCCTTGTTTTTATTCAGGAAACTGAGCCAATAGTTGTTTACAGTTTGCTGCAACAACTTGTTCCATTCATCATCGACTGTCGGCATTCCAAAATTTTCTTCCAACCTGTTTGGCCATATTAAGTGCCCATACAATCTCTATGGTGATTAGATCTTTTATATGATGAAAAATGCTCGTCTTCCCTTTTCCCCTGGAGTGTATATGTTCAGTGAAGTATAGGATATATTCATAGTGAAACATATGTTAGCTATGAATATATCTAGGTCATTTTAGCTGTATATTTCTAGTGCACAGAATCTGTATAAATAATTTCATAATATCATTGTCATATACATTACAGTTATAATTCAAATTAATTTAAGAAGATACTTTGGTTTCAAGCAAATCAATCATAGTTTCAGATTTACTCACAGCAATGTCTTCACTTGATTGGCTGTTTGGGGATGCAGTACTGCTAAGACCAGAGTCAGTATCTGGACATTCCTTACCAGAAGGGTTCGATTGAAGAGCTCCTGAAATAAATAAATGCACTTCCTAAATCATGGACTTATTGATGCGCAAATATATAATAAATATTGCAATCATATAATTGGAACATTGAAACTAATATAATCTGAGAAGGCAGGCATTTTTCCCTCCTATAAATATCACATCCTATGCTTCTCCTTGTAGGTTCTTGAAATTCTTTCAATCACATATAAAGTTTTAACTTTGGTTTGATTTCACTAATTATCATGAAAAGAAAAAAATGCACTTGGATATTGTTTTATATATCATGTCATTTCGAATTATTGTAGCCCCACAAATGGCCCGCCTGATCGACCAGCCAAATAAGCTACAGATTCTTCTCTCTTTGCTCATCTGTATGTGTGTGTCTCCGGACACACCTTCTCACATCTTTGGGAGCATACAATTATGAATATTTGCACCACTAAAAAAGTCTTATCTATTCAAAAAACTGCTTTCTGGGGTCCCAATGGTCATTTTGGACCAACAGTGCCCAAATCTTGCGCTGGTATTTTTTTTAAAGATTATTTTAGATAAAAGTTTGTTTTGTTTTTCTAGATAATCTTAGGTAAAGAAGTTGTTCTTATAAGTAATTTAAGATAATTTTAGATAAAAGAACTAGGTTTTTCTTAAATGATTTCAAATGAAAGAACTGGGTTTTTAAGAGGATTTTAGATAAAAAAGAACCTTTTTTAGATATTTAGTTCTAGTACATGCATAGGCTATAGAGATTCATCTGAGCTGGGTATGGATATTATGTTATTGTTTCATCTATTCTTACATGATATCAACTGATTTTTATAAAATATTTCTTCTTATAAAAGGATACCGAGAAGAAATAACAGATTATATTAAGATAAGCTGTGTACACGACATGTTCGGGTCAAATGTTTGGAATTTCTGTTAATCTCTACATTTATTAATGAGGAGAGTAAATTGTGAATTTAGACTTCTTTTTTATTAGAGCATTTAAAATTCTACAGCAGTGGTCAATTTGAACATTGATTTGTTCATGATGGCCTAAATAAACAAAGGATATCATTACAAATATACAACATTTGCTATGGTTTTTACAAGATATGCTTCACATCAATGCTCTGATAACCCAGTGACCCAATTGTCTAGAATATACTCGGTGCATGAGCGTGAACATATTTCACATGTACCATTGGGAAATCTGAGTGAAATACTGTAATGAAAGAAAATGAACTAGACTTGAGATAAGATCATCTTATACTGATGGGCTAAGTAAAAGCAACACAACTGTACATATGTCTATTCAAAGGAAGATATTCAACAAACAATGAGAGGTTTTCAATAAAATCAAAAGACTGAAAAGACGTGTTAGGAGAGAAGGAATGTGTTGGCAAGAAAAAACAAAAAAAAAATCTACTCATGCACACACAAGTGCTTTGAATTAATTCTATTTGTGCATGTGAAATGTTTGCCAGCACTTTCCCTCCTTTATGACACAATCTTGTTGATCTATTGGTTTTATAGAATAGATCTCATTCTCTATTATATACTTTCTAGTGAAAATAAGAAATAAAAAATCATATACAAATGAGTACGTGGATTTGATATATCCAACAATTTGGATCAAGTTGACAATAAGAAAAAATAAATTTATCATACTGACATGTTTTGCTAACCAACCTTGTCAAAGTGGCAATTTTAAATGAAACAAAATTGGAATGTTCATTTATTTCAAGCTATGTTTTGCAATACCATAACACACAAGTGGCAAACGTCAAGTATTGGAAATTATGAAGGAATTTTTTCAGCATTGCTTTTTTTTTGTAAATTTGAATACTTTGCAGAAACACATTATGATATTGTGTGACGTCACTTGAAATAAACAATGTACAATCTGTAATATATATATATATATACACACACACACACATCCTATATGGGTCTATGCAATGCTCTTCCAACTCTGGAATGGAGCGCTCTGGTAGATTGGGAATTATGCGTAAGTAAATACATTGCTTAATCCAGTCCTACTGACCGTCCAGTTCTGTGTAGGGCAGGGGTAGAGCATCTGCTTCTGGATCTGAAACGAGGGTTTCGACCCTTCCTAGTGGTACTGGATGGGATATTGAGCCAATAGCCGCACTGAAGAGTTGTAATATAACAAAACAGCTGTCTGTGGATGACACAATCATTATATATATATATATATATATATATATATATATATATATATATATATATATACACACATATACACACACTGCATATAGACCCATATAGGAGATTTAAGAAAAGTTATTTAAAAGCATATAAATGAAGTCAACAAACCTGACACTTTATTGATAGGACTTGCAATTCCAGGACCCGCAGTGGTGCCACCAATGAAGCTCTTCTCCCCTTCAATAACACTGCCTCCTTCATCAATGATCTTTTTTTTCAACCGTGCGAACATTTTTAGCTGAAAGGAACAAAGAAAAATATCTCACCAACAGTTCCAATAAAAAACATAATGATGCCGATTATTAAGTAAATTCATTCCCAATCGGAATGGACCTGCAAATCCAAGCCCATAATAACTGGATTAAATAGAAACATCTGAATTGAACATAAAATATCCACCCCATCCACCCCATCCACCGATTGTATGCAGCAAAGAAATGGTAACTTGCGACTCTGATACTGAAAATCAAATTGTAAATCATCTTTGGTAATGATCTTCAGTAAAGTTGCTGATTGTGCTTTCTCTGACAAACCATAAAAGACATAACCACACCCCTACAGGGTTTGATGAAAATTGGCATAAAGAACAAAAAATACAAAAATGTAGCCACATATGATAGAAGGTACCTGAGGTCAGTTTATAAGAAAACAAATTGTTCTCTATTGTCATCGGCCGCAGGGCCCAACCCCCCAAATTTTGAAATTACTATAACTTTTTCTCAGCGACATCCCAAGACAAATTGCACTGAAGTATTATAGCAGTACTGAGTATTTTCTATCCAATGGTGCAAACACATGGGTTTTTTTTTACCTAATTAGGATCAGAGTTAAGGACTTGTAAACGTACGGTAGTTCACCAAGATGACAAAATTGGGGGGGGGGGGTCATAGCCCCTTCCCGCAATTGGAATTTAGAAAAAACATATTCCACTTTTGGAAGCCTGAGCAAAAACACTCTGGGCATTCAAATTTTCATTAAAATCTGATGGAGGGGGTGGGGTAATTTTTTTTTTTCTTTTCTTCCAAATGATTTGTCGGAGAATGCACCAGATATACCAGAAACTGCACAAAATTAAAGAGAATACTTCTATTTACTTTTTAGATACTTACCAACACGTTTGAATACATTCATTTTTTAGCCAGTCACAAAAATACAACCCTGGGCAAAAATTATGGAATCGCCGTACATAAATGAGGATCATCCAGCTTTTTTTACTTCAGAACAAATAAACAAATCACAAATGGCACAAAATATTCTGGCTTCATAAAATGAACTGGACAAATTGTTTAAATCAATGACATATTTTTCTTTCAGATCAAGTAGAGCAAAAAATAATAAAATCATCAACGAGAAAAAAAAAAAAAAATTCACTATTAGTACTTTGTTTTCCATTACTGAAGGCTATACTACAGATAATTCAAGTCATCCAAAAAGCTTGAGGGGGAGCAACATTTTCCATCAATCTGGTCCAAACTTCCTTGGATAGCAGTTGACAGATCAGTACTGCAAGATGGAGCTTTGTTACGGACCATTTCTTTCTTTAAATTTCTGCCATATATCTCTAATTGGACCGTTTTGAAATCCATGTCATTGAGTTGATATGCCTTTCCAGATGAAAAGCTTCAACAATCTTTGCTCTGTGGCAAGATACATCAAGGCTATCAACACCAGACCTATTTTCTATTGATGGAATGAGAAAATTGTGCCAAATTTAAATGTACACCTCTGCATTAACTGTTGCAATGATTGTCATCCCCCTTCATGCAATCCCATATAAATGAATGGGGTATTTGCTGGTTTTCTTCACACAGTCATCTTTATAAGTTTCATTGGAATGGCACTAGATGAAAGTTCCAGCATCATTGACAATTCACCACTGAATATCACTTTCATCCAATCATTTACTCTCTACAATCGCTTCAAATTAGTCCACTGTAGCTGTGTTTTCTGTTCAAGTGTTAGTGCTGGTTTTTATTTGGCTTTTCTGTATGTAAATCATATTTCATTTGACCAATTTCATATACTTCTTTCGCAAACATTGACTCAGGTTTCAGCCCATTGATTTTTCATTGTTTTTGTTATACTTCTTTCAAGGCATATTGCTTTGAGATTTCTATCCTGATGCTTTCACATCTTTCATTATCAACCTGTATGTCTTCCTTTTATAACCTTCTAATTTTGTTTATACTTGCACCAAATCTTAGTCACAGCTGACTGGGAACAGCCAACATCTCTTGCCACACTGTGTAGGATTCCCTTTTCGATGGAGTTTTATAGTCCTTTCCATAGTTTTAATTGGTAACTCTCTTGTTAAGGTCATGTTTCCTTTCAATTAGTCCAACAACTCATCAAGGGCTACAAGCACTCTCTTAATTACAGACTAATTTGCATATATAGATTTGCACTGGTATTTGTTAAAAAAATAAAAAATAAAAAAAATGTGCCATTAATTTAAATATCTTAATCTAATTTGTTTGAGGTATATTTCTTAGAGCCAGAATGTTCTGTTATTAAACAAAAAATGCCATGTGTCATATCTGTGATTTCTTTATTTGCAACAAAGTAAAAAAACATGATGAATATCCTCCAACTGCATGAATAGTTGCACTAGTCTGTTGAACCTACTACACAAGAAAAGAGACAATAAATATCTTGGTAATGACTGCCAGATTGGTTTTCTCCCGAACATTTACAAACGATTCTCAAAAATACTTACAAATAGATTAACAAACACTTTAGACAAAAATCATCGTGCAGGCTAGCTTTATAAGTGGGTATTCAATAATAGACCTCTTACAAACATCAAACCAGCTAATTGAAAAGACATCCAAACACAATAAACCACTTTTCTTGGCTTATGTAGACTATGATAAAGCCTTTGATTGAATTGTTGATAATGGAGATGGGCAGGGCACATAGCAAGAAGAAGGGACAACAAATGGAGCAAGGTGCTGACTGATTGGTGCTCATGGGACAGTAAACGCAAGGAAGAAACAAACAAAAACAAAAACAGATACAAGATGGAGAGATGAGATTGAAAAGTTTCTTAGTAAGACATGGCAGGGATTGGTGTAAACACGCTCATCATGGCAAGGGTCAGGAAAGACCTTAGTCCAGCAGTGGACTTATCACAGCTGAAGATGAGGATGAGGATGCAGCCACTAAAAGATAAGCAAATGTAAGAGAAGAGGTCAGGAAGATGACCAAGAATTGGACAAACATAAAAAATGTCAGTAAAATAAGCAAGGTAGTGAAAGATCAACAACTGGTTTGTTGGTCAAAGTTAAAAGGTTCAAGTATGCTGGTGACTATGGTTTCCAAAAGAAGACTAACAAAAAAAAAATTAAATCAAACTTTAAAAAAAACAAACATGAAATTTGAGGAAAAAAAAAAAACACAAAAAAAACAAAACACTATATACTCAATATTCATACAATTTCCCAACAAAGCATAACTAAAGATAAAAACTGAGTTTACTAACAGTTAAACTTCAGCAAAATTAAAAACAGTAGAAACATCTAATTTCTCATCATCCCAACTATTTTCTTAGCTGGAAAGGAATATTGATAAAGTAGCAAAGACTTCCAACTGGTGATGACTGAAATCATCATTAGAACAATAAATAACACATGTCATTGCTATCTCTGAAGCCCATATGGTGAGATGGCAAAGGGCAAAGTCTGGATTGACACACAGATTACATATACATATATATATATATATATATATATATATATATATATATATATATATATATATATATCAGAACACAAATTTTATAGAAGCATGAAAGGATGAGACAGAATCAACCAACTCTTTTGTACTCAACAAAATTGCAAAAATAATGAAAGCATTTCATTCTTTTCTTCCCCTTTTTTCACTTGACCTGATTTCTTAACATTCATTTTTTTAATCATTGCTTTTGAACATGTTTTTCCTATTTCCATACATAAAAGCCCCAAATGATGACATACTTTTCTCTACATCATATCATAACTTTCAAGTTTCTATGTTAAGGATGAAAGAGAATTGCATGCCCCATCCTTAAAAATATTTCTGGGTACAGAGAAATTTAGGATGGAGCACTTTAAGGGAAGTCTGCTCCCCGAGAAAATTTTGAAAATGATTCAGCCAAGATGTTCCGAAATACAATTTTAGCGAATACCAACTTCTATGCTTCTATGAGTGCGAAAATGTATAAAAATGCTTGAGACTTGGATGGTCAGTTATCATGTGTTGGCTAAATAGAATCACTGTAGCCCCACAAACGGCTGACCAATCAGCTAAGTGGATAACAGATTATTCTCTCTTTGAATGTCCATGTGTCTGCATATGTCTCCGGCCACTCCTGGTCACATTTTGGGGCTACAACCTTAAAAATTTGCATGAGTACATCACTTGGCATTACCTAAAAACAGTTTTTTTTGGGGGGGGGGGTTATAGTTTCAGTTGAAGTTCTTTTATCTAGATAGTTTTAGATAATCAGTTCTGGTACACACGTGGGCTATGATGATTCATTCATGCAAAGGGCAGATATCTCTTTGCATTTTTTAGTCAGGAAGTGGAAGACCATTTGCCATGTGAGCTAATACAAGTAACACTCTTGAATAGTAATCATTAACCTTGCTGACTTGGAAAATTATTTATACTTCCTGTAATATTAATAAGAAACAGTGAAAAGTGGCAAGTAGTGTTTGGGAAAGGTACCATTAGAGGGTAGCATTTCAAAGAGCTATGTGTTACGAGGAGGTGGGGGTTTTCTGTGGAACCCATCCCCAGTTGAGAGAGTCCTAATTAGAAAGCAGCACATGGCGCTCTCCAATTATAACTCACTACTTATAAGGAAATCTTCAACTCTGGAATAGGTAGCATAGAGTAGATAGTATATATGATTTTTTTTTTTACAAAAAGTAAAAAATTTTCACCATTCACTTATGAATTTCATATGAATTTCATTTTACCTTCAAGAACAATAATTTTTTTCACTAAAACATTTTGATGACTTGAACAACATTTTCAAAGTTTTTATGTGTGGTTGCCTACTAAGAATGTTCACTAGTAATAATGTTTAGAGCATATACAAATTTACATCAAATAAAACCAACTTGAAGTTACATCCAGCATTTACATTTGATATTTCATTCTAAGTCCCCATCCATCTGATTTGATAACTGACTTACAAGTAATCCAACTGTGTGAGATAAGGAGCAAAGCAAAAGTAACTTTTGAGAATTCATTCAAGTGAGAACGAATTCCTGAGTGGACTAACTGATCTCTTCTGATTATATTACAAAACTATTACGATCACACAACATTTTTCACATACAAAATCTTATATGGATGAAACAAGATTACCCTAATTTTACATTCTAGGTACTAGGATTCAGTACATGTCAAGTCAATAATATCTATACCTTACATAAATGAATCACCATAGCCCACACATGTACCAGAGCTAATTATCAATAAAATTAGCTTAAAGAATAGATATCTGAAAAGAAAAAAATACCAGCGCAAGATTTGGGCATTGTTGTTTCAAAAATAACCATGGAGACTAAAAAAATACTTTTTTTGAAAAGACAGAAAAATTGTTTTTAGATGGTGCCTAGAGGTGGACTCATGCACATTCAAGTCTGTCACCTCAAAAACGTAGCTGGGAGTGTTTAGACACACACACACAAAAAAGCCAAGAGAGAAGAATCGATAACTCACTTGGTTGGTGGGACAAGTCATTTGTGGTGCAACTGTGATTTAATTAAATTTAAAATTCATTTGAATTAGAATAAACACAAGGCAGATTTTTCACAAATTTAAGTGGAACTTTTCAACCTTTTATTTTTTTTTGATGGCTTACCCACCAGGGGAAAAAAAAGAAGAAAAAAAAAGAATAACTTTTCCTTCCACAATAAGAGTTATAGAGTTTCATTATCAAAATAATCCACAAGCTCAAAAGGAAATTATCAGAGCAGAAAACATTCTAATGACTTGGTCTTCTATCCATTCAGTTTTCATGGTAAGTACTAGATAAGGCATCCAGTCTCTTGAGAGACAACTCCCAATAATCTATGGAGGCTGGTGACAAAGTCCTGGTTTCAGCTGCATACGTCAGCTTTGTGATCTTTGCAAGTCTCAAGTATCCCTACAATTTTTTTTTATAAGATACTTTCACCCTAATCACACAGCTTGGCATGCATAAAATTAGCTGCTGAATACATTGGGAAATTTTTCCTCATGAAGAGTTGTCCACACACTTCACTTGTATCAGGAATCGAACCCAGAACCTTCTGCATATAAGGCAAACATGCTAACCATTACACTATCTGAGTAGACACTGTATGAACTTCTAATTGAAAAAGAGGTGCATCTTTTTATTTGCACTGTACTGTTATATGGTAATCAATGGAAATAGTTGTGAGTCTTCTTTGATACGAAGAAGCATAACAGCAGAAATGTAAAAGACCGAAATGCAAAATACAGTCTTTTTTACTTTGTTATTCCAGCCGAATCAATAACCAAAATATGGATAAGAAAGAATAAAATTGTAGAAAATGGATGTTTCATATGAAAGAAAAGAAATTCAAATACAGCAACAAAGATTGAATTCATTCATCATTGTATGCCAAGAACAGTTTTATGGAACCAATAAAAAAAATTTTTAAAAAGAAAATGAAAAATCAAATATCTATTTTTTAAAAAGACAACAAGAAGTTTGTCTGCCAATTCAGTTTATGTGAAATTACCATTTATTTTATAGGAGTGTTGAAATTAATTTCTAAAGGTTAGGGAGTATCTCTTCCTTTTTTTTTATCCTTCAGCAATAAAATAAGCGAGGTATCACTGAATTCAATTAAATGAGGATAATCTGCACCAAAAGATGTCTTGTTAGATGAAAATTCATTGAGTAAATAATCAAACCAATGGAATTTCAATTATTCGTTCCAAATGAAATTTCCTGAAATTTAACAATAACCCAGTAGACAATGTATACTGTACAAACTGACTTCTAAATAATGTATAAATATTAATAAACATGCAAATAATGCAATATATAAATAATCTTATTATCATAAGTTGGTGCAGCAGTACTATCCAATACTTCATAAATTGTTTGTCTTTTTCACAAATAATCACCTGAGAAATAGAGCCCCCCCCCCTTTAACTGAATCTGAAATAAGTTTCACCACTTTCAAAGTAGCACCAGTCACTTGGATTTTTTTAGAACATCCTTTTTCTTTAGAATAATGGTCATAGCTGTGCTGTAATCTTTGTTAAGATCCATTAGAGATGTGTCAGATTCACTTTTACACACAATTACACTCTATACTTTAGATTGTAAATGTTGTTTGGAGACTACTTTGGTGAACCACCTGCAGTAGGAGATCACTAAGGATGCAGGATCTAGTAATTATTGCAAAAAAAAAAATAAAATAAAGCTCAATAGTTTACGAGATAGTAAATGTAGCAATGCAGCACCAAGTTTCACGAAACTCAACTGGTGAGATGGACACTAACTGGTGTAGGAAAATCCATGCATCTTTTTTGATATCTTCAAGCTCAATAGATCAAAATATTTCATCATTTAGTCACTAATAGATTTAATGTTGGCAACTGGGAACCTCTCGCTAAATTTGGTAGGTTTTTTTTCTTCAAAAACCTAGGTTTTGCTGATGGATTTTCTTTTTTGGTAATTGGAACCTGTCATTAATTGAAATTTCGTTATAGTACTCCTTCGCTACAAAAAGTACCACTATATGTAAGTTCCCATATTACAAAAAGAAAACAACCCCCGAAAAGGTCCAACTCTAAGCCATATTTTCATTCCATGTTTGATTCTTGGGAGTAAGTCATACTTAAGCTAAACTTATAAATGGAGACTTCTGGCATTACATATCTTTTAAGGTTGGACATCCTAATTTCTTAATTTCACCAGGCAGTTTCACAAAACGGTTCAGTAATCTTTTGTTCTATTTGGATTAGGTCACAAAATAAGGGGAAGCTACTCCCAATTAGTGAATTACAACAGATTGCTTGCAGTCTAATCTGTCCACCAATACATCAATTCCACAGATAAGGTAACGTTATGTACTCTAAAAATAAAAATAAGAGAAAAAAATACAAAAATCCATTCATTGCCAATAATGAATTGCTTATAGCGAATTGATAGTGACTAATCTAATCAATGAAACGAAGTGTCAGCAAAAACTCGACGAAAAACAAACCTCATTAGATATCTATTCAATGTAACACAATGTATCTTTGCTAAAGATTATCATATTGAATCATTATGGCTACTGTTATATCAATGGCACTAATAAATATTGCAGTTACGGAAAGACCTACGCGTGCTTGCATAATGGAATAAGATGATAACGGAAATTAATACTTGAAACAATTTTTTAAAACTATATATTTGACTAAGTGCGAGTAGCTCCCCTTTATTCCTTGAATTAACAGACATGAAACGAAAGATTATCAATCAATAGTCCCTAGTAGTAGACAATGATTTGTTTTTATACTTTCAATTTTTGACGCAGTATTTTTGAATGGATGAGATTTAAATACCACACTTAAATTTTTATTGTGTCGGTATAGGAAAAACAAGTTTGAGGATTAAAAGGGATTAAGTTAATTCTCCGAATTGGCAGAAGGATTACACATTCTTTCTGTATCTGTAACCCAAAACAATAATCGATAATCTACTTACAATGCATCAGTCGTGGAAACGATGAAGTTCCCAAAACTTCAAATAATGAAACCGTCTTTTTGAAAACAGACACAAACATTTTAAAATCATACAAAAACTGTTTTAGGTGACTTTATGATAATAAAAAAACAACCTTACAAACAAATAAAACAAACAGATAAAAAGGGAAAAAGAAAGATACAAAGACTGTCAAAAAAATATTCATTTTTTTATGTTGCTTATTGTACCTCCAACTGTAACACTAACCCTAAATTATATTTTTTTGTGGTTAAATTAAATTAAATATAGTTTTCTGTCTTCATTTGTTCCGTAATAACAGTTTAACTTCACCGCAGAAGCTAATCCTGTCTACCAAGAAGTTACCTCCCTTGACAAATATCGACATAATGTTTAAAATGAACCTAATCCAAACAAAATCCAGAGATGATACTATCTTGGAATGACTGTCGTCCAATTATTAACCAAAGTGTCACATATTTTTAATGAAAATATCCGAATAAAACACAAGCAATAAAAACAACAACAACATGGATTATAATATTGTGGAATCATTCGAATCTAAATGTCAAAAGATACTCTGAACAATTATACCACAATGACGAGTAAATTATTCATTCTCATACTTTTTTGTTTTTCGCGACATTACAATCCCTGCATTATAGATGAAATATTGCAATTTGCCCTGAAATAACATTTAACAACCGATTATGTGCGTTAACAAGGATGAATAATTAATACTAACAGTACTGAACACGTACGAAACTAATAGACATTCCGTTCACCTCAAGGTTGAGTAAAATGTGAATTTTCGATCCATAAATCATAAATGAAAAAAAGTCACCTACATTCGAAGAGGAAGAATTAAATTTAAACCAACTCAAATGTGAATGATATACAAAATGTTGACAAAAATAAACTTGAATAAATCTAGGGGTGAGAGTTATAAAAACTGATTTGTAAATACTAGATCAGAAATAATACTTATTCGAAATTCAACATGAGTTAAAAGTAAGTTCAAAAGATATGACCTTACTGAGTGAATTAAATAGATCAAATGATCATTTGTTGATTCCCTCTTGCAAAGTCACCCAGCTTTCCTTCGGCGATCACTTTGAGTTATTAGAAAGTAAAACTGTCAAAAGAGGTTTCTTCAGTTTTCAAGTTGGTCCAGCTGACTGGCTATGTATGTATCACGAATACAGGTCGCACCAATGGTGCTAGAGGGCTAAAAATTCCAACGTTTACTCTTTATTATGTATAGCGGAAAAAAACCTTTTTTTTTTAAATAAAATTCCCCCTAATAGGGTTTTATTGGAGGGGGGGGGGGTTCAATTTGCAGTAGAAGTTTATGCTAAATGTACCCCTTAGTTTGTGTCCAGCAGCATTTGCTTTGGTTTTCGAAAATTCGGACTTTTTCTTTAATGGTCACCACCCAACAAAAAGGTTCGGTAGTACTTTTACTACCCGACAGAACGATGAGAGAAGTGACGTATCCATTGATCATCCTTTCTTCCAATTTTTTTAATTGATCACCCCCAACACCTGCCAAAAAACGTTGGTCATGCGACAGTTTCTATAGAGTGACTGACCAAACCTGATCGTACTTTTAGTTTTCAGTCAGCAATTAAAAAAATATTGCAAAATCGACGTATTCATTTTATTTTTCGGTTTTCCTTCGAATTACAAGCTTTAGTAAATTTTTCAAATAATGACCTGGACTCAAGACTGGATAAAATCAGTGCCAGCTTAAGGGGGCTGAAGCCAGGGGGGACCCCCCCATATTAAGGGGGTGCCCAAAATTAGTTAACAGTAGAAAAATACCTTGTGAAAAGTTCATGAACATACAATGTAATCAGTAGATTGTGGTCAGGTTGAAATTCGATATAACTAAATTGAAATTTCAACTGTATATACTTTCTTGCTAACATTATTAGTAGTAATAATTATGATGGGAGGGCCCCACAGCCGAGGGGCTTGTCCCATTGCAACCTTAATCTGACCCTGAATAAAAATTCAAATGTTGAATAAGCAATGGAATTTTTTTTATCACGAGGAAATAATTAGAAAACGATGAATGAAAATGTCGAGAAGAAATTAATTGTAATGATTGATATCATTGTTTTATGGTATAAAAAGAAAAAAAGAAATTTTAAAAAATAGGTCAGCCAGAAATGTCATGCCTATTTTATAAATCCATTTGTTGTTCACCTGTCAAATTATCGTCTGCTTCTCGGCATTAAACAAGGACGAGTGGTGAACACACTGAAAATATATCACTCTATATATTCTCTGTAAAGATCGACATGGAACTTGTCGATTTTCATTGATAAATAAATAGACAGAGTAAAATAGCCAAATAAAAAAAATAAAAAAAAGACCTTGAAAAGTAAGAGAGGAGACCAGACAAGCAGATAAAATAATGATAATAGATGAGCTTTTGATAATTATAGGCAATAATCTGAATGAAAAGATCCTAGAAAGAAGAATGAAAAAGTAATCATAACAATATCATTAATGAATGGACAAAAATCAATAACTCAACTACGTAATCAACACAAACGATCCTTTTAATTTTATGACCGAAAATCAATGTAGTTTCTCAAGTAAACTAATCAACTTCTATATTTTAAACTTATTTTAATTAAAACTAAAAACGAAACTGTCTTATTTTCACTTACTTTCACGGAAAAAAAAATGAAAATTTGGAAACTGACAATACTCAGCAAAAAGTATGAGTCAGTTCAAGATTAAAGTATTACATGGAAATTACCAAATAAAAAACACAAAATCAAAACCTGAAAAGATACTCATCCTAACGAAAAATATCTAATTCATTGGGAGAGATAATTCATGTATTAAACATCAAAAACTAATCATTATTTTCATAAAGGACAATTTTTTTTCCTGATTTGGATTTTTGTGCAGATCAGGATCGCTATGTTGTTACCTTGTTCAACCCAATCACTAATCAAATATAAAACATTTTGATTAATATACCAACTTAACGAACATTTCGAGCAACAATTAACAATAAATGTTACTTTAAGAATGAAAAAAAGTCTTTCTGAAATCGAATTTAAACTGGATTCTTTCCATGACAGGAGCATTTAAGCTATCTTTTCTTTTTTCCTTTTCGATTTAAAGCTTACGTTTCCCAAGAAAAATGAACATGACACAAGGTAATTATTTTCCTATGTAAAAATAATTAATTGGGGGAAATAATTATTACCTCATTTACGGAGTAAATATTCCAATTAAAATCCGAGAAAAATCGTCCAGTTGTAAAGTCTTAAAACTCCAGCTGCCACGATCACGCCGCCATGTTGATCGATGATGTCACATCCGGTGACTTCATATATCTACTTCCGGGGCAACTTGGTGAACTCATTTTGTGAAAAGAAAAGTCATGTCTTTTTAAGCGAAGGAGAAATATTGGGAAAAAGTATCCGTTTTTTGGAAGTTTTTATTTTGGAGAATTATCTACAAAGACTGATAAAGTGAGATATGATCTATTTTGATTATTATTTATCCACTTCTGTTGGTAATAAGTTCAGTGAACTTAAATCATTTAGTGACTAAAAAAGAAAATATTTGAAAAAATGTCTAATTGTTTTTTTTCTATGATCCGTCCAAACAATGTCCATTAATTTGCTTATAACTCTTGTAATCTATAAAGACTGTGTTTAATAATTTGGAAATTGACTCTATTTTGCTATTAATTGTAATTTGCTTTGATAAAATTAGTCATGACTCATTGTCTTATGATTATTATCCCCAAAAATGGAAAGAAAGACGAAAGGATAGAAGGTGTCTATCAGATCGATTTATTGAAGTATTCAAATTTTTAATCTTTATTCTCATTCTTGAAGATCGATTAAATGAAAATGAATTTGATCATTATTCAGTTTTGTTCCTATCCTGTCTTATCTTTCAATGGTAAAATTCCTAGATAATTGCTAAACAATGACATCTGGAGAGTTTGAAGAGAATCATCATCCCATGGTGATGTGAAACCTCACTCCGATGGAAAACAGGTGTGGCCCTTAATCAAAGGCCCCAAAAAGGGATGGGACATGAGAGATTACGATTAACAAAAGTTCATGAACTGTGTATCCGACTAAAGTAAATGGGCAATTATTACCTTTCCCGTTTTAAAATGGTCACCGTTCCTGAGGGTTTGAGTTTGTATTTCTATGGTTAGTTCGTCATCGTCGTCTTTTTTTTTTTCCACTGTTGGAACGGTGGTCATTTTAGAACTGGAGGGTAACAATTGCCGATAAGTGCACGTAAAATTGATTTTTAAGGAATATGGAAAATGACGGCTATCTTAGCAAATACTAGTCATGTAGCCATTTTGAGATAGGCCATTTTATATTGGCTATTTTGAATTGCTGAAAGTGGCTAGGTTTTTCTTTAATGGGTATTGGGTTGATTTAATTGTCAGGTAAATGTAGATTTTATTTCCTCTGTATTAGCGTTAATTTTGATTTCTAAAAGTGACCAATAACATAATAAAAGGGTCAGGATAGGATCTGCACTAGGACCCCTTCTTTTTCTAATATATATAATCAACTTTCATCTAGTCATAAAACAAGTATATATATATTTAAAGATGGATATTTTGGTCCGACAGACTACGTTGAAGTGGCTATCTTATAGATGGCAGGCTCGATTCCTGCAGCAGCCCCATTTTCTTTAATTGTTTATTCTATTTACATTGTCTAAACTGAAGGATATATCAACTGTGACACCCTACCCTGAGTTCCTGAAAACCCTTAAATTGAAAGATGGGAAATCGTTTTGGATAAGTTTCTGTATCATATAACACAATTTATAATTCATATATATGTATTTATCATTTTGCTGATGACACCTGTATTCTTTTGATTGAAAATTCAGATAAAAAATTAAATTGTGATCTTAATATGTTTATAAATAGTTATTAGCCAATAAAATCTCACTCAATACAGGGAAAACAGAACTAATCTTTAGAAAACCATTGGAAATATTACCCGAAAGTATCAAAATTAATGGCCAAGTAATATTCCCTCCTTCCCGTATTAGATATCTTGGTGTATATCTAGATGAATTTATTAATAGCTCTGCTCATTGTTTAGAATTAGAAATCTAACTTGGGGGTTTTGATGGAATTGATGGAATGCTTTATAGAGCGAGACCTTATCTGAAGATGAACTTGTGTCTTTTTCATTATGCTTGTTGTATGGATGTCAGATCTGGGGAAATACCACTCAGGCATTCAAACTATACTAAAGAAGATTTTAACTTGAGCAATAAGAATTATAGTTCAAAATGACAGTATTATTAAAATGATGATAACATTAAAGTAATGACAATGTAATCACTAGGATTCATGTGACACCCTACCCTGAGTTCCTGAAAACCCTTAAATTGAAAGATGTCATAACTTTTTGTTTTAAATTGTTTACTAGTACATGATTTTGTAGATAAAGAAAACTTACTGACAGTTTTACAGAATTTTTCAATCCGCCAACAGAAACACTAGTAAGTCCTTAGAGATTTCTTCATTTATGTCACATGTTCTTACAGTGAAGTATAGAAGAAATTCAAAGAACCATTAAGCTACTATAGAAGTTTTTTTCCAATAATAGATTTAATAAATTTAAGTAGAAATAGTTTCAAAAGACTCCCTAAAGAATACTTCATAAATACATATTGTTAGAGTTGATTATCAAATCATAAAAATAACCTCCTCATGAATTGAAGTCTGTTCTAAAACATTTTGTAATTATAAAAACAAAAAATTGGCTGATTATGAATATTTTTTATAATTTATTTTCGTCTTTTTGTTAATAAGATATTTCTAAAATTGAATAAATAATAAGATCATACTATACATGGAAATATATTGGCAGGTACTGCTTGTGAGGCATTAGGCCTAATTTGTTATTGTTTATTTGGTGAAATAAGATTTATTCTATTCACATTTATAATGTGAATGTGTTAATTTTTTTTTAACTTAATGGCTTTTATTTTTCATTGTGTTTTAAAAGATGGCAGAACTACAGTATTTTCAGATCAAGATTAATGTTATTTGAACAATGGTGGAAATCTAGCCACTTTTAGCTATTTTAAATTACCTCTATATATTTTTTTAATGGGTCATTGATGTGTTATTGCAAAGATAGTCAAAAATGACTATGCAAAATGAACTGGATTTTTTTTGGGGGGGGGTCAGAGTCAAACAATTTAATTCATTTGGGAATTTTCAATAAATTCTCCACTGAACAGTTTTGGTTTCATCATTTCCCTAGGCCTTCCTGCAATATGAGCATTGGCAAAAACTTTTTGTCTTGAGAGAACAACATAATGAGAAGGAGTCTAATCATCCTAACAACTCTTTGAATGTTAATGACCCTTGTGAAAATTTTAGACAGTATTTAATATTAATAGTTTTTTATTATTATCATCACCATTTTAATGTCTGTTGTTAGACATAGACCTTTCCCAAGATTTGCCAGGCCTCTCTATCATGGTCATCACAGGGTCAATACTT
Organism: Thysanoteuthis rhombus; assembly: GCA_963457665.1. Taxonomy (NCBI): domain Eukaryota; kingdom Metazoa; phylum Mollusca; class Cephalopoda; order Oegopsida; family Thysanoteuthidae; genus Thysanoteuthis; species Thysanoteuthis major. The sequence continues at coordinate 61,726,144 of OY735212.1, forward strand.
CCTGAACTTGTTTAGTTTGTCTTGCCATCTATTTCTTCTGGTCATTTTTGCATATTATCACCAAGGATCCACGTTGTAAGATATGACACTCTCACAACATACCAGCTCATTTCCATTTGAGTTTCCTAATGGTTTCTATGACATCTCTTGACCCCTGTTTGTTTTCTGATATAATGTGCTGTCTTGTGATCTCTCCAGTACATGTTGCATGGTTCTCAATTTGAATTGCTCAAGATTTGTTCAAATGTACAATCTATTCATTCAGCAGATTCATTTACAAAAATTTATTTGGCTATTGTTACTTTTCCACTCCAGTTCTAGGATTAGAATTATGGTTATCTGCTTTGACTTGAAATTTGCCATTTGCACCTGCCACTTTACAACTGGAGTGGTAGCTATTTTGAAATGGGAAAGGTCACAATTGCCGTTTATTTCTATTGTAGTTTCACACAAGTAGTTTATGAACCCAAATCATTTTGGTTATGTGATAGACGTTCAGAATTGAATCTGAGGTTCAATTATATCTCAAATATTTTCTAACAGAGCCAATGTCAAACCAACTTTGTTATTTTGCCAAATAAAGTTTCCATAACATTGTAGGTCTTGGCTGCATTGCCAAATTTTTTAAATTTTTATGTCTGAAAATATCTAAATATTCTCGAAAGTGAACCAAAAATACACTAAATACCGTCACGCCTCCATGGCTTACTATATCTTAGGTACCATATATTGCTTAGTAGATACCATGCAATAGGAGTGGTGTTAAAATGCTTTATATTGTGTTAAGAGAGTTGACCATGTGGGTGACTGGATTTTAGTTCTCACATGGTTGACTATGAAGGATAATAAAATGGGAACACAACCTTAAGAAAATGAATGCTTTATTCATTTGCAGCAAACAGATAATACATTTTTTAGTTAATTGTCTTTTCACGGGTCTGTTTTGGCTTTGCTTCGGATGGTGAAAGGTTGCGAGAGTGAGTGCTAAGTAAAATCAAATGTTTACGATTTTTGTAAAATTCTTGAAGATTTAGGCATTTGGTCCTTCAGATGATCTGAAGGGCTAGATTCCTAGATCTTCCGGCAGAGTGAGTAGTAAGTGGACATGTGAAAGAGACGAATCATTGCCTTTTTATGAGTGAGGGAGTTATCTTAAGTGACGTCACGGAGCACTATTTTTAAGGGCTTGAGTAAGTGTGATCAACACTATTTTAAGGGTTTATAACTGGTGTAGTAATTTTTATACTCTGTTTTTTGTCTATAAGATTTGTTCATTTTTTATAAACCAACCATTATGGTCGCTTTGGATAATTTGGATATCACCGTACAGTAATTAGACCAACTTGAGTTCCTGCTAAGTGTTTCCCAGCTCCTCATCTATTTATGATGAGTTTAGTTTAGTAAGAGAAGATATAACAATATTTGTTGATCATTCTTTCTTCAAATCAGACTTGAAAGTGCTCACATTCTCAGCAGTGAATGTAGCTTTACTCAGACACAGTTCTAGTCCATTGTTACTCTTGCAGTGAAAAACTGTTTCCTCACACCAGTTTCAAGTTGCATTTGAAGTTTGTGTCTGTGGCCACTGATATGTGTGTTTGTTGAAAAGGTTTAAAATGTCCTTGTTTGGCCAGATAGGGCAACGACAGTGCCAACCGAGTGTTGGTCGTTCATGATGTGGTAGGATTCTATTACATCAACTCTTCTGTGTTTATATGCAAGAGTTGGTATCTCAAGCTGTTGCAGATTGTTGTTGTAGGTAGGACGGTCCGTCAGTCCATCAACTAGTTTAATGGCTCTCTGCATTTTTACGAACTTGTACTGACCTTGGTTCAATTGAAAAGACCATGCAAAGGATACGTATTCCAATAGTGGGCGGACGAGATATATGTATATCATTGTAAATATTTCGTTGTTTATGTCATGGCATTGGATCGACAACATATGTCTCTCCTTTGACAGCAGATGTCCATTTCACAACAGGTGTGCAGTTTTTGTTTCTCGCTCTTCACTCTTGCCCATCATTTCAATCGACAAGACAATGTTTCTTCTCTCCCCCCACTTTTATCTCTCTTCAGTTTCATAAGCCGTACCTGTGCATCCTGGAATAATTCAGTCATGCAGAAGCAACAACACAACAGGAATAAAATTCTGTGTTGAGTTTTAAATCTGTCTCTTTATAATTTTTTGTCTTGTTTGAACACTAGATTGCTGGACTAATTTGCAACCTTAGATCAATGACTTATACTGTATATCTATACTTTATTGTACACTCTTTCATTCTCACACATAATAGTTAGCAATGTCCAGACATCTTCTGTTATGCTAAGGGCCGTAACTGATGTTGTAAAACGGTATTTCATTCATGGAACTAAGATAGTAAAATAGAATTTCATTCAGTTCTAATGGCTTAATAAAAATGCTGAACTTGAAGAATGAAAAAATATAAGAAGTATGTGTATAGAATGCTATTCTCCAAGCTCACTGCAATACAAATCTTCATTATCCATGGATATAAGATGCAACCTGTGTATCCGTATATTCCATATTTGCCATCATTTTTGATGACATGGGTGAACTAGTTGCATTATATTTTGTGTCGTTGTGTTATACTTTTTACCTTGACTAGGATACACTTCTAAATGCTCTGTTTACAAGCATCATAGGTCATTTGGTCAGCCATCCTATGTACATCAACGTGTTGGCTGAGTATATTACACAAATGTCGTAGTTCATCTTGACATGGCTACTCGACAGGGTATGGAAATTCAGACCTATCAAGGAAAGGAAAGGGAACTTCCTAAATCGTATGTTATAAGCATTGCTAATTTAAGAAAAATAAAAAAATTTCTGCTTTCTACCATCTTATTCAAATAGTATACCTGAAGAAGACTGAAGAATGAATCGGCAGAAACTTTATGATAACAACACAAACAACAAGTAGACAATGAATAATGACATTTAAAACAGCTGAAATCTAGTTGAAAATAACTGAGTAAATTTTTCTGCCAAAGAAATTTCAGACATTTTTTCTCCTCATAAGAAAAAAAATGTGAACTTCAGAACAGATTTTCAGTTTTTGTTTCTGAAAGTAAGTTTCTCACAGATAAGTGATGTATTTTTTTCATCCACTTTGAACATAGTGCAAATGTGTGTGTGTATAATGTGTATATATCTATCTATCTATCTATCTATATATATATATATATATATATATATATATGAGGTGCTACCCAAAATGCAACAGATTTTCACTTCTCCATTACTCATTGTGATCAAAGATTTTTTTTCTAATGCACATATATATATATATATATATATATATATATATATATATATATATATATATATATCTGTATTAGAATGTTTGGTACTGATGCGTGAGTGTGATCCAACGTCCAAGACAAAAAGTTATTCCCCTTAAATTATTTATTTTCAAAATTTTATGACTGGTCATATATGAAAATAATCCCTTAGGAAATTCTAATTTTCTCTTGATGCCAGAAGATGCCAACGAAAACATAAGGTGAATCTAGGTGTACCCTACACCTTAATGTGTGCTTGTTTTGTTTTAAAATTAAATTTAAAAAAATAATCAAATTAAAATCAAGAAAAACAAATCATTTTCAAGTCTAAGCGACATCACTGAGTATCTAATAAAGATATGGGCATCTTCTCAGTGTAAAGAGAAAGATTTCAAAATAAAAATTTTGTAAGGAATGTATGACCGGCCTCAAAAATTTTCAAAGACTCAATGACGTTGACTCAATAGCTAGGCCTTCCTCTTGTCATATATATTTATGTATATATATATATATATATATATATATATATATATATATATATATATATATATATATATATATATATAAAGGCCCTAATTGGAGATATGTTTTCTCAAAGCTTGATGTCCAACATCTCCAATGATTTGTTTTCTAAAATGCTGGTAAATGGTTGTATTCTCTTTTATATGTACATGTGTTTGTGTGTGTGTTTCAGTGCTCCTGGCCACACCATTTTGTCTACAGGCTTGAAAATTGGTATCAGTGCGCCACTAGACCCCTTCTAAAAATATTTTCATTTTTGGAAAGCTTTTTTTCTCACCTTCTTTGGGGTCTTATTTTGGCAGGTTTATAAACAACATCAAGATTCTTCAGAATATAGATGTTTCTTTTACTCCATTTTACATGTTTTCCAGTGTTATTATATTTGAATTAATAGTATTTGGTTTTACTCATATCAAGTGTGTAGCTCATTGCTAACAGAAATTAATGAATGACTGCTTATCAATAAATTAAGGCTAAATTTTATTTCTTAGCTTGGGATCAATGTCTAGTATTTTTCATCAATGAAAATAATATGGAGCAAGTTCAAAATTTTACAAGCTTGGCTGCTGCTGCTGCTGCTGCTGGGTCAAATTCTTCTGTAACTTAAGATTACTGCTACATTTGTATTGAATGAATCATTGTATGTATAATAGGTGGAAAAAAAATATTTATAAAAGTATGTCTTTTGGTCTAAATGTATTTATCTATTAGAGTGGTTTAATCCTGTGAATGTCTATATGGTAAATTTTCATAATATCTTAGACTTGTCAGTTAAGCTCAGTCAAAATGACAGCCTCCTGGCAATCGGTTGGTCATGAGTTCAAATCACGGTAGTGGGACGTGAATTTTACATATCAGTTTACACCCCTAATTTTAGTGAGGATTATCCTTCATGTTCTTGTTCTTGTTGCAGTAGAAAAATAGAGTCAACTCCAGTTTTAGAGTCTGTCCAAAAATTTTCAAATAAATTAAACTTATTGCTTGAATACCATCAGATATCCCTTGTTCTTTTTAGATATATATCTTTCTTTTGCATTCTATAATTTATGCATATATATATATATATATAATGTACTTATAATGATATAGATAAAAATGTCAATTTCTTTTGCTTTTCAGCATCAAGATTGAGAATGGACGATGAATGCAAATTCTGGAAGTCTCCCAACCGACCACTCAGCAAAGAGATCCAAAAATCCGGCTCTGGATCCATCAAGCCAGTGGACAGGAGTGTTTGTACCGTTACCCTACTGCAGATTGAAGGTCCTCCACTTCACCACAACATTCTTGGTTACGGTGTAGGGGAGAACATTGAGATCCAGGTTGGTGAAGGTGACACGCTTGCTTCGGATTATATCGATGAGTGCCTTGAATCCATGAAGCAGGATGAGCTTTGTGAAATAACCTTTGAGCTGCCAAGCTCATCGCCATTGAAAGACAATGAGATACACAAGTACAAATGTAATATGCACCTACATAGATTCGTTTCACCCCCGCACACCTGGAAGATGAGCCTGGGGGAGAAACTCAGTATTGCACAGCATCACCGCAAGAAAGGGACAGAGCTGTTCAACCAGGGCAATATCGAGTTTTCATTCCGACGCTACTCCAAGGCTCTGAAGTACCTCATCTGTATGTACCCCGAGGACGAGATCCCGGAAAACCTCCTCACGGAGTATTTAAATCTTAAGGCTGTTGTGTATGCTAATATGTCAGCGTGCCAGGCTAAGTACAATCATCACGAGTTTGTTGTTGCAAACTGTACGTCGGCGCTGTTGATAGAGCCGAGTAATCTGAAGGCCCTCTATCGGAGGGCACAAGCCCTTCTTAACCTTAAAGACTTTGACCAAGCATTGGAAGATGTGAGTGCTGCCCTTAAGATTGAGCCGGACAATCGTGCTCTGCATAAACTCATGAAAGAGACGGAGAAGAAAATCAAAGACTGTGACAATGAAATGAAACAGGCAATGGCTAAAATGTTTCCGTTGAGTAATTCCTAGTCAAAAGTGGGAGATTACCATTTTTGATTTGGCTATCTTTGCAAAGACGCATTGTGTAGCCATTTTAATATGGGGCGTATTTATTTGAGCAATTTTAAATGGCTGAGAATGGCTAGATTTAGCATTTTAGTTAAATAAGTTTAAATATTCACACATTGCATTATATCTGTGACCCTTAGATAATTCTATTGGTTACTTTAAATTAAAGATTAACGAGGAAATGAACTCTGCTCAGTTACCTGGCATTTAAATCTACCCAATAGCCACTTTTTAAAAAATCTAAGCCGCTTTTAGCCAGTAAAATGGCTACATGATGTTTCTTTGCAAGGATAGCCTTTTAATTTATTTATTTAGACTGCTAATTTCTCTTCTGCTGTTCCAAATTTATTTGGTTCTTACATATTCACATGGTTGTAATAAACTATTCAAATATTTTAAGTTCTATCACAATTCAATAATATCTTTGTGTTATTTAAAATCGTGATGTTAATTGTTATTAAAATATATTAAAATTTGCCTTTACAGTCAATAATTGAACAACCATAGCATTAAAATTTGAAGTTATGTAAAATAAATTCTATCAGAGAATAAATATGCTCAGAATAAATTCTATTTATGACATCACTGGCATTTTCTTCTGGAAATCATGTAAATTGGAGTAAAGAAACATCTATATTCTGGAGAATCTTGTTGTTTATAATAAACCTGTTAGAATTAGACCCAAAAAGGTGGCAAAAAAAAAGAAGCTTTCCAAAAATAAAAATATTTTTAGAGGGGGTGTAGTTGAGTACTGAAGCCAATTTTCAAATTTGTAGACAAGATTGTGTGGCCAAGAGCACTGAAACACACAAATACACCCAAACGCATGTACATATAAAAGAGGATAGAACCCTTCACCACCTTTAGGGGGCTACGGTTGTTCAATTGCCATAATTAGCAGATGCATAGTTGAACCCTATAAGAGGATGAGGAAGAAAGTTTTTAATTTGTTTTTTAAAATAAATCTTTAAATCTTTTTTCAACTGACACTCATCAAAGGATGACCTGTCAGAAAATGTTTGAATTTACCCAGTGGAAATAATTTGAACAAATCCAGAAAATTTTGTTTAAAACGGCAAACGGACGTGTGAATCTGAACCTTTCGCAGTCAGGTTACTCTCTGATGAATGTCAGTCAAAAGAAGCTTTTAAGGATTCATTTTTTTAAAGAAACAAATTTGAGACCTTTTTTTTTCTCCTCCCCGTCTATGTTTTAGTATGCATCTACTAATTACGGCAATTTTAAAAAGACTTTTCAAAAATATCTTGCTTTCTTTCATGTTCTGTATATGATCATATCTCAGTATATATAATAACTTTTTTAATGGTAACATCTTGCAGATGAGTGTTTTATGTATAGACATATCTACATAAAAAAATACATAAGACTAAAAATACATTTTTAATGATTGGTCTGCTTTATATAAACTCCATATTAGTAGAATAGTTTGTTGTGAAAAATAAATTTGCTAGCATGACCAAACTCATTGAGAAAAGTTATCACACAACGGATAGTTTGTTTGAATAGTGAGATTGAAATTCAATCAATCATTTAAATTTATAATCAGTATATAAGGATGAAAGTGAACATAGTTAATTTTGTTAATTAGTGGATCACCTTTCCAAAAATAGAGATGAAAATCTCAGCATCTGTTGGATGATCCACCAATGACTGAGTGTCTGCTCTCAAAACCCACTACAATGCTAGAAAAACCTGGTTCTGTATACATAAAACCTTTAATTTCAACTTGAAAGAAAAAAAGAAAATTAGGTGCAATAATGGTTCACGAGTGCCCAAATTTCTTCCTTCTGGAAAATCAATTTTTTAATTTATCTAATTACACAATCCTAGTTTTGATTGAATCTTTTAAAAATTTATGATATTATTTCTTCACGGTATTCCTTTTATGTATTTAAAGGGGTCTGAATTCTATATTGCATCCTTATTTTAATTAAATTGAATTGAATCTTTGATAACAGTGGCATAAAATTTCTGTTTGGGGAGGCGTAAAATATTTTTCTCAACACCAGGAAGTTATATTTATTTACTCTTTGTTTAGTTTTTAACCGACCTTTCATTTCTCGTAAGTGTTTTAATTTTTTTTTTTTTCTAATATATATTCAGGAGAAAATTGATCACAACTTCAATCGTGGACTTTATTCCTCCCAAAACTTTGAAAATGAAGATAAGTGTAGTTTCGAAGAAAAAAGTTTATGATTTTAGCACCAGTTTTCAAAATGGTTGAATTTTGCTGTGGTGACCTTGGAAGAAAAAAGAAATTTCCTTCAACTATTGTATATCATTGGAAAGGAAACTTGATACTGAGTTAAGGAGTATATGCATCAGAGCAAGTCATTTTGAGCTCTTCACAATCAAATGTCATAAACCCATGTTTCAAAATGAAACATCTCTGTGTACTGATAGCTGTATCATAGGGGAGGTAATTATTGATAGATCCACTCCAAAATTGAAGCACTTTCGTAAACCATTGTCCATCCTTCAACTGGATTTTATTGAAATTCATTGATAGCTTTAGGAGATATTGTGTGGGTAGACAGAGATCCTTTGGAGCTGTTGCATGGTGCAAACCATAAGCTAGAACATGGAGAAGTAATTCTGCCTGGATACATCCCCAAATTTCTTAAATTCTTTGGTAGCCAATTGTCCACCCTTTGACAAGATTTCATTGAAATTCAAGCAGAACTTATGGAGACAAAATATTGTATAGACAGAGAAATTTTGAAGATATTGTGTGGTAAGGACCGATAGCTACAATGTAGGGGGGGAGATATCCATGTATGAATCCACTTGAAAATTTAATCACTTCTTCCTCAATCTTCCACAAAGTTTCATTGAAATTCATTCACTTTGAGCAGATCCATGCACAATCACCTCCCCTTTTATCATATATTTTTTCATGCTATATAGTTTTGCCAAAATTTCATGTTTGTCCATACAATCTCCAAAAGTTCTCATTGAATTTCAATGAAGTTTCATGGAAGGCTACAGAAGAAGTGATTAAAATTTTGGGAAGATACACAATTATCTCCCTTCCATGTCAGTGATATGTCTACACCACATCCAATCACTCTCTACAAAATCTCCTGAAGTTCTGAATTACAATGAAATTTTGTGGAATGATTGGCTGTGGGAGAAGTGATTAAATTTTGTCCAATTACACCCTTCAACAGTGGCATTGGCTGTGATTTGTAATTTTATTTATCTTATTCAGAGTAAAAATAATTGTGATACAATACATTTTCATGAAAAATTACTCTGAACCAAATCTTGACCAAATTTTTTTACTTGTTATTCCTTAGCATTACAAAAAAAAAACAAACGACTCTGTCATCTGTTTTTGGTTCATTCTCAATTACACCCCGTGTTATCGCTGCCTCGTCTCTCCCACCATAAATTTAAAGTTCTTATGAATGTTTTGTCAAATGCCCAAGGTTGTGTTGCAGGATGGAAATTACAATGTAAATAAATCCTGAGAGCTTTTTCAACTGATGCTTCTTGAAGGAAAATTCATCAGAAAAATGTTTAAACGTACCATGTATAAAAAAAGCTAGTTTTCTAAGTGATAAAAAGTTGGGACCACCCAAGTACCCCTGTTCATCTGAAAGTGCCATGGGTTGGCAATGTGCTTATGTGCTTGGCAAACCAAGAAACTAAGATCGTCACAAGTTGCTTCCCATTCCTGATTTAGTTTAACAATGAAAACAAAAACAGATAGAGAACTTTTCTTCGGATTATCCATGCTTTTTGCTATGGATTAAGTAATTATGATTATGTTGACATTTAGCACTTTGAAAGACTTCTAAATTATCATTGTTTCATCTGGTTCACAATATCCATGTTGCTGTCATGTAACTTTATAGCATATCTCATTACTGCCAAGTGTGTAAAGCTCCCCCCCCCAATCTCAGTTGAAGCACTACCTGAATATTTTTCAGATGCAAAATGTCTGTTGTGAATTGGAACCAGGAGCCAAAGAGGAGGTCAAAGTGACAAGGTTTTAAAGATGTTGATACTTCCGTTACCTGTAATAAATAAAGGTTGAGTTTATAAATGTCGGCCAGTAGCAAAACCCTGAATAAGTCATAGAGTAAAGTGCCACTTGGGGTGCACCCCCCCCCCCCATTAAAAGAAGTTATCATTGAAGTGCCTTGTTGATATTTACATTACCTATACTCACGATACTACGATACAGGAAGCCGTGGACAGCTGGTCTTCCTGTGTATGAAAATGATGCTCAACAGGTACATATTAGCTGAATTTCAATCCGACTTCAACTTAGCTAGGATACAAAATTTTGACATTGGACGTAATATATCAATGACATCCCTCAGAGTGATAGTTACGTATAATTCATTCTATGTATGCATCAATATAGAATCAAAAATCATTCTATAATTAGCATTGTAATTTTTTTGAATGGATGACTCATTTTACTTTCTTACACATGTACTAGTAATACCATGATGCCGAACTTTTCAAAAAACGTACGAATGTAGTCCACTCATTTGAACCAATACTTATGTTACATTGATAACACAATGACATATTCATCAACTGATGAGAATTTCCGTGTGAACAAACTACCAAAGTTAGTATTTTGTGATTCAGAATGAGATATAGTCTTTCAGTGTTGTTTGCAGACTTCAAAATAACAAGCTATGGAAGTTAAGAAGATCAAGTACTAGGCTTTTGATGTTTCTAATATTTTTGTTATTGAAGATCAGTCTTATCTTTACTCATTGTGATGACATTCTGTATTCTCTATTTCTCCCTAAGAACATGATAACCAGTATGCCTCATTTGCAACCTTATATAGTCATATAGCTCGATGGGACATTACTCTAAGTAATGTAAGTATCAGGAGACATTGACCTCTAGATTTGTGAACTCAATATCTTCAAAAAACCTTGACATATGTTTGTATCATTTTGATCTTAGGTGTACTAGATCATCAATGAAGGTAAATCATCAACACGGATGGTATTTGAGAACTTAAATTTTTTGTCTTTAGATATTTACCATTTGTCTCCCATAACTGAGAACCTTCATTCAAATTTCTGCGTTCCAAAATTCTATCTCATGATTGGTTATTTAGTCAAAAACTAACCAATCACAGCATAAGATATGGCAATTGTGGCAAGCATAGTAATGTTGCCGATCATTCTGTTGATGCAAGCTTGTAGCATCTTTTAGACATTTGCTATGTTGGCATCAAATCACCGTAGCCCCATAAATGGCTAAACCAACCAACCAATCAAATGGGCTACAAATTCTTCTCTCTTTGAGTGCCTGTGTCTATCTATGAGCTTGTGAGTGTGTATGTGTGTCTCCTGATCACATTTTGGGTATTACACCACTAAGCACCATCTAAAAACGTTTTTTTGTTTTTCTTCCCAAAAAGTGCTTTCTTGGGTCTCTATGGTCATTTTGGATCAACTAATCCCAAATCTTTTTCTGGTATTTTTTTAAGATAATTTTAGATAAAAGATCTATTTTTTAAAGATAATTTTAGATGAAAATTCTCTTCTTATTTTCGATAACTAGTTCTGGCACACACACGGGCTATAGTGATTCAGATATCTTCTTCGATGTTTATTTATTTATCGAGAATCGTAGTATCATTCTGAAATGACCCCAATTCGACCCAACTCCAAAAGTTTACTTTTCTTACTTCAACATACAATTTTACAATCACCCGTTCCAAAGGCAACAAATCTGTATTTATAAGGATTATACAAAACACCAAGAAATACACACCCTATTATACTATGGCACACTTTTTCCACTGAATAGCATATTGGATTACATGCACAATTGGTAGAAGTCAAAAAAAATGAATTGGGCTGTTTTTAAAGTTGTTTTCTGTTCTTGAATTCTGCTCAACTTCAAAGGTTCTATAATATAAAGTGGCTGGAGCTCTAGCTGTTAAAACCACAAACATTATGAAGGTGTGTGTGAAAGGGAATGTATATACAGTGGTACCTCTCAACTAGGACTATTCGTTTCACAGAACGTCTTGTCAGATGAAAATTCAAGTGAATAATTAAACTTATAAGATTTCAGTAATTGGTTCCAAACGAAAATGTTAGGCCCTTTAAACCTTAATAATAACCTCATAAATAATGAATTAATTACTTTTTATATGATTTTTAAATACAAAGAAAGATATAAATAATGTCATAAGTAAATAGTCTTATAATTCAATAGATGTCTGAAAATAAACGCAAAGATACTAGATGTAAATTCAGATAAAAATGAATGAAATCTGGATGATTCTGGATGATTTTATGAAATTTTCTCAGATTTCTAATATCTTGCAAACTGAAAGGTATTCTGAGGGACTGTTTGAACCTCTTGCTGATTGAAAATTCATTAAAGAGTCTTCCACTATTAGAAGTATAACTATATATATATATATATATATATATATTATATATATAAATAATGGTGCACTTTGGTAGATGGAGAATAATGCGTAAGTAAATAAATTGCTTAATTTGGTCCTACTGACCGTCCAGTTCTGCGTAGGGCAGGGGTAGAATATCTGCCTCCGGTCTGAAGATTTCGATCCTACCTCGTAGTATTGGAAGGGATGTTGGATAGTCTATAGCCACAATGAAGAGTTGTAATGCGACAAAACAGCTGTCTGTGGATGAAGCAATAACTAAATGTTGTTTTTTTTATTTATATAGATAATAATAAGTTAAAATTGAGGAAAAATAGTATTCAAATTAAATTCATTATACTAACATATCTCACCTTTCGGCCTTAGTCTCCAATTCAATTTCTTTGAACATGCAAAACTTGCGAGTTGAGAAAATATTTTGAATGTAAAGTAGTTAGTTTATTAGTTATCTGTTTTAATCAATAGTTTTAATAAAGAATATGATTCAAAACATAACTGAGTGGCCATGTATGATAAGTGCCCTACGTGCCACCCTTTGCAAAAATGCTTTCATGTTGGATAATACTATTTCAATCCTTCTCCCATCATTTGCAATCAATATCAATTCAGTTATCACACATCAGAATATGAATGTAGAGTGTTCAAAATCTTCAACTTGACAACTGGCCATTGTATTAAGTTGATGTTTGCAAGTTATGTTGGTCCGAGCACCGGACATTGCAGTGTCAAGTTTGAAGTCGTTTGAATGTATGGTCCATGATATCAGGGGTGTGCTTGATTTGTAATGAAAATTCATATGGACATAGTTTTTTGCCCATATAGGTCACCAGTGTTCACGAGCATGTCTATAGGTTTTAAATGTTTGGTGAATATTGAGAGAGAGAGAGAGAGAATCAGGGTTATTTTTCTGTACATTAAGATGAAATTAAATGGTTTATGATGTAACAGATATTAAAAAAATTTATATTTTCATTGTTGCTAAACAAATTCTTTTGTTTTTTTTTTTCATCATATTCTATTTTTCACTTTATTTAACAGCTATTTTTATAATTTTTTTTCCATTGGAAAAGAAAGCATAACAAATCATTTTTCCATCAATGTGAAATAAAATAAGTGAATATTTTCTCATTTTTTATTTATATATCTAAATTGACAACATTGGACGGAATTAACCAAAATATTTCAAAGCCTTAGTCTCATACGACGAATGGAAAATTATCTTACATGACAATGGTAGGTTGCTCCACACACCATAAAGTCCGGCCGCTTCCAAACATGGCCTTTTTGAACGAGCATGCTCTAGTATTTAGAATAAACATTCAAGGCACTCGATTCAAAATTTAATTCTGTATAAAATGATGAAGTTTGTATAAAGGATTTGATATTTTACCAAAAATAGCAAAAACAAATTTTTTGATGAAATATTTTTGAAATTTGCGGCTTAATCGTCCAATTGGCACAGCATAGCAACGCCTCGACACACCCAATGTTTTTCTGGTTTATCTGAAGGTAAGTTCATTGCAATAACAAAATTTGTGGAGTGACCAGTCGTTGATAAGGTTCCACGACGCTCACTTGTTTTATAAACAGGACAGGTGTAGGTAGATTGCTGGTTAATTTCTTCTTTTTTCTTAGGTTTTAACCACATCTACAAAACAAAATCAGAATATTTAATTCAAATATATATATGTATATGTGTATGTATATATATATGTATATATGTATATGTATTTATAAATGTGTATATATATGTGTATATGTATATATATATATATATGTATGTATGTATATGTGTATACATGTATATATATATATATATATATATATGTATGTATCTATATGTGTACATGTATATGTGTATACATGTGTATATACATATATATATATATATATATATATATATATATCATCATCATCATCAGTCTTTTAGTGTCCGTCGTTTGACATAGACCTTCCCCAGGATTTGCCACACTTCTCTATCATGGGCGTCACGGAGCCAGTACTTCCTGAACTTGTCTAGCTCGTCTCTCCATCTAACATTTTGCTGGCCTCGGTTGCGCATGTGGTCTCAGGGGATCCATGTTGTGAATCATGATGTCCATCGATTGTCTGCCATTCTTGCAACATGGCCAGCCCACCGCCATTGGAGATTTTTTATGGATTCTATGATGTCCCTAACTCTTGTCTTTTCTCGGATGTACTGTGCTGTCTTGTGGTCTCTCCATGTGAGGCTAAGCATTATTCTTTCATGTACACATTGCATGGTTCTCAATTTACGGGTCTGTTTCTTGGTTAGGTTCCATGTTTCAGCTCCATAACTGACTATTGGGAGGATGCATTGGTTATACACCCTTCTCTTTAGGATTAATGGGATCTTCTTATTTTTGAAGGTTGAGTTGAGCTAGCTCTGCCAAAGGCTTGCCATCCTAGTGTGATTCTTCGCTTGATTTCTTCTTTTTTTGAGGGTCTCATGGAGATTCGTTGTCCTAGGTAGATGTAGTGGTCTACTTCCTCCAGTTGTGTGTCCTCGATATTGATCTTAGTGTTTTTATCCCCGATGTGGTTGTTGCACATGATCATCGTCTTGCTGGAGTTCATGTGTAGGCCGACTTTCTTGCTCTCTTCATTTAGTTCATCTATCATTAGTTGGAGGTCGTGTAGGTTCTCTGCGAAAAGGGCTATGTCGTCTGCAAATCTGAGGTTGCTCAGATACTCGCTGTCTATTTTCATTCCTTTACTCTCCCAGGCTAGCCCTCTGAAGATCATCTCGAGGCAGGCTGTGAAGAGTTTAGGTGAGCTGGTATCACCTTGTCTTACTCCTTTCTGGAGCTGAGAGGGGTCCGAGTCTTTATGTAGCCTGATAAAGGAGCTGCCATGATTGTATATATGTTTCAATACTTCAACATATACTGGATTTACACCTTGCCAACTGATGGCCTCCATGACCTTAGGGATTTCTACTGAGTCAAACGCCTTTTTGAAATCGATAAATGCTACGGCAAGTGGTAGTTTATACTCAGCTGCTTTTTCTTTCAGCTGATTTATCGAGTGCAGGTGGTCCATGGTTGAGTAGCTTCTTCTAAAGCCAGCCTGTTCATGTGGCTGGTTTTCATTGAGTGTTTTTGTGATTCGGTTGGTGATGATCTTAGTGAAAAATTTCTATACACAGTTGAGTAGGCTTATAGGCCTATAGTTGTTGAGGTCTTTCGGGTTTCTTTTTTTATATAAAAGCATTATGATAGCAGTGTTCCAATCATCTGGGACTTTATATATATACGTCTACATTTTCAACTGAAGAAGGTTTGAGAAAATCTGCTACTGTGCTCGAATCTGACAAATTTTCTGATATGTTCTCGGGGCCACAGTTACCCTCAAGTACCAAATTGCCGTCCCCTGCTTATTAATTTTGGAAAAAAATACCCCTCCCCCTCTAATGAATTAACCCATCTCTTCTCTCTCCTGCTTGATAGTTGGCAGGGGATGGGTGGACAGCTACAGATTTGCCAATTTTCCCCATCAAAAGACAACTATTATAAAGAATGCCAGGGGGAGAACTTGGTGAAACTAATTGAACAATCATCTGCTAACTTCAGCAATTTTAAAATTTTGTACCACCAAAAGATTTTTCAGTTTTCTTGAAAATAAAATAATTTTTTTGTTCCTGTCAGTACTGTACATGTTTACTTCCAATGTGCCCACCCCTACTGAAAATCTTTGTGTAATGACTTTGTTCTGATCCTATTAAATTGTGTCGGTGGCCAAAGTTTCCTTATTGTGATGGATTTCCCATCCCCCCCACCACAGCAATTAAGCAACTAAGAGAGTTGTCATTGAATTGCACCCTGTTGGGTGTGAATGTTTTGGACCACCCTGTCTCTCAAGAGAATCTGAATTGACTCAAGGTCACTCCCAGGATAGTCTTCCGATTTGAGCCCTTTAGATAACACTTCTTTGGTCCTTGTGAAGCTTACCAGCCTCTTTTTCATTCCTGAACATCTCGGTCAATCAATGTCCATCTTTGTATGGACACAAAAACTTATTTGCAAAAATATGTAAACAAAGGATGCAGCCTTGAGATTTACCCTATTCTCAAGAGTACAGAGCAGCAATTCAGTGAATACTATGTTTTAAGCTATTTTATAGAATCTAAAATTGAGGTAAATGCTCCCACTGATACTACAGCATAGGTGTTGGCAGAGAAAATTGCCAAGACTGAAACTTAGTGTTGCTAATTCAAAAAATATTTTTATAGTTTGACTGGCAAAAAAAAAAATTTTTTTTTAAATGCTAAAAAATGCCAAAATTGGCCAAAAGGATCCTGATAATGGTAAAAAAATGGCTTAAATATTTGAGCACTTCCATGCTAATTTAGTGTTTTTCTCATGGCCAAATTTTTATTTGTCCAAGACAAAATTTCATCTGAAGACTGATATTTAACATTCATGCTATAGTAATTAAATGCAGGAGCATTGTACCTGTTAACCTGTTGAATCTGTAAGTACCAGTTAAGATTTAATGATTATCTGTGAAAAACTGCAAGTAAAAGTTAGATTCTAAACTGTTACTGACTTGACTATAAAATTGGATCATCTTTACAAACGGCACCCCAAATAAATGAGGAGTTAGTTTTAAATTGATCAAAATTTTATCTTATTCAGTCAGAACAGATAGCTACTTCTAAACTTTTCCTTTCATGCACGAAAGATGATCAGGAAGATGAATAAAATGAAATACTTACAGTTGGCAGTGTGTCGAATAATATCTTGGGATAGGACTCTGTGAGCACTTTTTTATCTTTGTCCCAGCGTGCACCGTCAACAAATAAGCCATGCACATAGACCCCTGTTGGAAAAAAATAGATTCTTGAACATCTACAAACACATCTACATTGTATGTATCATAGATTCCCCTATTGGGCATTTGAGGAAAGAGCATTTATAAGAGATCGTCAACCAACACTGTCAAAATAGGTTTCTTCAGTTTCCGAGTTGGTCCGGCTGGCTATGTATGTATAACATTCACAGGCTGCACCATTGAAGCTGTAGGGCTTTCAATATTTATTTTTTTTGTCAAAAAAAATTTTTTTCTTTTAAATTCTCCCCAAATTAGATTATTAATGGGGGGTTCAATTTGCAATGTAATTTTATGATAGATTTATCAGTTTAGTGTTTTCATTTACTGTGCCCACCACTGATGAATTGGTGGGTTGGTCTCTAACAAAGTTCAATTTCAGCTTTTGTTAAAATTGAACTCTATCCAGTGATGCTGTTATTTTCAGCTGTTTAACTCATTCAGGCCAGGAGCACAAGTAGTCTGCTACAGAGCTTATCTTTCTGCCAGCCTAGACTATACTAACCCACCTATCCTACCCTGACTCTTCAGACTGATACAAGGTTCCAGAGCTATACTATTATTGATCTTGAAGAGTACAGGCCTTGAATGAGAGAAATATCATTCATGATGGGAGTAACAATAAAAGTATTGATATAATGGCAGTGAAATGGGCAGAAGTTTGAGAATTCTGATTTACTGACCACTGAATGTATCTGTTATGGATACAAATGTTAATCATCAAATTCACTCAAAAAAATCCACCTTTAGCAAGTCTAGGATTTTTTATATACAAAGGATTTGGGTTTATAAGACCAAATCAGATCCAACAATTTCGGATACAACAATCGGCTGGTCTGCAAACAACTTGATTTTTTCATGCACAAAACATCAGATTTTATTTTTTTAAATAATAACATGGTAGCATTGTCTTGGTCCAAATGAACAATGCATTGGTTGAAAAAAAACGAAGCAAATTAGCAATGATTACATGTTCGAATCGGTTCTTCCAAAATTGGTCAAATTGCACGGCTGTCAATCTATCAATACTATTTCAAAAAAAGAAACCTCACTCACCATCCTCTGGTGGATCAGTATATTCTTTATCATCCAAGACTTCATAATCAAATCCAAGTAAATCAATTGGGATTGTGTATTTTCGGGCAAAGTTTTGTTGAGCTCCAGTCAAGAAGGCTTGTGTAAAGAAAAATCCGGATAACCAGAAGACTGGTGGGGGTCCATCATCATACCAATCCTTGTCAAAGAAAAATTGAATTTACAAATATTCAAATATTTTTCAAGTAATGCATCAAAATGGAAAAAAAAAAGAAGATTTTTCACAAATTTGAGACATTAATCTGATATCTCAATCAAAATGGATGTTCCAGGTAAAAGAAAACATTGAATGTGACTCCATTGTTGATAATTTTTTTATTAGGCTTTCTTTAATCTTATTTCTGTTGCTTTTTATAGCAACACTCAGATTACTATCTTGCAACTTCTAAGTAAGCAATACTGAATAAGCCTCTGACAAGACCCTAACTTGCAGCCTGTCTCTCCATGACAGCACTTTTACCCATTTAGTTATGAAGAAATGCTTTACTTGTAGGCGTCACTCAAATAAGTCATATATCTCTATTCCTCACTTCTTCAGTCATTTCTATGACACCATCTTATTTGATTATTTCACTAATACTATTAAATGTGATTGTTATTCTACGACCATTAAGTAAACTATCTGAGTGTTACGATAAAAAGCTACCGAAATGAAATAAAGACATTAGTCAAAAATGGCTAATGACTGACAATACTTCACCAAAGAAATCCATTGACAAAGATATCTCCATTGTCTTTCTTAAAGTAACATTGTGACAATTTTGTATCTGAATTGACCTTTTCAAATTATTAGATGAAGGTATTGGTCATACCTCCAAGTTTATTAGTTACTAAAAGAAACGAGGGAAGAAAACTTCCAGAAAATGAATAAGCTAAAAATTTATGACTCAAGTCTTGAAGGTAAACTTTACACTGTTTTGGAATGTATCCTATTGATTTTTTATATGTAATGAAAATTGGAAGCATAAAATTCTTGTAAAAAAACTTGAAAATAGATCAAAAGATTTGTGTCCACTTTCAATGAAAAATTCAGTACAACATTGGTTTATAAGTACTCGAATCCAAAAGATTCATTTTTTCCGTCCTCACTGGTAGTGATTAATTTGATTAACATTAATAAAAACAAGGATTGTGTAACAAAATAAATTACTACTGGTAATGATTGAGAAAGTTATTTTGGGGATGGTTCAAATCTGGGTCCTCAAAAGTGATATAGTGCCAAAAATTCAGACAAGGAGTGATTTATTTTCATGTTATTTTTCACTATTAAAATTATAAAAGACCTAATTGTTTGAGTGAGATTTTAACAAATTTCCAAGTGAGACAAATTGACAATTGTTTTGTTTTTGTTTTCTCAACTAAGAACTTATTTGATAAAATAGTTTTAGAAATATTTAAAAAAATATAATGTATGGACTAAGAATATAACATTTTATTTCTCAACATTTTCCTCTTACTTACCTGCAAGAATTTAAGCCGAGCCAGAAAATCTGTAATGTAGCTTCCCAAAGGTTTAAGGGATGGATAAGATTTGCTCATCCACATGCCAGGAATCTTTCCTTTCATAATACTTATAACCACAGCCTCTAAATCACTGGACATCACCACCAATCCCTTTTGGATTAAAAAAAGTACTTTAGCTTAGTTCAGTACAAAATTTATTACATCAACCAAAATTTGGATCTGATTAGTTTCAGGGGTCAAACATCCTATCAACACAATTCATAGGATTCCGAAAAATGACGAAAAACTGCAGACATGACAATCAATACTTGGAGTTACCCTTCATATCAAAATAGGCACCTGTAATATTGGCACAATATTACACGCGTAGAGAGAAGCAAATAAAACCAATTCCCAAATGATGGAAATAAGTAAAGAGATAAGTAAATAAAAGCAGAAAATCTATATTTTAATTTTGTATCATGAATATCATATATATTAAGAGAGGTTTCAAGACAAGACAGAAGGTGCATCTGTATGGATTTGACACTCCCACATGGTGACAGAAAACCAACAAAGCTTGGTGGTATTGAGAGGTACTGTTGAGGCACCCTAGGCTAGGGGTAGTGATGCTTTAGCCCCTGCAAACCTTTTTTTGGCCTATTGGCTCTGATCAAAGTGTAGTATCTGCACCATGGCATTGACTGAGGTATAGAGACTACACCTAGACATCCAATGGGCCAGATACTGGTTTGCGAGGTGTGTTCAGTCTGGGTGCGCTGGTGCAATGCAGTTGCCAATAAGCGATACTGAGGGTTGGCATTGCTAAGTGCATTGAGGCCTATGAACTTGTCCTAGGTTCTCAAATATATTACTTGGCCCAGTCACAGGGAAACAGTTTGCCCTGGGGCAATGCTATCCCATTAAAGGGATGGGTGGAGCTTGTCCTGAGGCTTTCGCAACATTAGTTGCAGGGACTTGAGCAATTTTGTGGGTGCTCCATCTCACATTAGCCTTGACCTTATGTTACATTTTGCCCTTGTGGGAGCACCAGTAAATAGGACGCTTCAGCCCTGAAACACCTGACCCCAGTTGGCACTGCCTCTGTTTACACAGCAGTAGTCATATTCATGAATTCTCTTTAAGGAAAGTATGAATCTATAAAAATGCATGTGGATATTTGTGAATACTAGGGTCTAAATCAAAGCTGAAGAAGACCAAATTGGTATCAACTTTTTCTGCAAACTTTCTCAGAAGTCTTAAGACCCATTGATATCATTTGAATAAAAAGGATTTAAAACCTACTAAAAACTGAATAGAAGACATCATGATGATCTCAGTTACCTTGAGAGCCTTTCGAACGTTGATGAGACTTGCTCTGATTACCGACAAAAGTTTGTTGAATCTCACCATCTCTTGTACTAAGACTGTGTTCATACTCTGTTTATATAATGTGGGGTACTTATTCAGTGCTGCGTCCGTGTCAAAATTAGGTGGAATTTTTGAGAGAATATCTGCTGCTACTTCATCAACAATATCATCACTTGACTTCCCACCACTGGAAGAGGCTTTGGCCTGTGAATAAAAATACATATCAATAAATATAGAATAAAATAGAATAAAAACAATAGTGAGAACAGAAGTTTTTTTTTCAAGTTCTTTAAAATACAACAATCTAATGAAAATTAATGAAGTAATCTAATTTCTTATAGGAATTCATATTGTCTTACAATTTAAACAATACTTCATCAGAAATCAAACTAATTTATCTTTATCTTAATTTTTTGCATGCATATATATACTTCAAGATCAGTATTGATATCATCATGCAAATGATTCTTGTTCCTGCAAAGCGAGTGTTGTTTTCTAATAGCTTATGCGTAAAAAGTTTAGAAAATGGTGACTATTCTCTTCAAATTTTACTTTTGTGACCAAGACATGGATATTTTGAAATTCATATATTTCCAATTGTACAACAGGTGAATTTGTATATTTTTTTCACATTAGAAAAAAAAAATCACATTTTAGCCCACAGCAACATATGAATCTGAATTACCATTTATAAGATTTAAAGTTACTGATGTTTAACAAAAGTGATCGTAAAAGATTTAGAAGTGAATAGTTCTTTGAAATTTTGATTCACTTTCACTAACTAGATCGAAAAACATAATTTCCAATCGTGGTCTTATCATAAGTTACTTGGTAGCAGCATTCACAGTCCAGTATATTCTGGTGGAAGTAATGACCTTGTTCCTTCAAATACACAACAATATTCTCCTTGAATTTATTAAGATGGACTTAAAGACAGCCCATTTTACTGTAGTTCTTTACCATAATCTCAATCACCCCCACTTAATTTTCTGTCTCGCGATTTCTCTGAAAATCCCTGATCACCTTGAGGAAGCTGTACCACACTCCTTTCTCCTTCCTAATGATCTTCTTTGGAAAGGAGGATATTTAAATTTAAACTAATTGGTAATTTTAAAATTGATCACTCAATGACAAAATTTCAAAGTTAAAGAAACCAAATGGCTAAATCGGATATTTTCAGGATTTCTCTTTCGTATCTTGCCTGACTTATTCCTCAATTACTTTAATTAAATCCATCAAGGAATCAGAGACTCATCCTCTATTTACCTTAATAGATTGTATTTATTGATTACAGACACTTAAGCTGGCAAGAATTTAGAAGATATTTAAATAATAAAATTGATTTCAGAATTTACCAGTTGTAGACAAGGGATTTCAAATCATAGTTTCATATTACTTTTTTATTTTGCAGAGTTATTCACAGGTTTTCACTTGGAGTGCAATATTTCAAAGGCAACTTTAGAATCAGCATGAATAAAACAATTTGCATTTTTAACTAATATAGACCCAAATAATTCTCTTTTTATCGCTAATATTCAAAATAAGCAAAACAAAACTTCCTTAGGAAACTACTTCATAAAATTATTTCTGTCATTCTCAGAAAATTCATTTACTTATCCAATAGATTTTCTACAAATTTTCTATAAAATGATTGGAGCAAATACTTACATTTGGGTTAGTTCTTTTATTTCAATAGAAAAAGAAATCTTGAAATGAACATAGAACAGTATATAAAAAAGCATGTAAATTCAAATCAAAATTCTAGAAATTACTGATAATATATCATTTCTTTACACTTATCGTAAACTTTCTGTACTTCTCAAATACAAGGGCAAATAGAAAGCACCAGCCAGATTGAAGCAAACTAAGACATACCACAATCAGTGCATTAGTAGTTACAATAGTTTATATTAAAGATAGAAAGGCTGAACTTATTAATTTATGAAATGAAGTTCTTTACAGACTATCACTGTGATCACATCTGTATCTATGATCATAAAATTCTATTGTGTTTTGGCTTTTTTTGACGTGGGCTTTTTTGTCCTTTTTTTTTTTAAATTTCTGGCTTTTATATTCTACTTATTTGTTCAACATGAGAATTTGACAAATCTCTGTCTATGAATTCATTTTCCTGGTTAAATGGCACAGTTTCTAGAACCAGAGATTTTTTCTACCCATACAGTTGAAAAGAACTTGCAATTTTTGAACTTACAATAATCAAATTTATCAAACTAATTATGACCATAGTAGTAACAGAAATAGACATAAACTATAGAATCCCCATAGCCCCACAAATGGCTAGCCTGACCAACCAGCCAAGTGGGCTACAGATTTTTCTCTTTATGCTTGTCTGTGTGTCCAAAGGAGCTTCAGGGCACATTTTTGGGTCTACAACCTTAAAGGTTTGCAAGAGTTCATCACTAAAAAAAACAAACAATTTTTTCTTTATTTTTTCCAAAAAATGCTCTTTTTGGTGTCTCTGATCATTTTGGACCAACAAGGTCCAAATTTTTTGCGGTTATTTCTCTAAAAGATTATTTTAGATAAAAGATCTATTTTTTAGATTATTAGTTCTGGTACACACACTGACTATGGTGATTCATTTATGTGAGATACGGATATTAATATCAATATCAACATTAGTACACACAAAATTAGTCATAGAGGTTGCACTAGTATAATAGTAATGAAAAATGTGAGAAAGCAAGTTCACTATAGTGAACAGTTATGTGCAAAGCAAACATGATTGAGTCAAACCAAGATACCAGTGCCAGAATGCACACACCGAGAAATCAATTTTTGGTTATTGGTTAGTAAAAGTGAAGAATGCTTTTTTTCATGAAGTTCACACTTAATTATGATCTTACCCTTTTCTGTTGATGGAGATTTGGAAAATGAAATTACAAGCAAAATAAATCAAATCAGTTTGTTTTAACAGGAAATTGTTGATTGATTTCTTTTATTCTTTTCAGATCAATGTACAGAAATGATTTGGAACATGAAATGGACTTGGTTGAAACTTGAAATCATTGATTAAAAGAAAATGTAAGGACTATACATCTAAGTGAAAATAAGATTTATACTGTTCAACCATAGCTATTATAGCAAAGGGTTCTATCTTCTTCTAAATGTACGTGCGTTTATGTGTTTATGTGTTCCAGTGCTCCTGGCCATAACATTTTGTCTACAAACTTGAAAATTGGCATCAGTGCTCCACTAGAACATTCTAAAAATGTCTTTTTTTTTTTTTAAAAAAAAGCTTTATCAATCTTTTCTGGGCCTTATTTAGAGGGATTTACTAGTAACATTCAGATTCTAAGAACCAAATCTGTCATATTAATGCATTAATTAAACCATTGAAGGTAAAAGTAACAACCACTCAGGAGGACTTATCAAAATTTGTTGAATGTCTTTTAAGAGTGAAGCATAAGAATCAATTTTATAGACAAAACAAGCAATCCTTAAAAAGTTACTTATTTGATGCTACAATGGCAAATCATTAATATAATTGATGAAGCAAAGGTAGAAGTTATTGAACAATCGTAGCCACCAAAGGTGGCAAAGGGTTCTATCCCTTTTTTATTTGTGTATGAGTGTTTGTTTGTGTATGTGTTTGTGCGTTCTAGAACTTACTGTCCGTTTTGCACTCTGCTCCACTAAACTTCTTCTAAAGAAGGCTTTTTTTGATTTTTGGAAGAAAGCGTATTTTACCTTTTCTAGGATTTGTTCATAAATAACATCTAGATTCTCCTGTTTCTAGTGTTTTTTTACTCAATTTTAGATGCTTTCCTGTGGAAAGCACTAGTGATGTCATAAATGGAATTTATTCTGACCATATTTATTCTTTGATGGAAGTTTTTTACATGACATTTTTCAATCATCGACTTTTTAGATATCTATCGAAATAAAGCAGGGATTGCTTACTTATATATGTGTTGATGTCACACACAACTACAAACCACTGCTGAGCTCTTTTGAAGTGGAATCCATATTTGTTACACTTATTTATTTCAAAAATCATATAAAATTATCAATTTCTTAAGAAAATTTTCCTCAAGTTAAAAGGGAGATAACTTTGATCACTAGTTATTCCCCTTGTTATTAACATCCAATTTCAAAGTGATAAACTCGGATATAAGGTGCAACCTAAGAGCTTGAGGAATTTGATCAGTGAATGTAGACTAAATGCTGCTTGTATCATCCCCTTCCTCTCTTTTTATGTGACAGACATTACTCCCTCCCCCTCTGTTTGTTACATATGACAGACAGAATGACTCATTGCAAATTATAGTATAGATTAATTTGGTAATATCTAATTTCTTTAAAAAATCATGAAAAAGACAAAGAATTTTAGATGAAATGTTTTCTGATCTTAGTTTTTCTTTTTTAGATTTTACTTTTGCCTCAGATGACAAAAAGTCAAATCTGATTGTTTGTTTTACACTCAGTATTTGCAAATTATTTGATAAAAGTGAATAACCTTTACAGACACAACATAAAAACTTTATTATCATTGCACTTTTGAACCAGTCCTGTTTGTAATGACAAAGATAGAAATGTATAAAACGTATGAAAGGTATCTTTTTTGCATATACAATGGTACCTCTCTCAACAAAGACAATCTGTTCCACAAAATGGCTTGTTAAATGAAAATTTGTCAAGTGAATAATTAATCTCTATGGGGTTTCAGTAATTTGTTTCTCATATTGAACCCCTAAAACCTTAATGATAAACTTGTAAGTAATCTATAATGTAATCATTACTTTCTGAATAATGTATAAATGCAAATAAACATGTAAATAATGTAATAAACAAATAATCTTGTTATAATTCACAAAATATCCGTCCACCTGTCAGTCAGAAAAAAATTGCCTTGATACTAGATACAAATCTAGATAATCATAAATGAAATATAGATGATTCTAGATAATTTCATGAAATTCTCAGTTTTTTTCTTGCAAACTGAAAATACTTTGTTGAGAGTTGTTTTTTTTGTAATTTGGTCATTTCCTTAAGTGAATTTTTTTTTTATTATTATTATTTCTTTCACTATAAGAAGTGCCACTGTATAATATGTAAAGAAGACATTGATTGACTGCATAATCGGAATGTGTAGAGTCAATATTACAATTGCACCACAAAGAGGGAAGAAAAGAAAAAGTAAGCGTGCATTCACATACCTGAGTTAGTAATATATTTTCAAAGAGCAGCATAGTCTCATTTTGGTCTTTAGTAATATCAGCATTAGGGTTCATTCCAAATATTTCTGGAGCAGGATTCAAAGGTAAGTTTTTTGTATACTCAATGTAACTCTCATACTGAAATACAAAGACAATCATTATTTTGTAATAAACAGATTGACATTCGTATCCAAAGTCAGCCTTAAGAGAGACTGCGATTGGTTGCATCACTTTTTGCATTTCTCTCAGTAACTCAGAGACTTTTTAGAGTAGACCAACCAGATTTCTATTTATTAAACTCACATCTGTCTGCTAATAATTCATACCATTTAAATATGACATATTGTTCACAATATTTATTTCAATGGAAGAAGTCTGTTGTTGCAACTGTCCCCAAACCTGGGAACAAAGACATGTTTATATATATATATATACTGCTTCCTGATACCAGGAAGAGCTTTTGCACTCACTAAAGAAAATGTATGCATCGATATTAGGATATGTCATGGTCAGAAAATGACCTATTTCCAAAAAGGAAGAAAAAACAAATGCTAGTGGTCTATTCAAATACTATCAATATTTTAATCACCATCATTATCAATGACAACAGCCTGACAGGAAGGCAAATTTTCAATTCTTCATTGGGAAAATTCGGCAACTAAAAAAAAATTCATCATTTTTTTTTTGCTCTTCAAAGTCTTTATCCTCCTCTGCAGTATACACAATAAATGACACACAGCTGGATAGAAAAGATGAACTGAATCCAGATTTTGTTTTGTACCATTTAATCTTTGGTCTTGCCTTGGTTGGTTGGTTTATGATTTATAGCAGTGAAATGCAAACACTTTAATATCTATCTATATAAGTACATGTCTATATATTTACCTCGCCATCTTCTGGTGCTTTGTATGCATCTGTCTCTCCAAAGTAATAATCTTCCCGGTCAATAATATCAGTACAATAAAACTTGCTCAGCAGAGTCATTAGAGTTCTACGGTCCCATTCATCTGTAACTCTTCCACCATAATTGCATTCACCTGTCAGGTATTGTAAAGCTGCAAACTGCACTTCCTAAAATGGACAAAATTACTTTCAAGTCTTTATATTTATCCCTTCTGTTTTTAATACATTTTTCTTGTTTTATTTCAATCAGATGAAGTATTAAAAATTGAATCACCATAATCCTATAAATGGCTGCCTCACCAACCAGCCAAGTGGGCTACAAATTCTTCTCTCTTTGCTCATTTGTGTGTTTCCAACCATTCCTTGTCACATTTTGGGGGCTACAACTTTGAAAATTTGCATGAGTATATCACTATTCACCATTTAAAAACAGTTTCTTTTTTTTGTCTCAAAAGGGTGCTTTTTGGGGTCTCTATGGTCATTTTGCATCAACAATGCTCAAATCTTGCACTGGTATTTTCAGATAATTTTAGATAAGATCTGGGGATTTTTCAAGACAATTGTAGATAATTAATTCCGGCATATGCACAGGCTACAGTGATTCTTATATGCAAGGTATGGATATCTTTCTCAAATTGGTAAAGCTTTTTCTTATCAAATATCATAACTTGGATCTGAAACTAAAAAAAAACCTTAATGCAAGACTGAATTTATCTTTTAGAAACCACTTTTTACATACAATCTGTACTGCAAAACTCCATACCAACTCATTGCAACCATTCATTGGTTCTTGTTAGAAGTATGAAGGGATATTTTTGGCATTGAAAAATACTGTATATAAGATTCTCCCGAATCAATTGATTATTCCAATGAAAAAAAAAAAGATCTCTTTTTTTGAAAAATTAGAATGCAATTAAAAGAATGTTTCAAGTACAGGTTGTTATTATTAGGAAGGATAGAGGGAAATTGGGGTTCACAACACAACTTGAA
The DNA here is from genome assembly GCA_963457665.1 of Thysanoteuthis rhombus. Classification (NCBI taxonomy): domain Eukaryota; kingdom Metazoa; phylum Mollusca; class Cephalopoda; order Oegopsida; family Thysanoteuthidae; genus Thysanoteuthis; species Thysanoteuthis major. The sequence goes on from OY735212.1 coordinate 61,754,270, forward strand.
TGCAGAATGCACAGATATTTAATTGAAACTTTGTAACGGATTGATACCTTCAGTCATATAGAACTGAACATATTTACATGACCACACATTTTTCTTCCTAATCAGTTTATTAAAACGCACATGAATAGATTCATTACCCAAGAAATTCAGTCAGGTGAGAGAATGTTCCAATAGGAGATAACACATTTTGCTGGGCCGCACAAGTAAGATTTCCTAAACCTTTTATCTATAGGCAACAATAACCTCATCAGAGACAGAAAGTCTGGAAAAAGGCAATTTTCTTTTCAGAGATAATTAGTGCTAAGATTTTGATGTAGACCATCCCAGAAGACAATGAATTTGGCTTCTTATGCCCCTACCTTTACCCTCTTCTATAAGAGAGGTTTACACTACTTGATCTTGTGCAGTTTTCATTCTGTGCTTAATAGAATGTGAGGCTGTTTCAAAAACTTTGCACAACCATTTTACTTATGTACATAGGTATTCATACACACACTAACATACAAACCAACCTTCATACGCCTATGACCATTCTTAACGACATATGAAAATTAATCACTTATATCTATATTGACTAACATACTAACAAGTGATAAAACAACTTTAAAAGCACTTCTTTTCTAACCTTTTCTAATGAGAATTATAATCAAATCATTATATTTTATACACATTTCAATAAATACATTCTTTTTTATTTTAAATCTTATTCTTTATCTCAATTTATCACTTGTACATTTTATCTGCAACCTTTTCACTTCATTACTACTTGCATTTACTATTTTGATTTGACATCACAAACTGGTCAGTTGCCTTCTTATTTTTGCACCTACAGCTATTGGGCAAAGACAGGGTCTAAACTTTCTTCTCTCCCTCAACTATAGAGTTAGCCCTTTCTCCATTTTCCTGAACTGACTACAATCATCATTAGTGATAGATACTACTACTAATTTTCTATTTTTCTTACTTAATAGTAAGATTACAATTCAATAGTACCTGGTTGAATAGTGAATTGGAGTAAGAAACTAATAATCTAATTATTTTAACTAAGTAACGACAACAACTTTAATCATATCAAATAAATTTAATAATTATGGTAAAAACCTATCTATCCAATCTAATACAACAAATAATCTACTAGTATGCCCCAATAAATGTATGGATTTTTTTGCGAAAGAATTGTGCATTATTGGAATAAATTGCCTGGATATGTAAGGGATATAAGTAGTATTGACAGCTTTCAAAATAGTATAGACAAATTTTGAGAAAATGGCATAAAAGATGGATTAAATGGTCTGTATTTAGAAGAGAATCTTTAAAAGAATTTAAGCTATCAACTATTCAGTATAGCAAGCCAATGTGTGAAGAAACGATGTGGTTCTAGAATGAAATTTTAAAAAGTTGATAATACAATATATTGTAATGACAGACCAATAGAGGAATTATATATAAATAAATGAATTATTGAATGGTGAGTGATTTCGAATCAGCTGAACAAAATGTATCCTTATTTTGAATTACTTATATCTCATATTGAAGAAAATAATTCTGTATGAAGGTACATTGCACTGCTCTGATCGAATATATTCAGGATTACCAGAGAAGTCAACCAAAGAAATGGAAATGCACACTAGAGGACAGAAAGACTGTGATATTATTAATCTATTCATTTTAATGTGGATTACTTGCTTCAAATGATATAGTCAGTATGTTGATCTTACGAACCTTTGATTTGGATTCAATATTTACTCAATGCTTAAAACACTGTCTCGTTCCAGACTTGGATTTATGTTTATTTCTATTCATTATGATAGTATATGCGTATATGTGTATGTGTGGGTGTGTGTGATGTGTATTAGTTTGTGTATAAAAGTCATCAATATCTGAAATTTGAAAAAATCCCAACCTGATATTGATTGAGAAACATAGCGAGTTGCTGGACACTTATTCTCAGGTCAGTCTCATTGAATTCATAAGGAATATTCCATCCAAGGGGACCGAACGTACGTCTTTCCTGCACAAGGGCATGGAAAAAGCAAAGACCATACAGCATTTTCTTGAACGCATGCTAAATGAAGAGATGAAAAAGAAAGAACATAAAAAATCAGTTCATACAATATTTTTGGTTGAAATATTTCAAATAAATTACTTAAATACTTATATGCAAAAATTGTGCGAGTGCAATGACTATACAATCGACCATCACTAATCCGGCAATCACTAATACAACACTAATTTTGGCTAGCGTAATTTCATCTGTTGAAGATGAGTTACGTCCCTTTGATCCTCATTTGATTTTCATTCAATGTTTCTTTTTAACCTGGTACTTGAACTGATTGCATGATATTTGTATGAATTTTTTGGAAATTCTATTTATCTTTTAAAACTTTGGTATCATTTTTGGGGTATTTCTATTCCATTCATATCTAGTGTTAAATTCTTACTTAACCACTCCGTGATCTGGCAAAATCTGGTACCTTACAGGTCTGAATGATGCTGGATTAATGATGATTGACTGTAATTCAAAACTTGTGAACTGTGATCTCCATTCAAACTGTGTGAACTGTGATTCTTCAATGAACAAAAAAGTTTCATTTAAACTGACAAATTTCCTTCATGGTGTGCATAGGTTTACATCCCAAATAAAGAAAAAAAAAACAAAATCAGCAGGTGAAACTTGGAATGGTGAACTGTGAACAAGAAATCTGAAAAATGGTGAACTGCAGCTCCAGTATTATAAGGTGACATGCAATTCAAATTTGAAATCAGTGAATTGCAAAAATGATGAAATGATACTTTGATACAGAAATGACTTAACTGAAACGATGGTTTTATATTGATGAAATTGTATTTCTGAAAGTAGAAATGAAAAAAGACCTGCCATCACAGTCAATAACTGACCAACCATAGCATCAAAATTTCAAGTGAAAAATAATTTTATCGAAGAATAAACATAAGAATAAATTCTTTTTGTGCCATAGTTGGTGTTTTCCACTGGAAAACATTTAAAATAGAGTAAAAAAACATCTGGAAACATCTAGATAATGAATAATCTAAATCTTATTACTAAATGTCAAAATGAGGTATACAAAAGGCCAAAAAGGCTTTTTTCCAAAAATGAAAAATAAAAATATTTGTAAAAGAGATCTAGTAAAGTATTGATGCTAATTTTAATGTCTGTAGATAAAATGGTATGGCCAGGAGTGCTGGAACACATGATAACACACATATATATAAAAGGGGAGAGAACCCTTCACCACCTTTGGTAGCTACAGTTGTTCAATGAATTTTAGATACTCATTTGATGTTCAGTGGGTACCACCTTTCTTTCACTTGTTTGATTGTCCAATGACTTGTTATAGGCATCCGAAAACCCAAGATTCATGTATCAATTAGTTGAAATAATAATAACAACAATGCTATTCCACACATATAATAATAAACAATGTGCAGATGTCTTCTGACACACTAAAGAATGCAGCTGACGTAATAAAATAGAATTTCATTCATGCAACTGATGTAGTAAGATAAAATTTCAATCATGTTTTTATGATGTAATAAAAATGCTGAATTTCAAAGAATAAAATAAAAACAGAAAAAGTAATAAAAACAAAGATAAGAAATGATAAAAATCTGTTTGTGGTCAACAAAACACTATTCTCTGAGCTGACTGCAGACAGTCCTGTTATCTACGTATAATATTAATGATAATGATGCAATGTGTATATTCATATATTTCATATATGCTGTCAATCTCTGACATCATGGGTAAACTAAGAAATAGTAATAAAATTACATGAAAAATATTTAAAGAGATGACGGGATGCAAAGATTATTACAAAAAAAATGATAGAAAAAAGAGTGGAGAGAAAGGAGAAAATGGTAGATTATAAAAAAGGAAAAAAAAAGAAAAAATGAAGAATAAAGGAGAAAAAAGAAACGAATGAGGAAAACGGGAAATTACAAAAAGGAAAAGAATCAAGAAAGGAGGTTAAAGGAAAACAATGAAGATTATAAAAAAGAACCCCCTAATGAAAACCTATTTAGGGTGGGCCATTTTCAAAAAATAGAAAAACAAAAAACAATTTATCCTACTCATGCTGAGAGTATGTATCCAAAATCTCAAGTTTCTATTATGAATGGTAAAAACTGGGCAGTCCAGATAGATACATGCAAAAGTAGATAGATAGATACATATAAATGTCAGAACACATGAATAACCTAAACGCAACAACAATGATTAAACCGATCTGCTGTGAATAACAATCATAAATGAAAGATAATTATAGTAATGTAGAACTTACAGCATTTGTCACACTTCCGAAAAACTCCGGATCTGAAATGGGATCACTGAGGTATGACCGGATGATATTGAATCTTAAACCCTTTGGAGGTTCATTGGTCAGTTTAACTCCATTTTGTAAGATAGATACTGGGAAAGCTGTTGATGGGTAACTGGTCAGCCACAGCCGGAAGTCTGGGTGACACTGTTCTGGGTTTAGTTCCTGTTTATGAAATAAAAAGGTGGGTCCTAATATTTGAAAAAATGATGTTTGAAAAAATAATATAACAGCAACATTAATTCAAAACAAAGAAGCTCAGAAAAAATTCCACATGTATCATTAATTCAAAATTTGAAAAAAAAGCATGCAAATCTGTATTAATGAAAGGCTCGTGAGAAAAACATTATTTAAAAGTTGGCAACAAATCTTATGCTATTGTTCTGAATGGAATTTTATCAAAAATGATATCTGGTCAGTCACTCAATAGAAACAATCATGTGACCAACATCTTTTGGCAGCATGTTGTGTTTTGGGTGATCAATCAAAAAGTTCGAATTGGTAAAAGGGGTGATCAATGAATAAGTTACTTCTCTCGCCTTGTGTTGAATCACGAAAAAGTTTGAATATTCAAAAAACAATTTAGCATAAGCTTACTTAGTATATTGAACCCCCAACTAAAAACCTGTTTAGGGAAGGGATTTTTGAAGAAACAGAAAAAAACATTTTTACTAGACATGATATGGAATAAATGCTGAAACTTTCAGCCCTCTTGCTCCTGTATGTGTGGTACATACATACAGCCGGACCATCATGAAAATTGGAGAAACTTATTCTAACAATTTTGGTTGATGGATTCTGATTAGAAAAAACAAATTCATCATCATGATCATCCTTTTAGCATCTGTCGTTGGATAAAGACCTTCCCCAAGATTCATTTAACCTCTCTATCATGGGCGTTGAGGAGCCAATTCTTTTTGAGCTTGTCTAATTCATCATGCTATCTTATATTTTACCAGCCACAGTTTCATATATGATATCTGGGGATCCACATTGTGAGTCTTGATGTCCATCAGTTGTCTACCATTCTTGCAACATGACCAGCCCATCACCATTTGAGTTTTCTAATGGATTTCATGATATCCCTGACTTCTGCTTTTTCTTTAATATACTGTGCTGTCTTGTGATCTCTCCATGTGATGTTGGGCATGATTCTCTTGTGCAGTTCTTTTTTCCAAAATATTCATGAACATATTCAGAACTAAGTTGCTATTTTGTTGAAACATAGTAAATTATTTTCTTCTGTAAAACACCGACAAATTAAACTCAGTTTCTTGTCAGTGGCATATGGTGCTTTGTATCTTGAGTGTGCTGTGTGTTATAGATACATAAAAATGCAAAAATATCTTAGTGTCTATAAAAAGCAATGGACAGTAAAAGCTTTTTTGGTACAATTTAGGGAAGGTAGTTCCGATTGTAAATTGTAAAGTTTCACGCCCTTGCCCATTCGATGTTCCAAATGGCCAAAGAGGGGCACACTACAATTTCTACAAGAACGTTGAAAAATAATTGCATCTCAAGATTTATGTTTAATTCATTAGGACTCAGATATAATCATAGTAAAAAAGTGTATAAAAATAATTGTATATAAAAATAATGTACCCAAGAGAGCATTGAATGATACAAAACTATTCATTCAAAAGTGAATCTTTTTTAGTTTTGGAATTACGACACAGAATTTACCATTTTATATAAAAGATAAAAATGAAAGAAGAACCAACCTCGCAGATTTTTTCCAATGTTGTCATCCAGGAAGCAGCAAGATGGCAGTTCTGAAGCAAGACCCAAGTCCCTTCTTTTGTGCCTTTTTCGATCATTCTCATTGCAATTGGGCCTTGACCTTGTCCAAGAGATAAAGACTCAAATTTGGAACCACCAAAGCCCTAAACATAGAAGAAAGTTTCATTTTTTCTTTAAAAAAAAAGAAGATATATGCTTATACATAAATATCTACAGCCAAAGTCAAAAGTTTGTCTATTGCACAATTTTATTTAATACTTTCGAAATACTTCTGTGACATATATTAGATTGATGTAAAAGTTTCCAGCATCTTTATTTATATAGATTATTGATATGAATTCATTGCGTTAATATCCAGTTTCCAAAGTACTTTTGCAGGCTTATGCCGCTTTTCAGATTAAATGTATATTCCAGCATAAAAGAACAATCCTGGTTTTGATTTAATGAATTTTTAGAGGAACTTTCCAATATTGTAATTGCAGTCTAAACCATTAATAAACAGAGCAGATTTGAAAATAAAGCAAGCTGTAAAGCTCTTGTAGCTCAAACAGCTGGCTATGAGTCTTGTCGAGAGCTTATTCTTTATGTATAGGATTTTTCAGGCACATTTCGGCTGGTGTAAATACGGTATCCTTCAGGTGGGTGTCTTTAATAAGAGCATTGCAGACGAGCACTTCAATGGTGGCCCTCCACTTCAGCACTTGGAAACACCCCCAAATCATGACACCCACCTGAAGGAGGCCATAGTATATAATGGCCAAAAAATTGTTCAAGAGATAAACTAAGATGAGGACAACAGTAAAAAAGCTATTCATGATAATGATCCCTCATCTAGAATTCAAGTTTTTCTTCACCCTAAAGTTCTTTCATTTGGCTGAGTAAAGCTATTTTAATCTAAAATTGACCTCCAATGACCCTGGAGGTCAGCACCACCAATTGAATTTAACCTTGTCTGCCCTACAATTGTAAGGTCACAAACGTTTTGTATTTTATAGAAAACAATATTTCATTCTATTTTGCTATAAATTGCTCTAATTGACTAGAAATAAGATCTCGTGACCTAAAATGACCTCTGTCATCAATATCTCATAGCCTATGTCACAACTGATTGTCTTGTGAGTCTCTCTGCCAAAAACTAGGTCAATTGGGCTTGTAGTATTAGTGTGACAATGACACAAACAAGCACACAAGCAAAAAGCTCCAATATTAGTATCAATCAGGGTTTTTTAAAACTTTGGAAACTCAAGGACCCCTTCTATGAAGGATATATTCTGGCAGACTACTTCTAGCATTTAGTTTTTAGACTAATCAATGAACTATAATAAAAACAAATTTTTAACCTTTAAAAGTCATGTTTATTTAAAATCAATTACATTTATTCGAATTCTGATATATGCTACAGGTCTGTGTACAATAATTACATTTTTTGATAGCTATGCAATGGATTATGATGTTTCTCTGTCACAAGATTTCACTATGTCAGGTTCAGAGGGAACACTGCTACCAAGCTTATTCGATGGATACCCAGTGGTCTGTGGACCCCAGTTTGGAAACCACTGGTATAGATTATGGAAGAGAAAAATAGCAATATATGGTGAATGGATATTTCATTAAAACATGGTTTCCCCTTTTTACCTGGTCATCAGCAAATTTAAGCAACGCTGCCATGGGGTCTGCTCCAGGAGACAAAATAAACAATAATGGAGAACAGCAGTTGCTGTCATTGAAGGAATTGGGAAGGTCAAAAGGTGGAGGTTCAATGAATTTCTTGCCTAGTTTCAAGGTCACAAAGTTTTGTATTGCTGGAATAATCTGGAAGAAAAAAAATGAAATTTCTTGTATTTAAACAAGTAACAATTTATACTGCATCTGTATATAAATATTCTACAGCTAAATCTCAAGTTATTATTAATTTTTTACCTTCATCCTAATTTCCAGTGACTTTTTATCACAACTTTGAATTGGTCCGTAATCCTACGGCAATGATCAAACAACGTGAGAATTGAACTCACACCCTCTAGCCTGAGTTCAGTATACACCTAGCTGCTTTCAACCATTCAACCACGGGGACTTTATAGTTAAATTGAAGTACATTTTACACCCTGAACCTAACTCCTTACAACCAATATTCTATGTTCTTTATTTTCTGATTACACTGTTTAATCACTGCCGTAGAAGTATGGTCCGATTCAAAGTTGCGATGAAAAGCCACTGAAAATTAGGATGAAGGTCAAAAATTAATGATAATTTTGCAATACTTCATTCAAGAATAAACTTTGGAAAAAAAAATTAACAATGAAACAGATGTTTTTATATTTTTAGTAAAACATAAATGCAAACTAATTTATACTTTTACGCAATAATATGACAGATATCATTCATCTTATTTCTACCAATTCAATAAATAAAAAACATAATGTTAGAGACCATCAACCAAAAATGTCAACATAGGTTTCTTCAGTTCTCAAGTGGATCTGGCTGGTTGGCTATGTATGTATCATGCGTATAGACTGCACCAATGTAACTAGAGGGCTGAAAATTCAAACATTTACTCCTTATTATGTCTAGAAGGAGAAATTTTTTTCCCTAAATTTCCCATCAAAATACTCTTTTAGTTGGGGATCCAATTAACAATGTAAGTTTATGCTAAACTGGTTATCTAGTTCACATCTAGCAGCATTCACGCTTGTTTTTTGAAAGTTAAGACTATTTTTTAGTAATTGCTGAAAAAGTTTGAATTTAGAAAAAAAAAGAAAAAAAACAAGCATGAACAATGCCAGACACAGAGGAGGGGTCAATTTACCGTAAACTTACATCTACTACTAAAAAAAACTTTTTAGGGTTGGAATTTTCAAAAAACAAAAAATAATTTTCCTAACATAAAAAGGAGTAAAGGTCTAAATATTCAAGCTCTCTAAGTTCATTGGTGCGGCCGGTGTGTGTCCGCAGTTTTGGTGATAGTTTTGCTTGATGGCTTCCGATATGTAAACTCTTTGTTGTTACAACTTCTTGAAATCTCTTCAATTTAGACAATCATTCCACAATCATGACTGATGCATTCATAATATTTCACATGATACGATACAATTCACTTCTCTTCCTCAACTACTTATCTCACAGAGAACAAGTCATAAAGAAGCCATTTTCTTTTACCTTGTCTGGTCTCAGGCATCTCAAAATCAACATTTTCTGAAATTCTCCAAGTCGGCTCTCCCATTCACCAGGTAATTGTTCCATGTGAGGTTGCTATTTAACAGATAAATTTAATAATGAAAATTGGTATTAATATCAAATTAAATATCGAATATTTGAAAATAGATATAATCAGTTGATACTGTATTTGTAGTGTAATCATTTTAATTCTACCAAAATATACAAAAGGATCCTTTTAGTTAACCCCAAATAATGCTGTGAAGTCCCTATCTCAAGCCCTAAAAATAGGGCCATCACTTCATCTAAATCCCATTGTCTATCAGCGTCAGAGAATAGCCCCCAAGTCACACACACAACTTGGCAGTTTGGCTCACACACTGAACCCAGTCTCCATATTCATTCCTTGGTACATTCTAAGCCATATGGATTCACAAGCAGTTCAGACACCTCTGCTCTGACTCTGGCAACTGTACTATCAATGTTAGCAAAACTCCCACCTTTTGCGATCTCTTCTCATCTCTTCACACAATCAATCAGATTTATGTTATCATTATACTTATTTCATTTTCATTCGTTATTTGTCATTAATGTCCTTGTATTAAATGTACGTTTTATTTGTCCATCAAAATACTTGAATAAAGGACCTCAAGTTCCGGGCATCGATGTAGTCAAACCTTAGATAAATAAAGGACCTCAAGATCCATAGACTCTTCAAATCTAAAAATTCTTATTAAAATATTTCTCCAATATGCAATGAAATGAAAATAGAACAGAATGTTGGAATTAAATACTTACAAGACTATCATAAATTTTTTTCCAGGATTCAATCTCCATCTTGAATTTTGTACAGATGGACTTGAAGTGAACCAAGTCTTCAAGACGACAAAACTCATCCCATGATTTTGATGGGAGCCAATTTGTAGGGTTGGCGTGTGGATTTTCCAAGCCAATTCCTCCAGTCAATAAGAAACGGTATTCATCCTCATTAACGTTGTGACTGTGTTTTAGAATGTTGGTACACAGTAAAAAGGAGAAGAGGAGCTGCAATCAAAATTAATTCATTAAGGGAATGAATCAAACAATGAAGCATTATCAAATTGAATATAAGATAAAAAAAGAGAAAAGCATGAAAAAAGAATTAATGAAGGCATATCTTTTGTTGCTATCACATGATTACAGAGCATCCAATGAAAAAAAAAACACTTTTATTCAAAAAAAGCAGATCTTTAGATTAATATTTCATTTTCCTCTTAGTTCCACATCTTTTATAAAAACTCATTTCTACTTGAATTTTCCATTAAAAAATTTTTGTGATTCAAAAGGAAACTCATGTTAGATATTGTGACAAATCATGAAAAATTATGTCCAATTCAGACGTTGGCAATTAAGAGGGGATATGATTTAATAAATGTAATAATTGTTAACCAAGTTAATTCTCCAGAAGCCACCAGCTCTTACCTTGTCTTTTTCAAAGAGAGATCTACAAATATTGACATACAAAGAGTAGGTGAAATGCTTATGCAAGTTTTCCAAGCGATTCTGCACAATATCTGATTGTTCTGCATTCTCTATGGACAAAAGGAAGAGGTTTATAAACCAGGCCAAGGAATATTGGTACATTGGCTCAATGTTGGCCAAATCAGCAATTGAGAAAAACAAGATGGTTGAATGGACAGCAATTGGTTGATAACTGCTACGAGCAACGTCAATTTTTGTTTCTGTTTCCTCAGCAACAGCCTAAAGATATAAAGAGATTTGAGAAATTCCAGAATCATGGTTAGCATTCTCTTTGGTATAGAAATAATATGAACAAGTTTTTTAAATTTGGAAATAGATTTACATTAGGCAATATTTTTCAGATGAATAAATTTCAATAAAAGGAAGAAAAATAAAGAGATACTTATTTCATTGAAAATGAAACCATTCTCTATTTTTATTCAAAAATTCCAATCAATGTTTCAATGTTTTTGTTCAGAAATTGATTTTTTCAAATCTTTAATCTGTTAGTACCTATTTTGAAGCAAAGCTTTGGATAAATAGAGAGAAATTAAGATTGAATCTTTGTAGGTGATGTTTACAAACAACATTTATTTGCTTTTGGTAAGGGAATGTTTTAGGCATTTTAGAAAGAGACTTTACCAATGTTAGAGAAATGATACTCAGAAAACTCTTTCGCAAGTTTTACTTATTGCCTTTCAGATTATGAGTTTAAATAGATATCTTTATTCAGCAATCAAATCACTGTAGCCCCACAAATAGCCCATCCAACTGACCAGCCTAGAGAACAACAGATTCTTCTCTCTTTGCTCGTGTGTACATGTGCCTGCATGTGCGTATTTCTCACCACTCTTGGTCACATTTTCAGGACTACAACTTTGATAATCTACATGAATACACCACTATGTACCATCTAGAAATGTTTGTTTTTTTTTTCTTTTAAAAAAAGCTTTTGGTGTTCTATGGTCGTTTTGGACCAACAATACCCAAATCTTGTGCTGGTAATTTTTTGATAAAAGATCTATTTTTTCAGATAATTTTAGATAATTTTTCTAGATAATCAGTTCCAGTACAAGTGAGGGTAAGGGTGATTCATTTATGTGAGGTACGGATATTGTTACGAAATTTAAATACAAGATTTTATATGATTTAACTATACAATTATGAAATAGTTTTAATATGGCTTTTCAATAAGTTGGACTGATTAAGTTGTATTGTTTGTTAACATGAAATTGACTTTGTATCTTATTTTGTTGTACTAATCGTATTCATTGGATATTTGGATGAATGTAATTCTGAGGAAAATAGTAGAGTGCAATGATTTGTTTGAAAATCAAATAATATCAATTGCTGACGAGAAGAACTTTGTCATTTATTAATAGCTATAATAATCCTCACTGATATTTTCTGCCAAACTCAGAAGAAAAAAGCATTCTAGACAAGTAGAAAAGGAATTCAAAATCTCACCTGCTTTTCTGAGATTTCATCAGCTAAAATTTTAGAAGATGAAAGAACTTTTATTGCTGTCTCATCCTCAAGAATGTTTCCTTCTGATGAAGATAAAACTTCAAGTATCTTGTCTTCAATTTCTTTCAGTTGTCTGCAACAGAAAAGAAATGTCAATAAATGATATCATTCAATTGATGCCTTTAATGTAACTCACTTGAGATTATTATATCAAATCATCATTAACTATTGGTGATAATTCTAATTTGTCAGATTTACTGACTACTTTTAGTCCTTGTCTACTGACTATATAGGTAAACAAAGAATAGACAAAAAATGTAATCAGCTTAATATTGTAGAGCAAAGCCTTTATTTTAACCTTTTTGTCTGATTAGTAATTAGTAATTTTTTCATTTTAGTTAAAGAAAGACTTGTTCATCATGCCAATGTCTGTGATCTCACCTTTTATTCTCTGCACTTTGATAAATGAGGGCATTTTTTTCCTCTTCAAGTTCAGGGCGTTCTTTCGCCACAACAATACCTTGAAGCTGGTCTTGAAGTCCCTCCTCAGTGATCATAAAGTTCAGTAAGGTTACCTGAAATGGAAGAATAAATCATAAAAGTTTAAGATAACTGAGGGAAAACTTTAGATCAGATTTGTTAATAATGATCTTTATTGAGCTAGATTATATACAGTGGCGGTGTTAGCAATTTTTTTTCCAGATTCTTTTAGATTATTTTTTAGAGTTTTTTTAGATAGATTTGTTCTTCAGATATACTGCACCCCCAGAGCTCAAGAACCCCACCCTGCAGTTGCGAGGTTTGCTGGTCCCTTGCATCGCCATTGTTTTATAGAATTATCTTGGTTGGCTTTAATAAAATACTTGCAAGAATGTAAATGATACTTTCTTTAATACTTATAGCTTTTAAAGTGAACACTATCACTTAGAGACTGCAATTGAGCAAATATGATTTTTATAAAAATGGTAGGATCTAGACTACAAAACAATTCTGGGGGCTGTACATAAAGATGAAATCTTCTGACCAATCAGCACAAACCAAGAAATATTTTTCAACCAATAAAAATGAGGAAGCCATTCCCTCTAAATCATCATTTTTGGAACCTCTCTCAAGCTTTAGGAAATAGTATTCAGAACTATTTTTAGCTGGTCAACATTTGGACATCAATATGACTCTATGCTATTCACAACAATACATCATCTTTTATCACACACACCACAAAACATTTCATGCATAGAAATTTTGCTTCTTGATAAACTTCAGGTTCATGAACAACACCTTTTTTCCTATTTCACATGTCAAACGAGCATTTGCTGAACACATACAAGAATATGTACAACTGCAAATCTTATGCATTTTTTTGCCAGACAAATTTAACAGCAAAATACCATTCATGCACATAAACTGTATCAACTTGTGAATAATACGTATATAAATTCAATTTGCTTTTACAGTCATAAAAAACCTCTAATTCTTCTTTATGTTCTTTTTCAAAGATGCTTTTAGGCAATTGTTCATCACTTGTCACTCACTACTTTTTTGATAGCTGCTACTATGAGGAGAGGAAAGCTAGAAGAACAAATGATGAACCTCAAAATATCAAACTGTAGTTGATTTCTACTTAGTAAGGTCTTAGAGTCAAATGTTTTACTGATGAGAACCTACTCTACTATATACATTATTCATATGCATCTGCAACAGACACCATGAAAAATGTAGACCTCACTGTACGTCTAATTACCAATCATCTAAGGAATAAAATATACTTTCTTATGAATAAACATCAATGTCTAGAAACATGAACTAGTATAGAACTATTTTCTGGTGATAATTGAAGTTATTTAGAATGTATATCTATAAACATACTAAATCTAGTGGTTACACCTGTAAGAGAATGGGTGAAGCCCTGTCTTAGAACTTAATCAGTAGTAACTTATAATGTGTTACAACATTACAGTTTTGGGAGCCATAATTTTGACCATGCGTATCCATTTTTGTTCATGTTAAAACACTTTCATATGAAAGACTTGAGAAATATAAACATGAAAAGAAGAGTGTGTCAAAGGCTGAACATCTACTTTAAATTCAATACTAAATGTTTAAAAAATTAAAAGATATAACACTTCAAATGATGAGCATTTTATATTCCATAATAGTAGCATTTATATTCTCACTTTTACAGCTGTCTCTGGTAAATAATGAGGGTTCCGCAGTTTAGTTGTCAGGTAAAATTTGAAATCATTGGAATATTCTATGGTGCTGTCTCCAAGACGAATACACAGTGTACCACCTTGCTTGAAAGTCTGCTTCAACAGTAAAGGCTCCAGTAAAGGATCCAGTTCTTCACCAATATTTTCAACAAGAACCTGAAAGGATATAACATTTTTAGAAATACAATAAAATAATGGAATTGAGCATTTATGAATAAAATGATGATTTTGTGAATAAATCTAAGCTTTTTTATGAGTTTATGACAAAGCATTAGATTTATTTAACAAAGATATTTATTGGATATGGCCATGTTTTTGGAACATTTAATGAGAATCAAATTATCATGTTCCTAAATACATGCGTGTATTTGTGTATAACAAAAATACACTCATATAGAGACACACACACATATATATATATATATATATATATATATATATATATATATATATATATCCTTGTTAAAATGAATGTTCATATATTCATCATAATCAAAAAAGTCAAGTTTATTTGAGGCCAATCACCTATATTTTTAAATGACTCATTCAGACATCATTGAGTAATACAGATATTTCCAGGATTTTTTTGTTATTTTCTGGCAACCAAGAATATACAAAGAATATAATTTGATCAAAATATTGAGTCAGTCAAAGTTGAGTGAGGAGCTTCAAGAAGGGTTTTGATCTCAATAACTCAACATTGATGGTTCATCTTTTATCATATCCCAAGATGAAAAAGTCAGCTTCACAACTATTTTGTAAGTACATGAAAAATAAGATGCTTAAAAAAAAAAATTTGAAAGAAAGATAGGAAAGAGTTATTTACTGGGGTTCCAAACTGAATACAGTTTTCTAGTGTGCGAACAAAGTCTGAGTCAGTGATCTTTATAACGTGCAAATTGTTGGCTTTTTCCATATTCTTAATCCATTTGTTGGCTTGTCCTTGTGGATCAATCATTAATGGCCAGCGATGAGCATTGCTGAAAGAAATAAGAGACCAATTCATTGTTAGTTTGTGTTGCAGGGGAAACAAGCAACTAAATCTATGTTACAAAAAGCAAAGGGGCTAAAAGTGAATTAAAAGAAGCAACAAGAATCAAAGAACTGAAGGATTTTTGACACAGACAGAATGAAGGTATCTGAAGAAAAAGAAAAATAGCTTAAGGAAAATTACAAACAAAAGATAAATCAGATAATGAATATCAAGGGCCATTAGATACACTGAATTATCATCATCAGTCTCTCATCGTCTGTCATTGGACATAGACCTTTCCCAGGATCCGCCACAATTCTTTATCATGGGCGTTGCAGAGCCAGTATTTTCTGAATTTGTCTAGTTCATTTCTTCAACTTGTATTCTGTCAGCCTCGGTTTTACTTGTGATCTCTGGGGATCCATGTTGTTAGTCATGATGTCCATCAGTTGTCTGCCATTTTTGCAACATGGCCTGCCCATCAATCCGAGACATCATACACTGAATAGATGATGAGTATAACTACTCATATCAGGTGTCGAAAAAAGAACAGAGACACTTCAAGTATTCTAAATCAGGAAATTAATCCAGTAGAGAGAAGACAATTGTTTATTCAATTAAGACCAACCTTGAAGTTCATAACTTTTTAACTTGGATAATTCATTCATTTTTTTTTTATTGCTCAAGTAATGCTCTGATCATTCACAGCATTTCCAGAGCTCTGGATAAGAGGATGACATCACAGGCATTGGATTGAGAGCATGGCACAAACTCCCAAGTCAAATGGCCTGCCCATCATAGACTTGTAGTGGCAGGCCTATGATCGGTGTCATTGGGGCAGTAACTCATGGCGTCATCCCATTAACTTCCAGAACTTGGTCTCCTCCCAGGATATTTAGAATTTCAGTGATCTGTTTGTATTCATAATTTATAAAGTCTCTCTCATATTTTTGAATGCAATGTAATAAGCCTACATTTACTAAAAATTCTATCTATCTCCAAATTGAATTACTCCTTTTGTGGCCTCTTGTTCAGCCTTCTACAAAATTTCACTGAAATTTATTGAGAACCTTTTTATTGACTGCCATTTACACTTCCCCATAACACCCAACATTAGTGGAAGATGAAAGAAAGGATGCTCTGATATTCAAATATTCAATATAAGATGGTATGAATTTCATTCATCAGCCTTCCTACCACACAGATAATACAGACCCATAGATTCAGAAAAGTTTTAACGACAGACAAGGTCTGTTTGCTCCTGAAATATTCCTACCAGAGAAAAAGATTGATAATCTCGGAGGGAATAAAGAGAAAACATTCATTTCTCTTGTTTGTTTTTTGTTGAATGTTTTTTTTCTAAATTTTCTGATCAGAAAATCATTATGCCCAGACAGATGGCAGTCTATCTAACTGAAATATACTTAATTCAGTTGGCACTGAAAATGCTTGTTATTATGGCATAAAGACTGTATCATCACATCTTTGATGATTTTATTAAAGTGTTTCCAGCATTTGTTTTTGAACATTTAGAATAGTGGTTTTGAAACTGGGGTCAGAGGACCACTTGGGTCTAAGGACCACTGGGGGTCCGTCAAATAATGCTTGGAGGTCTGCTGCAGTGTTCCCTCTGAAGCTGACTTTGTGAATCTTGTGAGAGAGAAACATCATCCATTTCACAGTAATCAGAGATCATTATTATTGAACACAGACTTGTAGTATACATTAGAATTTGAATAAATGTAATCCATTTTGAATGAATATGATATTAAAAGGTCAAAAATTGTTCTTTATAATAGTTTATTAATCTAAAAAGTAAATGCTGAAAATAGGGGTCCGTCAGAATATTTCCTTAATAAGGGGTCCTTAAATTTTCAAATTTTTGAAAACCATAGATCTAGTATAGTGATAGAAAAGTGTTTAGCACCAAACATGAACAAGTATCTTTGACAAAGAAATATACATTTTAATAGATAGAGAGGAGTGTGAAGAAAGTAAACATGAAAAAGATTTAACAGATAGAGAAATGGACAGAGAGATGAAGGTGTATGAGAATCAAAAATGGTGACCTGATTATGATTCCATTTTCCACAGAAAAGTTATCTGTTGGCAACCCTGCAATATTCCATGCTCTGATTTTGACAGGTTCCCCCAATGTATTCACCAGTGAGAAATCATCTGAACATGGAACTCCAAAGTCTTTCATTCTGTGGACCCACGTGTTGATTTGATCCTGAAACAACAGAAATAATGAAAAGCAAAATAAGTGACAATAGGAAATTGTTCTAACTTCATATTTATGGAGTGAACAATAATCAACATTATATATTTTGTTAAGACAGGTCACCAAAGAAGAAGAATGAGGTGGTTGCTGGTGTAAGACTAAGTTTGTCACTAATTCTCTAAGTGTAGAAATACTTTGGGTAGTATTTTCATCCAGAATTCAGATAGGTTGTACGTCTATAATTCATAGAGATTTGATAAATTGCTGAGGAGTCTCTGAGAATGTAGCGATAAGGTAAATATGGATGATTGCAATGAGTCAGATAACCTATAAATATAGTGAAGACCTGAGAAAATAATTTGGTACTAAATACTGTGAAGATCAGGACATGAGTGAAGAGATAATAATGAGAGGAAAATGTATATGAATGAAAGTACGCAAAATGAAAATGCAACACCCTGAATATGTGTTTCAATTCACTCAAAACAGGTAATAGAGCTGGATTATAGTAAATGATCACATATATATAACAATTCATGTTCCAAAATTAAGGATGTGTCAACAATGGTCAATCCCCATATAAATACAATGTATATCCTTCTTGGGCATTAACAAAGGCCTGTACTCCAAAGCTCAGACTCAGACAGAGCACTGGTGAGAGTTCTGCTACACCACAAGATGGCCGAAGACTTTGAAAATTTGATCAGAATATCTACTACCCTCTAGCATGCACAGTCTGTACCCAGGTCAAAATCGGCTTTGGCCTTCAGGGTGTCGCAATTTCATTTTCTATCAGTGTAGATTGATTTGTCATAAGAGAGAGATGAAGAAAATATTTATCAAAAATGAATTAGATTTATATGAAAGTAGTTTAGGGATAGAATGATTATAAAAGATTCCAGGGCAAATCACAGCAAAAAGAAATCCATACAATTGTAACAGAAACTACCATTGAAAAAAACAGAAATACAATTAATAACTTACAACTCTGAAAGCAGAAGTGAATGCCCCTAAATAGGCTACAACTCCAGAAGAAACCAGCACATCCCCAATCAAGTTTGTGTACTGGGTACTAAGTGTCTGGGCAGCAAGGCTCCACCTGAAAAAAGTTGGATCTATATGAATGCAGGGTCAATGGGAGCTGCTGTGTGCTCTCAATGAAAAGAAGAAAGTGTATATTGACATCAACCAAACATTATTATAGCACTCTTCTAAAATGTATTGCAATACTTGAATATCTTCTTTGAGAGTTAAAATTTAGGGCACTATCCTAGTTCTATGCTTAAGTGGCACAACCTTTTTTTTGGTCTTTTGGTTCTTGCTGAAGTGTAGTATCTGTACCATTACATTGTCCAAGGTGTAGAATCTGCACCTAGACAACCGTTGGGCTGTAAGGAGTTGACGGGTTTTCTCAGTCTGGGTGCACCGGTGCAATGTCATTGCCAAAAGGGAAACTGAGACTCGGCATTGCTAAGTGCGTTGAGGCCTATGGACTCATCCTAGATTTTCAATTAAATTATTTAGCTCAGTTGCAGGGAAGCAGTTCCCCCAGGGGCGGTGCTATCCCATTGCACTAAGAGGGATGGATCAGGCTTGTCCTGATGCCTTCGGAACACTAGTTGCAGGGACTGGAACAATTTTTATGGGTGCTCTATCTCACATTAAACACAACCTTATGTCACATCTTTCTCTTGTGGGAGCGCAAGTAAATAGGACTATCCTAATTCCATAATTTAGCCTTTTGCAGCCTTTAGTTGAAGACCAAAGTGTAGTATTTGTTTTTCTCACTCGGAACATAGCAATAATTCCTCAATTTCAATTAAAAATTTTATTCTGGTTGTGATACCTTCATGGGCCATCAGGGGTCTGTGGCCCCCAGAATGGGAACTCCTGTGTCCTTTTGTAAACTCACAACAGAAATATTTGTCATGGAATACCCATTCTAAAAATCCCCTCTTGGTCACAATTGCTTCCAGCATCCCTGAATAAATGTACGCTGCTTGTTACAATTATATTTTCTTGCTATATAATTTAGTGTGTTTCAACGTGAATAGCAAACAAATTAAGAATCAGCCGAAGTCCACATAGATTCTCATTTAATATTCTCAACACTAAGATACCATGCAATAAAAACAACTGTCATTCTTTTAAGTAACAAAGATCAGTTTTTAACTAGAAACTTTTGAATCTATTAGATCTCATAACTATAAGCTTAATTGCATATATACTAGAAAATAATGTATCTATATGAGCCATATATGCAAATTAATATGCTTAATTGTATATTTGTTTGGTTGTAGGTTTTATATGTCTCCTGTTATAATATGAAAGTTATAATGAATTGGTCAATGTAAAATAGATTTACTTGACCAATAAAACAATAGAGAATTATAAAAATATGAGATCGTCTGCTGTCATAAAAGCAATCATTAGGTGAAAACTTTGGTGTGTCAACGAGACACTGAGCAACGAAACGGAGGAATAAAAGGCTCATTAAGTGGTTTACAGAAAGAATCATTTATTGAGTGAGTGAGAGATTCTCTTTCACCTAACTGTAACAAATTTTATGATAGCAAGACAGGGGTAAGGGGATGCATAGTTGCTAGATAGTTGGAAACGTTCATGGCCCATTATGGCCGAACCATATGACCATATTCTCATTAAAAAGGCCAGATTTGTCAAATTTAACCATACTGCCTTATAAATTTTTACCTAACAGCTTGAGTTGAGTTGAGAATTTGATAAAAAATGATAATAGAATACTTGATTTATTGAAAATAAAATACCTGATGAATCAACTATATGCTCCTTTTTGCCGATCCATACATAGATAACCCCGGAATTTTTTATGTGTATATGCTAGTCTAAAAATAATCAATATCATTAAAAATTTATTTTTATCTACAATCTGAGTAGAACTCACTCATGATCATTTGATGCTTCAATGATAAAGTTCCATATTAAACATACTATCAGTCATAGAGATATAAAAAACAATTATTATAATTTCTTGATCCGTTTTTATAGACAGATTGAGCCAGAGAGTGCAAGGTTTCCAGCCTAACATACAGGAGTGTTATTTTCAGCCACAATATTAAGTCATTAGAATCTCAACAGATGATAAATATATATTTTCCTGACCGTTCTTTCTCACCACCAAGTCCTCCAATCAACTGTTCGGCTCGTTCCAGTTTCTTTGTACAAAGGTCAACTTGGTTTTCAAGGTCGGCTTTTTTCTGTTTATTACTTTCCATCTTCTGGTTCAGTTTGTCCAGTTTGTCCTGAACTTCTTTCAATGAAGCGCGTTTCTTATCCAAAGATTTTTTGGCAATCTCAAGTTCCTCCTCAGCTTTCTTCAAAGTCTCCTTTTTGGGAGCCACAATTTTGGCTACCCTAAAAAAGGCAAAAGCAGAAGTCATCATTTCAGAACACATAAACTTCATTAATTATTGATTAAAACACTTATGTAGAGATAAGAGCCTAACCTAATTTATTCCTTTGATATTTGTGAATATTTCTGCAGTATTTAAAACATTAATAAAGGTCTGGTTAGTCACTTTATAGAAACCGTCTCATGACCAACTTCTTTTGGCAGTATGCCGAGTTGGGGGTAAATAATTGGAAAAAAAAGTGATCAATGAATAAGTCACTTTTTTCTTTTGTTGCACAGTGATCACTAAAAAAAGTCTGTATTTTCACAAAATAAGCACGAACACTGCTGGACACAAAATAAGGGATCAAGTTAGCATATACTTACATTGCAAATTGAACCCCCAAAATAACAAACAAATTTTTTTCTAGACATAGTAAGGAGTAAATTTTCAATTTTCAGCCTTTCCAGCTCCATTGTAGTGGCCTGTATGCATGATACATATATACATACATTACATACATACATACCTAGCCAGCCAACCCAACTTGAAATCTGAAGAAACCTATTTTGACAGTTTTGGTTGACGGTTTCTAACAAATACAAACTGCCTAAGGAGTTCATAATGTTGTTTGTAAATAGATCTGACAATGTAATAAGTTTGTCTACATCAATGCCTATAAAAAAGCTACGTGCTTTTGTTGCTTGTCCCTGATAGAAATATACTACAATCAATGGATACTCATTTCTTGAAGAATAACAAATCAATGCAATGAATTAGTAGAGAAGTAAGTAAGTGCAGTCCCTTAAGTTGGCCATGGTAACAGCCATCTCTGCCTGGGCTTCACATATCTCAAATTTCTCCTCGTCTCAATGTTCTTCAAGGTTTTTGCGACATTTGAAAATTGACTTGGAGGTGACAGGCACACGAAGTGGCATCACTCATTCCACTATTTGGCAACTTTACTCAAAGCTGGAGGGGAAGATTCATGCCTCTCCAAAGGGCTTTCCTGCCAATCTCAGTCAAAGTTTGAAATTCAGTTCATTTTCTGTGCAGTTAATTGATTGACAACCAGCATTTCCCATGTTAAGAATTAAAAGGAGAAAAATGTTGGAATAGCATTAAGACATTTGTTTTCTTCATTTTTCTTCTATTGCATACATGAGAATTTTATGTTTAGTGCTACCTATTCTCTGTCTATAACATTACTCTCTCTCTCATTCTTTCAAGCCTTACTCTGCAGACTTACTTGTCATAAGTGTCCATAGCTCGTACCCATTTGCAGAGGCCTTCACAAGCAGTGGAGGCTACCTTGATCTTTTCAGGATCAAAATCTGGGTTTGATATATACTTTGAACGGATCTGTTTCATAATTGAAGGGCTGATATTATCCTGAAAAAGAATAAATATTCTTATTTTTCACCTTTAACTGGAACATAAACGCTTAAAGACAGACATATGTCTGACGTAAATCAACAAGATTTGTGAGAGATAGTCAGATTGGTATATTTTTGCCAACATGGAAACATACCATGCAATAAGCCTATAACACAATACATTAGTGACAACTTAATAGTCACAAGCCAATAAGAGAGGCCATTAAATAGTATAACAAGAATGGAATTTTAATGGTTTGTTCATGTACTACAGGATGGAAAGAGTAGCTAAGATGGACCACTAAAAGAGAAATTGCAGATATGGGGAATTGTAAGAAGGGGAACAATGAATTATTAATATCATATCTAAAAAAAACAATTTTATTCTGTAATCCCATGATTGTGAACGCTGATGATGCAATTTTTTTTTATTATGAGAAATGATTAAAAAATGATGAATGACATTAGTTAACTGGGGACAATTGATTGAAAAAAAGAATAAATGGTGTCAGTTAACTTTGGACAGACAAACTGAATTATAGAGATTTTGGACACATTTAAAAACAATCATCTTAAATGAACTTTTGCTACAGTTGCAGTTATATTAAGCCATGTTTGCTAACTCCAAATCTCATCTTATTCAGTTGTCAATAATCTCATAAATATCCATACCTCACATAAATGAATAACTGTAGCCCACGCATGTACCAGAACTTATTATTTACATGTTTATCAAAAAATAGATCTTCTATCTAAAATTATCTACAAAAAATAGATCTTCTATCTAAAACTATCTACAAAAAATAGATCATCTATCTATAACTATCTACAAAAAATAGATCTTCTATCTAAAACTATCTACAAAAAATAGATCATCTATCTAAAACTATCTACAAAAAATAGATCTTCTATCTAAAATTATCTACAAAAAATAGATCTTCTATCTAAAATTATCTACAAAAAATAGATCTTATATCTTAAACTATCTACAAAAAATAGATCTTTTATCTGAAACTTCTCTACAAAATACCAGCACAAGATTTGACCATTGTTGGTCCAAAATGACCATAAGACCAAGAAAAGTACTTTTTTAAAAAAAAGAATTTCATTTGATGGTTCCTATTTGTGTACTCATGCAAATTTTCAAGGTTGCAGCACCCGGATACAAAAAAACACACACAGAAGCAAAGAGAGGAGAATCCATTACCCACTTGGCTGGTTGGTTGGGTGGGCCATTTGTAGGGCTAGAGTGATTCAACAGTAGTTTTTTTATGTGGAAGAGGTTCTTACTTTGTTAAACTGATGTAAACTCTCAAGGAATTTCATATCTCCAAGAAGACGTTTGGATGGTGGCCAATAATCTTCAACTTTCTTTCCTGAGCCTGATGGATCTGGTACTCTTTCAGGTTTAATTCCTTTCATCACACAAACAGTCTCCATTACTAAACGAACCAAATGTGGTGGATTGTTCATAGTTTTTACAACTGTAATGTCCTTTAAAAGGAAAACAAGTTTTTTTTTTAATTAGGAGTTCAAAACAAGCAAAAGAATTAGCAAAAAAAAAAGAAAGTGAATAATTAATATCATTCAAGAAATATCAGGGTGTTCAGAAAGTAATAGTGTATTTTCGTGTTCGGAAAATTACGTATTTTCAAAAAGGAGGATGAAAACAAATGCCAGTGGAGTTTAATTAAATACTGTTTATCAACAATCTGTATCACTGTCATAATCAAAAATCCTGCATTTTTTCTGAAAAGTAAGCAATGGCAAAAAAGTTGCTCTTTAAAGTCTCAATCCTCTTTGGGGTTAAACTTTAGACAACACACAGCCAGATAGAAGAGATCTGGAACTAAATCCACACTTTGTTTCGTAGCATTTAACCCTGATTTTGTCATAGTTGGTTGGCTTATGATTTATAGCAGTGAAATATATAATTACTTTCCAAACACAAAAATATGTAATTACTTTCTGATCCCCTAATATATGTGGTATTATGCAGGGAGATATTTATAAAGAGGAGGATGCAGTGGACTTCATCAGTCCAATATTGATCACCAAAAGGGAAGGTGTATCTCTTAGTTGGAAACCCTTTTTTTCTCCTATTTGATAGATTTGAGCTGATGTGTTTTAATTGAATCAAAATACAGAATAATTTTATGTTTGGAAAGTAATTTTGTATTTTCATGTTTAGAAAATGAAAAATTTCCAAAAAGGAGGAAAAGACAAATTCCCGTGAAGTTTAATCAAATACTATTCATCAATAATGGAATCACCATCATTATCAATTACAATAACCCAACAGGAATGCAAAGTTTGGATTCCTCATTGGAAAAATTTTACTTTTTCTCTTTGACTTTTACAAGTTTCTATCCTCCATAGGGTTAAACTTGACTATACACTATAAACGACATACTACAGGATAGACAAGATGATGTTGTTTTGTACCATTTAACCCTGGTCTTGCCTAAGTTGGTTGGGATATAATCTATAGCAGTGAAATATGTAATCATCTTCCAAACACTGTCATGTAATACATAAAGTATAATGGGGGCACCTTCATAGGAACCAGTTGTCAGCAAGGAAGTATTGTTCAATATGAGCTTAGGTGCAAAGTGTTAAATACCTCAACAACTGTGTTTTTGTTCATCTGGTAATTGATCTGGATAATGCTGCCTCCCAACATTTGCATTTTCAAGGCAGGTGAGATAGATCTGGCAGACTATGATCACTGTGGGGATGGCTTGGAAGAGACGGTCAAGGTGTGACTTCTACCATTGACATACTGTCCACCTGCTTTGATAGTTTATTGATGAGTTAGCAGCTTGCATGATACCTGATTGATTCCTGGCCTTTGTATTGATGAAGTGTTCATGTGCAACAATATATCCACCCACCTCGAACTGGACAGGAACAAATGATGTTTCTTATGCTGCTAGCTGTAGCCAGGACAGTAGTGTAGAACAATAGTTGCCCACCTGTGCGATACTGCCCACTAGTGAATGAGTCAAGATTTCAAGTGGGCAACAGACCCATTACTGAGTCATAAAGTCAGTTATTATGTCTGTCTTACTTCTGCCACACAGAAAACGCCAAAAGTCAATATGCACAGTATTCAAGTTATATATCTTATTACCCGGAAAAGTAGTTTTTATTTTCATTATTGTCTTAACATATGATGAATACATTGTATATTTACTTTTTGGAGCCTTGGTACAAGTTTAATAAGCATATACAATTGCTTATTACCAGGAAAGTTACTGCATTTTTAGCCATTTTCCAAAAATCTAGCCTATTTCAGCCATTTAAAATGGCCATCAATTAGCAAATTGGATTTAGAATATAAGTGGGCAGGACTGAAATTTCATGGAAGAGGTCGCTAGACATACAAAGCCTGGCAACCATTGGTGTAGAACATGCAACTTGAGAGAATTTACAAGAAGAATTCTCTTCCTCATTAGAATCCGAAATTTCGTTACTTAAAGCATCAGCTCAAAATACAGATTTGATACAACAAGAATAATTTGAACTCTGCAGATTTTAGCAAAAGTTGAAAGGGTACATATTGCAATCTTGCAATGAGTGAAAGGCACCAAACTGGAAGGGTTATTTCAGTGATCACATGTTGTGAAAGGAATTCTTGGTGGGGTAAGTACCAGTGGCGTATGGTGCTGTGTGCTGTGTGCTACGGATGCACAAAAACGCAAAATATTTTAGCGTCTATAAAAAGCCACAGACAGTAAAATCCTTTTTGGTACAGAGTAAGGAACAACCAAATCCGATGAATCCCATTAAAATCCTTTATTGACGAATCACTTTTTTAAAATCTCCACAGCAACTTGAACATAAGTGTATACCTTTATGCTCAAACTGCTATTGAGAAAGAATCAAAAATTCAAATGAACACAGTTATATCATAAATAGCTGATTGGTCTGGCACACCAATATAAACTCACTAAGAAGAAAGAAAATTCTGAAAATAAAGCATAATAAAGTGTCTTTCTTTTTTCACCGCAGAGAAATCTGTGATATTTCTCTGGTATGGATATCCGCTGAGGAAGAACACAAAATGTTTATAAAATCCCCCAAACTTTAAAAATCCTATTATATAAGGAAGAGGAAGGACTGTACCTGTTGGGTGAGGGTGTCAAGGGCTGCAAGAGCAGCTTTTAGGGCCGGGATGGCTTCTGCCAAATCATTATCACACTCATCCTTGATGGCTTTGGCTGCTTTGGCTTGTTCATTGGCAACAGCCTCATCAGCCTTGACAACCTGGAATAATTCACAACAAAAGCTGTATACATTTATTTGTTATTTCATATTTAGGCCTATTTGGGCATCTCTAACTACAGACAATATTTACAGATAATTAACTTGAATAAAAATATAAAATTCATTAAAAAAATATTCAATGAAAATAAATACAAACAAACATTTCCAATTTGACGCCATTCACAGATCAGGGTCTCTAAAAATTCTCATCAGACAGATCAAAAATTTGTTGTGAGCTCAAGCCAAGAAGACCCCAAAAGCACTTTTTTAAAAGAGCAAAAAAACTAAAATTTTCAAATTGTGACAAATAGTATACTCATACTAATTTCAAAGGCTGTAGCCCCAAAAATGGGACCGGGGGGTCCTGGTTATACACACGCATACACACACACACAGAAAGAGAGGAGTTTGTAGCCAATGTGACTGATCGGTCCGATAAGTCATTTGTGGGGCTACGGTGATTCAATTTTTTTGAATGTTTTGATTGAATCCTCCCCTCCTAAAAAGAGCACAAAATATTTCTAACATCAAGTGATTCAAAAACTTGAATGTAACCATTTTATAACAGAATGAATACCTAAAAGGGCCGATAAAAATGGCAAAAGATTCATTATCTAAAATTCAATTTAAGAGAATTTAAAAATATGAGAAAAATTTAAAGAAATATTTTTATATTATTATTAATTTGGACTAGTTTTTACCTCTCTACTAACTTTCAGGTGCTTTTTACCTCAACATTGACCTGGACTGTAATTTTACAGCAAGGATGCATCAGTAAACAAGTCAATGTTAAAATTAATCTTACAATATTTCATCCAATAATAAAAATAAATTGATAATAATTGAAAAATATCTTTGTAAGATTTTCATGTTTCTCATTTGGTTAATATCTTTGTGAAGTGTCATTGTAATTAGAATGTCTGACCCCCCCCCAATCCCATCAGTCCTAAAATGAAGAGTATGCAACCAATGCATCTTCCTGATAGTCACCTGTGGAGCTAAAACATAGAACCTAACCAGGAGACTAACCCTTAAACTGAGAACCATACAACTTGCACATGAAAAAATCATGCTCAATCTGACATGGAGAGATCACAAGACAACACAATATACTAAGGAAAAAACAGGAGTCTGAGAATTCATCAAAAACTTGAATGGCAATGGGCTGGTCATGTTGCAAGAATGACAGACAACTGATGACAGACAACATGGATCCCTATAGATCACATGCAAAACCAAGGCCAGCATAATACAAGATAACAAGACGAATTAGATAAGTTCAAAAAGTATTGTCTCCCTGATACCCATGATAGAGAAGTCTGGCGAATCCTGGAGGAGGGCTATGTCCAATGATTGATGATAAAAGACTGATGATTATGATCAAAACATGGTTCTGATTATCATAGCATGCCTCCAGGATCCTATCTGAAGACTGTTACAGTCTTCCTATTTATTTCGGTTCAATCTTGAATAAAACAAGTAAAAATGGGCCATAATACTGAAACTGGCTAATTTAACATTTATTTGAATTCTGCATATGATCCTTTAATTCAACCCATTGTATCTGATAAGTCACATGTTCAAAAATAAAACTGACCATCATCCATCTTAAACTTGAACTAAAAGCTACATCTTACCTTTTCACTCTTGGCAACTTCAATAGATTCTTTCTCCACAACGATCATAATCTCATCTACCTCTTTGCTGGCAACCACAAGTTGTGGCTGGAGATCAGTCAATTCTTTTTGCATGACTGCCACTTGTGATGCTGCGGACTGCAGCTTCTCAAGTCCAACCACATACCGCTGTCTCTGTTTGGACACTTCCCTAAAAGCAGAAATAGAAAGGTTCTTAGATGTTTCATCTGCAAATGTTCCGTGTGATAAACGTTCTGACATAACAGATAGCAGACATATTAACTGGATGAAAGAAATCCAGCGGAGTAATGTCTTACTTACCCTCTCTTTTGGTTAAGAAGTGTCTTGAACGTGTTAATTAACTCCAAGTAGGATGTTGGAGTGACATAGTTGTGTCTTTCAAGTTCCATGAAGAATCTGTTGGAGAGCTCCAAAGTAGTTGTGTGAAACATCTTGCACATTTCGATACACCCATATCTTTCTTTATCAGACATTTGAATATCTTTGAGAAATTGTTTTGCCACAGCCTCCAAGGCATCTTCTGGCCAAGGCTGCAAGTTATCAAGCAAATACAAATTTAAAAAGGAAATAATTTATTGATATATTCAAAAACATTTACCAATAATATTCGGAGGCTATCTTTTCTTAAGTACAAAGTATTCACACTGCTTTCATAGAAACATTTGCACCAGAGTATTCTTCAGTCATTTTCTTATTCAGCATTTTTTTTTAACTGATGATCATTTGATTGATTTGGGACATGAAAAACACTTTTGTAATGTTGATGTTGAATTACTTCCTGCAGCAACATGGAACAAATATTTGATTAATTAAACAATATTTTTTAAGTGCTTAATAGATAAAAATGATCAAACAGAACAAGATTATGAAACTTTATTCCAATTATATTTTATGTATAGGAATGAGATCAACATTATCTTTGTTAGAACTTAATTTTTCATTAAGTTCATTGTCTGCTACATATAAGGACCCCAGTAATAGGTAAAGTTTCTTTTGTGGTCTGAAAGGGGCTCTGCCTACCTGGAACCAATCAATGGTACAGCAATTGACAAGAGAAGGAAATTTACGAAGTCGGTTACGGAAAGCATCACCAATAGGGCTCATAGCCAGGACAATATGCAATTGCTCTCGGACTCTTTGAATGAACATGTTGAATAGAGCAACTGGAGAGCCATCTGTTTGCTTCGTCTTGTCTCGTTGTCTGAAAAGATGAAAAAAAAATGCAAGAATCAGCAAATAAAATCATAACATCATAATATTAGTTATTATCATGTTCACCAGTGTCAATTATAGCAATGGTTATTGAGATATAAATGGAGGGATGATCCTGATAACAATGGTGAAGATTATGATGATACTGTTGTTTCCAATGCCAGTGATGATGATGCTGATGATAGGGATGAAGATTATGATGATACTATGCCCATTTTTTTCAAAAAAGTATTAAATCCAAATAACGTTTATTTGAATATTAGGCTAAAGTTACTTACCGGTCCAACTGACGCATCTTTTCACAAATTTCTGCCTTTTCATCGGTGGGATAAAGATTTGGTACTTCTCCAGCATTAAGTAAGTTATTGATATCTTCAAGAAATGATTCTCTCTTGATCTACAAAATACAAAATGAATTTTGACAGGATAAGTGTTGTTATTTATATCAAAACTTGCATACACCCTAAAATGATGGATTTATTTAGGTATGGATCAGCAGTAAAGAGCCAAAAACCAATGTAGTAGGTAATTTGATTATAGAAAAAGTTCAATATCAATTCATGTAAAAAATAATCCTCTAACATAATTCTAGCCCGGACAATAAATATATGAATTTTTGTGTCACATGATATCAGTCGAGTTTTTTCTCACAATACTTTTTCTAATGATAGATGTTTGTTGAGAAATAAAACAGGCTGTCCTCTTGCCACTGTCCAGTTGTGATCAAATTAGATACAGTTAGGAGAAAGATAGTCTGACTCACTCACTAAAATATTTTTTCTCTTTTTTCTCTAAGTCGCTAACCCTACATTTCTTTGGCACATGAAAATTATCACATAAGAATCATTGTTATGACAACAGACTATCAAATTTTTTCCCCTTTTCCATGCTAACTCTTAAACACAAATGTATCAGATTATGGAGAGTCCACTATGTACATTGGGTTATATCAGGAATGTGAGCAGATAAACAAACTAATTGGCATACATGCTTATTAAATGTTTAGATTATTTAAATAGAAATAGAAGTAAAAACTCTTGAGTGAGATTGAAAAGATTGTAAAGAAAATGCATCTAATTGCATAGAACTAAACAACCATATTTGTCCATCCACACCAATATATTTGATCTCACCTGTGTGTCGGAGAATAAGAAGACTGCATGGTTGTCTGTTTCAGTAGACTTTCTTAAGATCATCTTTAAATCCTCTCTCCACTCATTCTGGGTGTAGCTTTTACTGATTTCCACCTGAAAATTAACAACACATCAAGATCAATGTGAAAGTTAACTAGTTCAAATACGTCTATAAGCAGCTAGCAATCAAAAATGAAACATGAAGCGGTTATACTTTTATACAAGTTTGTGGGGTTTAATTTCCATCTGTTCTATAATGTTGCGAAAGACTTGCCAAAATGGTAGAAAATGTTTTAATTGAATATCTTTAAAATTTCCAATTAAAATTAGATTTTGATGAAGAATCAGTTTGTCCAAAAATCTTTATTGCTGACTCCTTTTATCTCAAGCAAAGATCAAACTGTAGTAACTGTTTTGTTTGGTTAAATAAAAAAAAATACAAAGAAAGATATTCTGAACATACTCATAATGAACCAGTTTATTTTAGGCCAACATTTTTCCTTTGAACAGTTTGTTTTAATGCTGAAAAACCCACAACCAACCCTTATAATTAGGGGCATATGGTAGCACAATCTTATCTAATATTTTAAATAAGACTAATTATCCATGTTTCCCTTAATCTGATACAATAGACTGTAATATTCATTAAATGTCTATATATTTAAAATGTAAATAGAGAGAAACAACTGTGCCAACTTGTAGTCGTAAGTTAAGTACCAACCCAAGAGCCTCAGCAGAAAGTTACTAACTGAGGACCTAGTTCTGGTAGCTGAAATCGGAACTTGATTATTGGGGCCCGCCATTATGACACACACATATTAAACCAATAGCAATTCTCAGTATTTTTTTTTTTTGTAAACATTCAACTCTTGTTACGAAAAATATTTTTTTTATTTAATAAGTATGTATATTTCGTTCATTTTCCTTCTCAGTAAAAATTACCTTGCAACTAAGGATGTTGTTGAAAACATAAGAATTCTAAAAAGGCTGTAGATATTCATCCACGATTTACAGATATTCATCTGACCGTATTAGTTATAATTACAAATGAATTACAATTTTCAGTTGTATTTCAATAGCGCAGTGGTCTAGGGCATTCTATTAGAACATAGATTTTTGGATCAAATCTGACTGGGGACATTTTTTTTCCTTCGCTTTCAAGATCAGTGGCAGATTAACCATTAGGCTGAGTAGGTCTTTCCTGTCTTTCTTGTTTTCAATGCTAGTGGCGGATAAACCATTAAGTTGTCTTTTTTATCTTTCTTTCTTTTGCCCAACTCTTACCATTAATTGTGTTGTATGCAATATCATGTGCCATTCTTAGAATATCAATGCATTCATCTATCCAGCCACCAATTACTCAGCAAAAGATTTACCTGGTAGATGTCATAGTCAGCCATGTGAGCTGCCAATCTGGTAAGGGACTGACGTCCTGAGCCCCCAACACCAACAAGCAAAGCATGACTTCTTGGTTGTTTCAAGATCCGGGAAATTTTTGACACATGCTCAATGGCAAATCTGCAAAGTAAAAATTTAAAGGATGAAGTTTTTGTAAGTCATTTGATAACCCCATCCCAAAATGTAAAATGGGACCATTATTGAACGACCATAGCCAGCAAAGGCTTTTATATGTGCATGCATTTATGTGCTCCAGTGCTCCTGGCCATACCGTTTTGTCTACAGACTTGAAAATTGGCATCGGTACTCCACTAGATCCCTTCTAAAAATACTTTTTTTTATTTTTGGAAAAAAATCTTTTTGGCTCTTATTTTGATGGATTTATTAGTAACATTTAGATTTTCCATAATCTAGGTTTCTGCATGTTTTTTTTTACTCTATTTTAGATATTTTCCTGTCGAAATAATATTTAGATTCTCCAAAATTTAGATGTTCTTTTTACTCTATTTTAGATGTTTTTTTTCCAGTGGTAAATGATGTCATCAATAGAATTCATTATTCTTCAATAGAATTTCTTATATGACTTCAAGATTTGATGCTATTTTGTTCAATTATTGACTGCAATGACAAGTTCATTCATTTACGAGAGAGAGAAAGAGGAAAGATAAACCCAAATCTAAGCAAGTTGCTTGTAGTAGTACCACACTTTAGCAATAATTAAACTTCTCTTCTCATTAACTGCCAATGGCAGATCGAATTCAAGATGAATATTGATAGGGTTAAAGGAGATGCATCATGTCTACATTTGTAAAGGTAAGAGTTTTAGAATTCATGCCAATCTCCAGGGCATTGAATGACCCAAGCGACAAAACCAAAGCTGACACTTTTCAGTTCAGCACTGTTCATAAAAGTCTCAAAAAATGACATACAAACTTTATATAATGATCATAATATAAATCTTCTTGCAATGAAACTTAGAAAGTGAATGTAATTATTATTTCTAGAGATCTAGAAAGATTTGTATCAGCAATGTAGATAATTATATTCTACATGTATTTTGAGGATAATGAACTGATCTTACATTACAAAAATAATAACATGATATATTCAGATATGTAATTTAATATATATTCAGTGCTTGATAGAGTATATGTTGCAATTGCTGATTGTGTTTGCAAGTTTTCAGAGCCAGACCAGGAAATAACAAGAACACAGATCGGAAAACCTAAAAAAATTGAATGTTTATTTCTATTTGAGAAAAAAAGGATTTGATACCAGAGTGTATCGGGAAAATGGAGCTTTAGTTACTTGTAAAACCTTTGTAGGTAGCATATCAAATAATTATTGATGGGGCAAAAGTGTGACATGCAAAGCTTCAGTAAGAATACAACAAAGCTTTATTTAACGGAGTTGAAGTTTTCCATGTCTCTTTTTTAGAAGGTACGTCAGGTGACCTGGGGTTTAGACTACGCAGCTTGTTACTGGGGAAACAAAAACGTTTAGTTCACCTGCAAATACACATAACTGGCTGAAAACAAGAACTTGCATTCATTAAATAAAGCCCCTCAGGAAATTGTGAAATACTCCAAAGATACTTCAGTAAGGTCATCTGCTGATGACATAAAATTGGAAAATATACTCATTATTTCTATTTTCCGGATGATAAAATCTGTTCACCTTCATCTCAAAGGCTTTGATGACAACCTTACATAACATTTCTCATTTGTTCTATCATTTTAGTCCCTTGAAGTCTCAGTAAAATGTCACTGTGTCACAAAGGAGAGATATTACAGAATTATGACTTATAAGCCAACAGACATAATATTATCTTCCTCGCATATTTCTAAGTAACATAATTATTACATACTACAAATATAATTACCTGAATAAAACTAAGTTCATGGGCTTTTTACTCATATTGTTGTATTCTTCCAGGTAACCTTCTGTGACTGTATTAAGCACTTCGAGATCTGTGACCTCGATATAATTCTTACTTTCTGATTTAGGATCAGCAAAGTCACAATAGATTAAGTTTCTCATGTCATCCTCAGTCACGACGCCATCATTATCCGAGTCCAAGTTACTGAACAATTGGTGAAATTCCACTTCCATTTTCTCTTTGCAAACCATCTGAATGCAGTCAAACAGCCATTTTTGGTCAATAGCATCAACTAAACGGTCATGGTAAACACGGTAAACCTGGAAAATTTGAAAAATTGAGAATTGTTTTAGATGTTAATGCATCAGGATCTTGCAGCTTTTCACACACAAAGTTTATTTAATGCTTTTCAAGAAGATATTGATAATACATTGACCAAAGTAATATGGTTAGCTTAACTGATAACAAATCTTACAATCAACTAGTGACTGATACAAAGATTTAGTGTTATAAAAAATTCCCCAAGGACCTCCTTGAATGAGAACAATTCAGCATATATTTTGATCATCTGAGATCCATCTAACAAAGCATAGCTGGTGAACAACACTCGATTGCAAAGTTTGTCAACATTAGCATTGAATGTCTCTGATGGTCAAAAGTATACCATGGCAAACATTTCCTACTTAGGCATTCAGATCTCTTCTTATGTGTTATCATGTGAGACCTGTAAACCCAACCGATTAGGTGAGACCTGTAAACCCAACTGTAAAGTCATTTGGTTAGTAATTGAATTTGTGATTAATAGCAAACTTTGGGGTCAAGTCATAAAAGTTCAGTGAATGACACACAAGGGAAAGGACATTGTGAAGCAATGATCTAGTGTCTGAAGTGATTACTAGTTTATATGGTTTCAATAGAATTGCAGAAGAAACTCTCGTTTTACCATGAGCCATCTTCTTTTGCTGTTATAGAGTGTTAGTGATTATTCTATTCTGACAACATTAATTTGAATGACAACTATTATTTTAAAGAGCATTCCCATCAACTTCAATGCTTATGGCAATAATCGCTTTTCATTAGAATGTAACCAATAGTTTGATTTCATAAGAGTTGGCTTCCTTTTCCTACTATTCAACATTTCTTTTACTTTCAAACTGCTTACAAAACTACAATAACTAGCATTCCAAGGGAAATTATGAGTCACTGCCACCCATGGGAGCAAACAGGATATTTGCCTTCTGCTGGATCAGGCCTTTTAACCTAGCGTATGGGGAATTGAAAATTAGAAACTTAGAGAGGTAGGGGGTCAAAGGGTCAATATGAACAGTAACAGCTAAGACACTCCCTAGTCCCTTACCTGATAATCAACATCTGAATATATCTTTTTGCCCGCTACCCCCACCAAATATATCCACGCCCCACCTACCTGGAAAATGGCAGCAGACGCCCATGGCACCATCCATTTCTGCTTCTCTTTACTTAATCAAGCAATGATGGTAGTAAAATTAAATTATCTTGATGAAAATACAACCTGTATGGTTTGAACCATAAATTCATAATTTAAAAAACAAACGACAAATAAAAGGCCTGGTTAGTCACTCCATAGAAACCATCACGAAACCAATGTCTTTGAGCAGCACGCCATGACTGTGAGTGGGGGAGGTGATCAATAAAAAATTGGAAAAAAGGGTGATTAATGGATAAATTACTTCTCTTGACTTTTGTTGGGATGTGATAAGTAAAAAGTCCGAATTTTCAAAAAACACAAACTGAGGGACCAATTTAGCAGAAACTCACTTTGTAAATTAACTTCCCCCCATACACACACACATTGAAGACTTGTTTCGGAGGGGAATTTTTAAAGAAAAAAGCATTTTCCCCACTTAGAGGGGAATGTGTGTGTGTAAAATTTCAAGTTTCTACTATGATTACCCGGAAACTATCTTACTGACTGAGCTAAATTAACAAGTCTTAGACACTGACAAAAAATCATCATGCAGATACACATGGGCTTATTACATCCTAATAAATAAATACATTTTTACAAAGAAAAATAAATTTCTAAATCTTTTTATATATCATACATACAATAGAAAAGTTTCAGTAATCATCTTGAGTCAGAATAGAAATTAGAGTGGGATTTGACCCTACAGCAGACAGTCTTATTTCAGCTTCACTTAATGTTATTCATCAATTTTACAAAATATTGATTCTAACTCAGAATTAATAATCAGTTCTGTTTCAGTCTCTAAATACAATTGTGAATTCCTTCTTTTTTGTTAAACCCATGTTGAACCCAATCTACTGTATGGCTTAAACTCAATATACTGAATGTGTTGGACCCAATATACTGTAAAGGGTCAAACCCAATGTACTGTATGTTTTGAACCCAATGTAATGTAAGTGTTGAACTCAATCTACTTACTTCATGAACCCAGAGTTTCTTCAGAGAATCCGGTGTCTCTGTTGTTTCTGGTCGAGAAAGCAAGATTCCAGCAATGACCCGACTGAAATCTCTCAGGTTGAAAAGGTAGTGCGACTTGGCAGGAGTCGGTAACAGGTTTATCATGGCTTCCTTGTAGATCATCAGCGTACCAGTTACAATTTGGTCGACACAAGACTTGAAATCACTGCTGAAGCCACTGCAGATGATAAAGAAATCAACAGGGTTCATTACATGATTAGAAGAAAGAAGAAGAAATAAGGGGGAGGGAAAGAAAAAGTACAACAGATCTGGTTGGTCACTCAAAAAGAAGAAGGGGGAGGAGATGAAGAAGAAAAAGATGAAAAAAGAAAAAAAAGAGTAGAACACTTCATGTTAGTCATTCAATAGAAACCATCACATGACCAATGTCATGGCAGCGTACCATGTTGGGGGGTATCAACTAAAAAAATTGGTAAAAAAGGTGATCAGCAGATAAGTTAGTATCTAAGATGTTTGTAATGTAGAATGTTTCAAGAACAATTACTGTTGACCATTCTGATGCTATTAACAGACCAGAAGTAAAACAACAGATATTGAATCATAAATATGCATAAAACTCTTCACATTCAAAGGGTCTCTCTTGATTTCCACGTGTGAACTATTAGTATAAGAAGTTTAGAGAAGCCTATGGATAATAAAAATGGACTAGGAACCTCAAATGGCAATGAGCTGGATATGTTGCAAGAACATCAGACAACTGTTGGACATCCCAACTCACAACATAGATCCCTAGAGATCATATACAATCTTGTGGCTGACGGAAAATAAGATGGTGTGACAAACGAGATAAATTCAGAAAGTACTGGCTCTGCAATGCCCATGATAAAGAGGTCTGGTTGGAGAATGTCTGTGTCCAATGACGGACGCTAAAAAGCTAATGATGATGATGACGATGATTGACAATGGTAGCAGAACTGAAGTTCAGGAGTAGATTACAAGTTTTAAAACAAAAAAAAACATTTGTGAATGTCTCAGTGGGTAAAAAAATTGGAAAAATTTGTTTTTCAATACAAAAGTGAATATTTCTTGCAAGCTTTTCGATGAAAAAGCACGGACTGAACACAGAGAATATTTTGTAGTAATTTACTTTGTTTTCGTAAAAGAAGTAAATGAAAAAAAATGGAAGTCAATCTTTGTCAGCTTAGATAGTATAATGGTGAGCACGTTTAGCTCTTATGCAGACGGTCTTATTCCTAATATAATCAAAGAGTGTGGGAAACTCTTCATGAAGATAAATTTCTCTGTGCACTCAGCAACTAATTGAGTACACTCTAAGCTGTGTGATTAGAGTGGAGGTATCCCTTCATAAAAACTTGTAGGAATAAAGTCCTGGTCTAGACCAGACTTGAGACTTGCAAGGATCGCTTAGCTGATGCATGCAAAAGAAACCATAACCTCATCACTGGCTACAATACTCCATTGGAAGTTATCTCCCTTCTCTTTACAGCTGTTTTTAACGAGTATATTCCCATCAGGGGCATATAGTGCTTTGTATTTTGGGTGACCTGTGTGCTGCAGATGCACAAAAACATAAAAATATTTTTGTATCTATAAAAAGCAATGGACAGTTGAAGCCTTTTTGGTACAATGTAAGAAAGGTGGTCCCGATTGTAGAAATTTGAGAATTAATGGAAAACAAAATTTGGATTAGACAATATTATCAGAAGATAATAACATCCAATCAAAATTTGTTTTTCTTTCATTAATTCTCTTATTTTGTTTTATTTGTTTGTCATTTGCAACATTGAATGAGGGAGGGTGTGAAACTTTACGATCAGGACCACCTTCCCTACATTATACCAAAAATGCTTCAACTGTACTTTGCTCTCTATAGACACTACAATATTTTTGCATTTTTGTAAATCAAATAGCTCACAGCACTCCCAAGACACAAGTATTATACGTTGCTGATTCCTGTAAGTGTAAAATTGAGTATTTGCCTTGATTGAAGCAAAAAATTAATAAGAAGAGATCAAGCCCGGGCTTAAATTGAAAGTTTTGAAAAATCAAAACAAAAAAATAGATTTACTTTACTGAGATGTGCCAATCTATGATCCGCTTAAAAATAGTGCACATTGTGTCATCGTGAAATTCGTTGATTGTGATTGTATTGAAATGACGCAGAAACCTTGGGGTGATTGGATTACGGCCACCACCTGAAAACATTGAAATGAAAAGCTTCAGCAGCGATCTGATAACCAAATAAATGAAACACTACAGAAAATTAGTTTTATATCTAGAATCAGTCCTTAAACAGACATTTTCAATCGCTAAAAGTGGATTTTTTTTTTCGAAATACGACTGAAATTCGGTCTTCCATTTCCAGGTAACATTATACAAGCTCTAAAAACTCATACAAAGACTCCTAAAAGTATAAATATACAGCACATTGATGAGATATTATTATTAATATTTTCTTAGTGTCAGAAATAAAGAAGATATCAGTTTAGGTTATCAATTTATTTTTTATCAAAACAGAAAGACAAGATCATCTTGATTAATGAGAATTGATTACATTTGCATACAATATTACTTTCTAAAAAACTTTATATATATATATATATATATATATATATATATATATATATATAATTACAAATTCATTATACCATTTTGAAACCTTATTCTAATTTACCTATTTTGAGCAGCCTGCCAGTGAGACAAAGACCCAAATATCTGCTATATGTCCAATTGTGTCAGATTATATATCCATTTCCTAATAATATAACTGTCCACATTGAGAAACAAGTAAAGCAGATATGAACAGTGAAAGATCAAAGTGAGAACTTGCATATATAGCAGTTACTTGGGCCTTTGCCTCACTGGTGTGTCATTTAGCTCAATGGTAAGAGTGAATGCTAATTTGAATCGGTTACCTATCAGTCACAGGTTCAATTCCTGCTGCAGCCCATTTTCTTTAATTGATTATTCTATTAGTGCTGTCTCGGCCAAATGATACATTTACTGTGTAATAACGGGAGATCATTTCAGAGTTTCAAAGTAGCATTAAGCATTTATAATTGTTTCTGTTGGATTATGTATCCATTTCTCAATAACATACATAGTAATTACAGGAGATTAGAAAGAAAAACTCTACATGTGTTTCATGGTTACCCTATTTCTCAAGAGTATAAATATATATATATATGTACATACATGTATACATATGTGTATATGTACATGCAAAGAGAGAGATAAAGTTACATACCTGGTGGTCCCATGGCTGCCACAATTTGAATGTCAACCAACTTGATTCCTGAAACATCTTTTAGGTCATACCACTGTGAGTGATCAAGCCATTGGCGTATGAGTTCAATAGCAGGTTGGGCACCATACACCTCTCTTAGAGGCATATTCATGTCATCCACAAAGACAATCTGTAGTGAATATAATGAAGAGGATTCTTCACAATTTCAATTAAGTTTTACTTTGAATTCAAATAAAATCTAATCTATAAATATTTGTTTTATGATGATTGTATTCAGCTGCTGTAGTTGTTGAAACATCCTACAGCAGCATTCACTCCTCCTGCGTCTTTTCCCTGGCAAGGGTCCTTAGCTCCCTCAATTTTTCAACTTCCCCAGTCCTAGGTATTTGAGGTCTGCTCGCAGCCTACCAAGCAAGTTTATGCAATGAAAACCTTTTCAAGCCTACCATTACAAAATCTAAATTTATTTTATACGTGTGTATTTCTGCATTTTTTATAAGTAAACTTACACTGTATACTTATTTCTTTCCCAATTCATTTATTTGTGTGTATATTTGAATGAAATTGCATGAATAGAAGGAGCATCAATTTCAGAAATTAATGATGATTTGAAGACATCCATCAATCGGATTGTTGATCTGACTAGTTTAGTTGGATTAGAGAATGCTTGGAAATTGTGGAGAATGTTTTAAAATTGCTTTCTGAGGACTTGACAGTTGAAGAGCAACAAGAATTAGCACAACAAGAAAGTTTAAACAAAGATGAAGAACTTGGAGATTATTCTCCAATGCTAGATAAATATCTCATTTTTAAGTTTTGGGGTGAAAATAAAGCTAAAATAACAGAAATCGTGCTTCAGCTGATAAACAAGAAAAAGAACAGACTCTGCTAAAAACCTGCAACGTTGTACATAGAATTTTTGACAGCATTCGGCAACATTTGTTTCAGTAATAAAAATCATGATATCAAAAAATGTTTGTTTCCCATTGATTTTTCAAGTTAATCCCCGTTAGAATGTCAGATACAAAAAAATCATTGCATCAAAAATTAGAGGAAAAATATCATATGAAATGCAATATAATTCATTGGCAAAGGAAAAAAATTATTAATTATATGAAGTGTATTCATTAGTTATAAACACTGTTTTCATTTTTTTCTTTCCTTCTATCTTTCTTCCTTTCTTGTATTTTATTTTTTATCTCGAGAATAGATTTTCTAAAAAAAAAATAAAATGACACAATGTGATGTAAAATATAAATAAATTCTTTTTCTTTCTCTCTACTATTAGGATCACAGCTTTCTCTCTATGATATGAATACTGTCTAATTGTCTTTAACAACTCTTTCTTCAGGTCACTTAATTCCTTACAAATGCCTTTAACCAATCTGAAACTGGTCATATGTGAAACTTTCCCCATTCTTTGAACTATCGACTTATGTCACAGTTAAAAATGAGAATATATCTTACTATAATTTGAGAATTCTTTGTGGCTGTGCATATGTGTGTGTGTGTGTGTGTGTGTGTGTGCGTGTGTGTTTATGCACTGAGATAACTCAATAACTAGCCATTGTACTAAATTGATATTGGCCATATATATTAGTCAGCATACCAGGCATGGCAGGGTAGAGTTTGAAGTTGTTCGGATGAGCACTTCTTGAGTAATCTAATGAAAATATAACTAAAAAACTGCAGATTATAGATCTTTTATCTAAAATTAAAGATCTAAATTTAGATCTAAAGTATCTAAATTGGCAACACTGAAGGAAAGTAATTGAAACACTTGAAAGCTGTACAATGGACTATTGTACTATTATGGAAGGTTGCTCACCTCACCATAAAGTCTGGTCCCTTGTAGACATGCATCTTCAGAATAGGAACTACCTTAGTGCATATAACAGCATTTCAAACCCATTTTTGATATGACTACAAAATAGAATGAACGTTACTTACTGATTTCTTCCCAAGTGGTGGTCCAAACACTCCTTTTCTTCTTTTGTCCAATTTAGACATGATCATGTTTTGCGTCTGATTAGCTGTTGTCTGAGCTGAGAAGTTGATGATGTTTGGTTTGAACTTTTTGCTGTCAAGATGTTTGAGTAAGAAGTTCTGATTTGGAGGAAAAAGAAGTTATTAAAGATTCAGCTATTAATATTGTTCATGGCAGCAAAAAAG
The DNA here is from genome assembly GCA_963457665.1 of Thysanoteuthis rhombus. Lineage (NCBI taxonomy): Eukaryota > Metazoa > Mollusca > Cephalopoda > Oegopsida > Thysanoteuthidae > Thysanoteuthis > Thysanoteuthis major. The sequence continues at coordinate 61,796,032 of OY735212.1, forward strand.
AGTAATGTTCATTGCCCATTTACTGAGCCCCAGACATAGTTACCAGTGGCATATGGTGCTTTGTATCTTGGGCATGCTGTGTATTGCAGATACACAAAAGCTCAAGTATATTTTAGTATCTGTAAAAAGTAATGGACAGTTGAAGCCTTTCGGTATAATGTGCGGAAAGTGGTACCAATTGGTGAAATTTGGGAAATGATAGGAAACAGAATTTGGATTAGATACTAACATCAGCAGATAATAGTGTCCAATCCAAATTTTGTTTGTCTTTCATAAATTCTCTTATTTCTTTCCATTAATTTGCTGTTTTTAACATCGACTGAGGGAGGATTTGGAACCCAATAATTTACAGTTCAGACCACCTTCTCTACATTGTGCCAAAAAGGCATTTACTGTCCGTTGCTTCTTAAAGGCAGTAAAATATTTTGCATTTTTGTGAATCTCACAGCGCACCCAAGATACAAAACACAGTATACCACTGGTAGAAATTAAACAGGTTGTAACAAAAAAAACAATCCAAGTGATGAATTGATAACTTTTTCTATGATTGAGCCAAATGTTTTTATGACAACAAAATTTATACTTTTGTTTTATTACTTCCTATGATGGAACAACTTTTTTGTTTTATTACTTTGATGTAACAACTTCTCATTGTATTACTAACCGTGATATAACAACTTTTGTTTTTTACTGTGTTGTAACAACTTCTCGTTCTAGTACTTACTGTGATGTAACAACTCTTGCCAGTTCCTGTTGGTCCAACAAAAAGGAGAGGTTTATCGTGTACAATGAGCATGTTCATAAGAACTGTGTATCTGACTGTGTCAACTGTTGGAATGATGATCTCATTGAACTGAGCATCTTTAGGGATTGTTGGGGCTTCCTTTATTTCTTCATTCCATGAAACCCACTTGCCAGCACCCTAGAGATGAGAAAGTAGCAGAGTTTTGAAAAAGTGTTGCTTGAATGACTTGTGGAGAAAACTATAAAACAAAAGGACAGACATAGAAAGGGTATTGAGATGAAAAAAAGTTTCATAATCATGTATTGTATAGAAATATTAAAATAGATTCATTTTGCACAACTTTTATTTCATTTCAATAATGTATATTCAAGTATACAAATAAATATAACTTACATAATCTATGATACAAATCAATAATATGAGATTGTCTATTGTGACATAACAATGAAGATTACTTCAAAGAAACTCTTAGGACTTCATGTCAGTTTACATGTTGAAACAGCTTGAGTTGAGTTGAGATTTTGAAAAAAAATTTAAATTGGGATACTTGAATTATTAAAAATAAATTAACTAATGAAATAGCTCTAAGCTCTTCAGTGCAAATCATACATAAATAACACTGTCATTTCTGATGGGTATATGCTAGTCTTTAGTTAAATCAGGTCAGAGGAGAGGATTTTGTACTCTTCATTTTGTATCAAATATACTCCAAAAGATAGAGATTCCTAATAGGGTTGATTTTTTAGAAGAGAAATGTACAGCCATTTTTTAAATGTCTGAAAATTTCACTCTTTCTGACTTTGTCTGGCTCAGGAGATATATACAGTTGAAATAATTTTGTTAAAGATCACACACACTTTGGAATCACAAAAGACTATACTTACCTCTTTGACAAACATGTAATCAAAGACACTTCCTTTAGGAGGAAAGGGATTTAAGTAAGGCTTCATTGGAGGTTCCACAGAATCTATGAGTCCAAGCTTGCAACGGGTCTCCTCTACCATTCCACCCTATAACAAAAAAATGAATGAAAAACTCACGATACCATTTTGTTGAGCTTTAGACACCATTAGCTAAAACTGTCAATGTAGGATTCTTCAGTTTTTTAACTGGTCTGGCTGACTAAGTAGGGATGTATCTATTAGAATGAAGTGACAATTTCAAGTACAAAGGAGATTTCTTTATTTCATTTCGTTACTAGTTTTATCAAAAAAGTGACAGAGATACAAAATGTATTTATTTCATAGATCCCATATCCAGTTTTTGGTAAAATATCTTGATCATTTTTATCATTGAATTAAGTGGGTTTTCAAGTGTCCTGAAAAACTGGGGTGGTGATTTTTTTTATCATCAACTGGACTGTTTGTTTCAAAAGTATCAAATATGATACAAGGAGTGTTCCTGTAGTATGTATATATCATGTGTATAGGCCACATCAATGGAGACGTGTTCTCCAATTACCTTTTATTTTTTTCTTGTAATACCAGTTGGACCCAGCATCAACTGATTCTTCACCCACATCTGAAAGTGACCTTTTGATTTTGAACATTACATGGGGAAAGGTTCACTATAGGCATGAAGATATGACCTGGCTGGACAGCTGTTATGACTGGAACTGACTCACTGTCCTTGTCCATACTCCTTCATCTAACTAACATTTGGTGACAGGCCAAGTTTATAGAGGTAAGAATATAATGAGAATATTTTTGCTAGATTTTTCAACTGCAGAACATCAACTTTAAACTGGATTTAAAGAATAAGAATTCTGTGAAAATCTAACATCTTTTTCAGTGAATTTCAACATATGATTAACTCACTGCCTTTTTAGAAACAAATTTAGGAAAATAGTTTGTTAATGTCTACTATATAAGTAACTGTAATTGAAATTAGAATTGTTCAATTCAACTTATCTAGCCTAAAGAAGTTTAGATCCACTTGTATGATAATCTAACATACCTCTTGAAATATTTTCTCGTATGCCATCTAACAAATACAATTAGATAATGCTGAATCAATGACAAAATGTTTACAATTAATCATATCACACCTATACACACAAACGTTACTGTTAATAAAAAAGAACCCACTATAAAACTCTTTTTGTAACCTTTGGCATTGTTGAGTGATCAAATCTGTTGGATAACTGCCACTATAAACTATAATTATACAAGCTGAAAATTTACTGCTCAATATACTACTTTCCATGACTGTAATCAAATTCACTTTATCTTTAATGTTTAATTATTATGAAAGATATAATTACCTTTCTTACTACAACAGTTTAAGTTTGTTTTTTCTAAATGAAAGAAGACTGAAAATAACTATTCAGTAAACGCACTTACAGCAATCAGTTCTCGAAGTAATTTGTCAAACTTGATTCGCCCACTATCGTCACTGCTGGCACCAACGGACCAAGTTATCGCAAAAAAGAAAATGCACTGAAAATTAATAAAAACAAATGTTATAAAGGAAAAACAGTCATTGATGTACGTTAGTTACATCAGCAACAGAGATTCAATGCAAATTCATTTTCTTTACATAAACTGGAATGAAATAATGATCTGCTCATGGTTTATATTTGTGAATTTGGCTTATTTCTTTGTTGAACTTTGACTGGCTCTATATCACTTTGGAGGACCCAAAATTTCAAAGATTTGAATTGGGTGAAAGGTTCACTTTTGAGTGAACATCATTTCTGATACAAACTGTGACTAGTGTTAAGGATGTTATATATTAATTTGATCGAAACAATAATCTTGATAAAGTCTTTGTACAGATTTTTTCTTTCTTTTTCTATTTTTACTCAAAATGACTACATAAATAAATAAATAAAGGAAATAAACAGATTTTTAGTGTTTTTTTTCTTATTTTTTCAACAAGTATTGTTAATCTTGATAGATTCTAACAATATGATTTACCTGTATTTAAAGGTGTGTAATTTTTACCACCCTACTGAGCTTTTTTTCTATTTTTACCACACAAAATAAACTCATATCAAATAAAGAAATAGGATGGATTTTTTTTTTAACGATCATTCTCGAAATTTCGGCTTATTTCTTCATTTTCTTCTATTTCTTTTTCGTACAAAAAATCTGTAAAGATTATTTTTAGTTCTTTGATTAAATCAGAGCATTTAACTTTAATATGTGACACATATTTTAAATCCATAACAACAGCACATGACAGATGCATCAGAAACAGAGTAATTTCTAAAGTGAACCTTTTGCCTGAATCTAATTTTTCAAATTTTTGGTCCTCCAAAGCAATATAGTTCCTTTTGAATATAATTTAAAATGTGACTTGGTCAAATTTTGCAATACGCATTTCAGTTAAAAGATAAAGTGTTCAGATATTTGCTTATCATTCTTCCTGTATGCATAGCACAAAATATAAATCAGATTTTCATGAAATCTTTGATAAAGCAGGACATTTACGATGAACTTTGCTTCATGCTAACAGTTTATTGCAAAAATAAACATATCTAGATATTTGCATAACATGGAAAAGATATAAACTGATTTATATACTTCCAAATTTATTCAAAGGCTAATCAAAGCTTCAAGACTTGCACAACATTGCAACATTCATTTGTCTGTTTCTTCAATGAAAAGAGATGTAACAAATTTATTGTGGACCCTTTGACTTTGGTTTAAAGTAGAATTGCCTCTAAATAATAAATCTAGTATTTGTTTTCTTATAGATAGCTAGAACTTAATGATTAGAAAGGTAAGATTCACTCACTTCAAGCCATGTTGAAATCTCATGCTCATCCATTTGTGCAATCCGAGCTTCATCTTGGAATTCATCCATCATACAATCCATCAGATTCATCAAAGACTTTACCAAGTTGCTATCAGTCGTGGGAGACAATTCCTGTAGATTTAAACATTCAATAAATATCAATAGTCTCATTTGTTTATGATGACTTATCTAATCAGGTAATAAAAGATAAAAACATGAATAATTTTCTAAAGTATCATTTGCTTTAATATTTCCTTTTTAGTATATTTATCTAGGTGGTGATGTCCTCACAAGAGCTTTGAAAACAAAAGTAACTAAGCCTCATAGATAAAAAGAATATCAATCAATTTATTCCAGTGATTTGTGATTGAAAATGCACAATAATTTAGATATGATTTTGTTTTCAAATAAGAGCATTCTATTCATTTAGTTGAAATTTCAATTTTTTACTTTTTATGGCACATTGATGACCTTCGAATAACATTCACATCATATAGAGGGAAATATGGTGAGTAAAACAATTGTAAAGAAGGTGAAAATACAAACTAACCTTAATTCCTCCTTTGCGAATGAGCTGTAGAGATGAATCAATGAACCTTTCAAAGAGATCCACTATGATGCTCTTATACGTTTCAGTCAATGTTGAAGGCAATGATTCTAACCAAGATGTCAGTAGAGGCCGCCAACCTAGAGACTGGGGCTCCATGTAGATCATACCACATCGAGATACCTATAAACAAATGAATCATTAGAATTTGGACTTGCAAGAAACCTTTTTAGCATTAGACACTACAATCATTGGAATAACTCATCAAAAAAACGCCTCATAACTGTTAATATTTCATTACATTTTTCATTTATGAATATCAAACAATTCATTTTATGGTATGAATCTTCAATGCTCAGATTCATGAAATTGAGAGACAGACAGAAAAGATAGAAAAACCGACCATGTACAGCCTGAAGAAGGCTGGAGAACACACTGCCCAAACAATAAAGATAAAGATACTAGTCTGAATTAACAATAATGACAGTACTTCATCTCAGAAATAAGGATAATATTTGAGAAAAGAGAGTAAAATCGTATCTTTCATTTAAATAGTATGAAAATCTTCTCAGTACTTGCATAGACCACAATAAGATGAAACACCTTTTCTGTCCGATAACCAAACATTTGGGACTATCTACCAGAACATGGTGTTACAGCAAAGACAATAAATATATTTAAAAGATACCTGGAAAAATTTTTGGAGAATCAGGAAATCTTGTCTGACAATTATAAGGTGGAAACTGAAATAACTACCAGAAAGCACAAACATAGACAAGAGTTTGGAATCTGGGAGTCAAGTGGAGAGAATTTATCAAGAGCCTGACTGGAAAAGATCATTAATTACTTTTAATCTAATTATAATAAACAGGCATGTATTGATCAGCAACAAGGTGTGACAAAGCTTGATAATGCAGTAATGCTACGAGACACACCTGCTCATCACCATCATCATCATCATCAGTCTTTTATCGTCCATCATTGGACATAGTCCTTCCCCAGAATCTGCCACATTTCTCTATCATGAGCGTTGTGGAGCCAATATTTTCTGAATTGGTCTAGTTCATCTCTCTCTTTTGTCAGCCTTGGTTTCACATGTGATCTCTGGGGATCCATGTTGTGAGTTGTGATTTCCATCAGTTTTTTGCTATTCTCACAACATGACCTGCCATTCAAGTTTTCTATTGGATTCTATGATTTCTTGGACCCCCGTTTTCTTCCTGATATATTTTGCTGTCTTGCGATCTCTCCATGTAAGGTTGAGCATGATTCTCTCATGCATGTGTTGCATACTTCTCAGCTTTTGGGTTCGTCTCTTGGTTAGGTTCCATGTTTCAGTTCCATAAGTGATTATCAAGAGGAGGCATTGGTTGTATACTCTTCTTTTTAAGATTATTGGAATTGTTTTGTTTTCGAAGGTTGAGCTTGCTCTGCCAAAGGATTGCCGTCCTAGGGTGATTCTCCACTTGATTTCTTCTTCTTTTGTGGGTTTCATAGAGATTCATTGTCTTAGGTAGATGTAGTGGTCTACTTTCCCCAGTTTTACATCTTTGATTTTGACATCAAGCTCATAGGGAGTCCCAAATGATGAGGGAGTGTAGAGATTTGAATGAACATTGACTACAAAAAAACTCATTTATTTCTTTATTGGTTGACTGATTAAAATTTAAGATAAAAAAAACAATGCGCAGAATTTATACCATAGACAAAATTTTAACATAAGCATTTGGGAGAACCATTTGGTCAGAATTCTGCTTTGCAAAGCACAAAATCTCTTTATCACACCCTGATTAGCAATATATCAACTGCCTAGGCTTTATGTTGCAATGATCATACTTTTGGGGGATTTCCTTAACATATGAGAGGCAGCTAGCTGTAGATTTGATACTACTTTTAATCCACGAAATTAAGCTACTGGAATATAGGAATTTGAAAGAAAAATAGTAATTACAGACTTACTGTGGCAGGGGATGCAGCTTCTAAATCCATGGGTTCAAAAATGAGGTTTGTAGTAGGAGCCAATTGAATGATTTCTCCACTCATGAGGCAGAGTTTTTTGTTGTCGTCCAGCACAGTATTCATGTTCTCAATCCATATTGCATCGACAGGACCATCAAAGATCAACCATTTCCGATCTGGAGTCTGAAGTACAAACAGATATCTTCAAATGACCTTAAGAACTTTTATCAAATACAGCAAAGAAAAGCTCATTTCTAGTGGGGGTAAAGTCTCGAAATTTCAGCTCACTCTATAAATATGACTTCGGTTAAATCCCTTTGACACAAATTTAACACTTTTAATTTCAAGTTTATGCTCAAATTGTGTGTTGTTTTTAGATGTGTCCAATATCTCTATAAGTCACTTTGTCTGTCCCCTTTGTCTGTTAACTGACACTATTTTTTTTTAATCGATCCTCATGATAAAAAAAAAAATATCCACAGTTTCCCTTTTAGTGGCACATTCTTTTTTTGTCATCAAAGAACAATCATTCTTTTTCTTAATCAATTCTCATCATGGATATAAGATTATGTCATCAGCATTCACAAGCATGGGATTATAGATTAGAATTGTTTTTTTTAGATATAATTTATATTTTCCTTTTTAACAGTCCCCCTTACTAGCTGTTTACGTTTCAGAGGTCCCCTACCCTTATCTGTGTTTTCACTTTCAGTGGTACATGGAAATATCATAAGAATTCTGTTTTTGTTTCTGTCTCACCCACTCTACCATTCTTATTACTACCAATGCCCTTTCCTTTTAGAAAGGGACTCCTAGAATCCTCTCTAATCCTTTTAAAGTCTTATAATATCTGCCATTTTGGGACCTCTTCCTATTCAATTTTACTCTGAGACATTTTTTGTAACACTTAAAATCAGATTTTAAAAGAAAAAGGCTGAAGTCTTATCAAAAATGCAAAAATGTCTATAAGTAGAGACTACATGAAAAAATAAAGTGTTCTCTAATTCTCAGTATTATTGACCCATGGTATACATTTTTTGTTTTTCATGTAAATCTGTATATGAGAATACACACATGCACACGCACACATAAAGAGAAAGAGGATGATGAGAAATATATCTATTCTCTCTATAGATTAGTCAAGTGATCATAGGAATTTTAAAAGTGCTTTTGTAATTTTGTGCCAAACCGGTGCCAAATTCTCACTAACCAGAATATTGGTATTGTTTCTGAATAAGTAAAAGAAAATCAAATGGTTTGTGGACTTACAGGTGACACAGCAAACGATCTGTAGGAAACAGCTAGAATACCATCTGACCATTCATGAGACACAGGATCAAACTGCCCATAAAGTTGACCCATTGTTAAGGACTTTGGATTGATTACAATCGTCTGGACTTTGTTCTCTCCCATCAATCCCTGATTGGAAAAGTGAATATCAAGAAAAAGAGATCAAACAATTTAGACAAATTCAACCAAAAGATTTTATTGGGTTTGTCTTACTAAGAGTAAGTTTATTTTTAATTTTGATATTTACTGAATTGGCACACATTTCAAAAGCTTCAAAATATTACTTTGGTCCAAAAATAATTTGTGATTTTTCACCATTGATTTTAAAGCAGTGAATCTCAGCTTAGAAAAAAAGTTATCAATGGAAATAAGAACCTTCAGAATCTACACATTTTTGCCAACTAGAAACAAGTTCATTTATGAATTCTTTGAAGGTGTTTTGATCTGACCAAAACACAAATATTCAGCTTAAATAAATAGGGCAGAATTTACACATGGTATATTCCATGAACATGGTTGAATAATATTTTATTCCAGAAAGACCATCAAAGTTTAGAATAACAAAAAAACCCAAATATTTTTGCATCAGCACAATATAATTAAACTATTTTCAAAAGTTACAATTCTGTTCATCTATTACAATAAAAGGACGGTATATCAGTTTTTGATGGATATGTATCTTCACTTGATAGACCTAGCTCCTAAATTCAATAATAAAGGCTAATTGTAACATTAACCCTTCTACTGATCAAATAACTCTCTACAGTTTTCAGTAACCATTGGCTCAATGGTGGAGAGACATTGTTGCTCTTGTAGATCATTATAAATAAATGAACTCAGTAATATTTCATGCCTGTCTGATGCAATACCCTTGTAGCAAAAACGATGCTGCAATGTCCAATATTACTACTGAGAGGTAGAGTTGGAAAAAATCAGCCGGTAAAGACTTAGGGAGATTATTGCTGCAAGAAAATTTTAAAATTTCAAGTTACCAAATCTAAATCTGATTTCTGCTGTGATTCACTTGACTTTACCTTGAACTTACAGATCATTTCAGCAAATTCTCATAGCTTGTGTTACTAGTTTAAGGAAAGTGCACAGCTCTAAATAAAAACACAACTGGCAGGGTTAAACTTCACCCCTACTTCTACTCTGACTGAAGATGATTTCTGCTACTTTTCTATCGTATAAAAGATAATGAAAAATCATAAAAAAACATATTTTTTGTATGAATGTATTTATTTATTAAAATGAAAGAAATCTATGCATATCTGTGTGATAAACTTTTTTGCTGATATCTAAGATTTGTCAATTTAGCTCAGTCAGTAAGACAGCCTCATGATATTCAGCTGGTTGTGATTTCAAATCACGGTAGGAAAATGTGAATTTTATATCCTTAATATTGATGAAGACAGTTCTTATCAATGGGGTTGAGTATATGCCTAGCCACTCTTGTCCATTCAACCAAGGGGACTTTATAGTTGATCGGAAGCTGATTTTACATCTCAAACTTAACTCCTTATAACCGATACTCCTCATATTTGATGTTTACAATTGAGAAATTTTGACTTGTTTACCTTTATCCTGTTTGACAAAATGTCAGATAGTTCCAACAATGTAATTTCATAAACTTCATCCACACAATTGGATAAGTGTCCAGAGTATAAAGCTGTTTTTTTTTAATGTCTTACAATTACATATTTCATAATTATGGAAATGTAATGAATGTTCAAATACTCACCTTTTCATGAATATCTGCCAAGGCCCCAAATAGAACTCTGTAAGAACTTGTTTTACCTCCAAATGGTTCACCAACAATCATGAATCCATGACGAACTATCATCATTTCATAAACCTTCAAACAAGAAGAAGAAAATATTCAAAGGAAACAAATCATTAAAAAAAAAACATATTTAGTTTTCTGAAGCAACTGTTAGGATGTTTCCTACTTGATTTATTTTTTATAAAAAAAGAACAAAATTATTTCAAGGATTCCTTCCTAACTCATTTCATCATTACTCTCATATCAGTTATGTCTATAAACAAGCATTTTCTATCTCAATCTGTTTATATCTCTGTCAACCTTCCTGTGATTGAACCCTCGTAGCCATGATCACCGACCCCACCAAACAACAAAAAACGTAGGCTAGAGGTATTCTTCCCTTTTCACTTGTCTATCTGGTCCATCCATTTCAGTGCTGCTGGTCAGTTTTTGGCATAGAGCATTGAAAATTCCAATGTGTAATCCAGCAGCCATCTTCTAAATAAGCCTTTTCATTTTATTGAAATTCTTTTTTCTCTTGTTTTTAGGGAGTGCTCGATTTATAATGATAACCCATTGTAAACTGATCTCTTTTATTTCGCTGCAAACATAACTTAGTATTTCATGATGTTTAGGCGTTTTTGGAAAAGCATGGACAGAAAGATAGATAGAGACAGAGATATATAGAGAGAGTCTGAGAGAGAGAGAGTATGATAGAGTATAAGGGTTTTTTTATCCTACTGGTTGTTTTACGCTTGTTCTTTTAAAACTGACAACTCTTGTTGCTTGACCCCTTTGGTTTTGTGAAACCATGTATTGCTCTTTGTACCTTTGATCTCGGTCCAAAGAATCAGGATGGGGTAGGTGGATTAGTAAAGTCTAAGGTGACATAGAGATAAGAATTCACAGAGATGAAATTGCATTTACCATATACCTAGAGTGGCCCTTGGACTTTATATAAACTGACCCTGAGTACAAACAAAAAAAACTGTCTTACCTGTTGGATTTTCTGTAAGAAATAGGGTGTACATTGTAATTTGAGTTTTTTACAATTTTCTCTCACTGCTTGGTTGAAAATTTCATAATCTGGTTTGGGGAGAATTACACTCGGGAATAAATCTGAAGTTATTCCATGGAACAGAGGCAAATCGTGATTCAAGAATTTGGGCAAATTCACATCAATTATGGAACGGAGCATCAGAATGTCTTCATCTTCATCAGGATATCGAAGCTGAAGAAAAGAAATTAAAAAAAGCTCTTTGATCTACAGAAATCTTTGATCCAACAGGAAAATTAACTAATGAAAATTGAAGTTATTTCAAAATCATTCTGACAAAAATAAAATGTTATAAACCTTAAAGGTTTGGAATATAGTTCTGGAAAATCCCAAACCATTGTAGAAGTAATTAAAATAATACATTTTGATGTTCATTCTCAATATCATTAGTGCCAATATAACTTATATAGATATGAATTTATCCCATTATATTGTGTTCCAAAAAAAACATGGAATTGAATAGAACAATTTTATTTTCTTCGGAAAATAATAATTTCATTATAGAATTTCAAACAAAAATTGAGAATAATAATGTAACTAACAATCAATGGATGAATAAAATTGTGGGGTGTTTTTAAGTATATACATATATTTATATATGTGGGAAGATCAGAAAATATATACAGTACATTTTATATATTTTTCATAATTTCTTCATTCCAAGAATGCTCAATATCTGAGTCAATATATCAATATTGCATGGAAATTCGGTCTAGACAATGCTTACCGCTATTTCATTATACAAGATTATCAAATGGCCCTTACAACCTATTTGATCTATATATCTTAAGGAAGACAAGAAGATTTTACCTTCAGGTTGGCAGCAGCAGTCAATACAGATTTGACTGCGCGCATACCATAATCATAATGGTGTTGAGAAGAAAGCTGTTCAGAACATAAACGGTAAGTAGCCACGATCTTCACAGACAAGGGACGAGCTCGTACAAATCCACAAGAGTACAGTGAAATTTCTGCAATCATTGCATAGTCTGGAACCATCATAGCGACCGTTCGGAAAAGGGCCTGAAAAAAAAGACATCAAATAAATTGTCATCATCTTGATCATCAACATCATTTTTAGAGCAGTTTTATCAACACACCAAAGGATTCATATTTGAAATACTTCGAGTGTTTGTGCATTAAAACAAAGTCTTAAAAGAAGATTATTTTTCACGTCTGTAGTAAGAATTCAGACGCCAATCTGACAACTAGTTTTTTGCTTTCAAAGATTTTCTTCAAGAAAGGCTGTAGGTCAATTTAAGAGGTCAAGTTTTGGTATTTATTCATTTGTGGATGCATTGTATGGACATGAATTTTAGGATTGATCCTTTCTAGGGAGAGTAGAGCAGAAATAACCCTAGCAGAGAACTCTAGTGCAAAGATTTCCAAACCCTGTGTCGCACGTACACATATTTATCTGTTTATCATTATCCATTATCATTTACTGCAATCCATTTATATTACCTGTAGGTTAGATCTTGAGCGAATTGAAACATACGTTCAGGGTGTTGCAATTTCAGTTATTCACTCCACCTGATTGTAAGTATTAGATTCACCAATGAGCAAAAAATTCGTTTTGTTCTCATTATGGCAACAAACTTAACAAAGCCAAGATTTGAAATGAAAAATTTGACATTTTGTTTTTTAGTTTTCTTTCCTTCCATTTGTTTCAAACCTTGAATTATCAACGTCTGTACACTTGAGTATTTGCATCATGGACTTGGGAGAAAGATCTGTTATTTACAACCATGCTGCCTGCCCTCTAATGCTTTCTAAATCAATATTTCAATTATTCGAATCAAACTTGTAATACATTTTCTTCAAGGTAACTTGATTTAACCATCACCACTGGTTAATTAACGAGGTAAAAAGGAGCACATATGGATGGCAGTGATTAATAATTCTCCTTGGAATGCTAGTTGCAATTTGCTTACAATTTTCTCTAACACTCACTGCAAATGACATTGTTTATTAATGGAATGCACAGTTAAAACTGTCATTTTTTTCACATTTTGTACTGCAAACTCATTATTTGTCAAGAAAGAGGGTCCACCTCTTGGAAAATAGAGAATAATTTTTACACCAGTAATTTTTTGTGCTTTCAATCCATGAGATTTGTAACCTCAGGAAGCACACCAAGGCAGACCAATGCATGCACACGCACACCCATGAGCAGGTCATCATAGCCTCCCATCCTGTCCAACCTGGATGAAAGCACAAAAAAGTTCACAAAAGAGTTTTTTTTACAATCTTTACATAGGAAGTAACCTAATACTTCAAAGACCTACTTCAGTATAAATAGCGGAATGTAAGTGTCAAGTTTAGAATCATATTTATACTGAAAATTTTTTTTGAATTAACTTTTTTCAAATCTTACAAATATCCTAAAGAAACAAAAGTCTTATAGATTGAAAGCACAAAAAATTACTTGCTAAAAATGTTTTTTTAATTTTTTTCAGAGGGAGACCTTCTTCCTTTACTAGTGCCACAAACTCTACCGCAGTGACATTTCTAGAATAAAACATTTGAAAAGTAAATAAAAAAGTATAAGAATGTATTCAAAATTATCAAATATTTTTTCTTTTCACAATTTGGCATAATTGAAAATTGTATCATCAGTTACTTTCAATGAGTGATCCAAAGAAAAATTCCTTGAAAATTAAAGAAGACTGCTTACTTATAAAAGCCTCACCTTTAAGTTATCAGGTAATTCTGATCGACCTGCATATCCTGGATTCATGGTGATGAAAACAGAGCAAGTCGGATCAAGTTTGATCTCAGTTCCCTCAAAGAACATTGTTTCAACACCAGCACTTATTCCTGAAATGAAATAAATTGATACTCAATTGGACCCAAATGATTATCACATGATAACATTATTTTACTGAGTAATGAACCTTGAGATTCTATTCAGATCTGATTAAAAACGTTCTAGTTATGGTTTTGTGATTTATTAATGAACAAATCCATAAAGTAGGGATAAGTGATGGACACATTATGTAGAGATCTTTACAGAAACAAAAGAATATTTCACAAACACTTAAACAATCTCCTTATTACATGAAAGCTTAAATCCTATTTGTTGGTTTGTTTGTCTGTCAGTCACAGGGAAAGATGAGAACGATTATAAAGCCATTTTTCTCTAAAATCTAAAAGAAAAAAGACATGCTGCATTGGGGGTGATCAATTTGAAAAATTCGAATAAGAAGTTATCAATAAGCTGCCTCCCTCACGTTTTGTTCAATTACTGAAGAATTTGAATTTTCAAAAAACCAAGCAGGCACGAACTAGTTACCAATTTGGCGTACACTTACATTGTAAACTAAACCTCTCCTACCCAACTAAAAACCTATTCAGGGGCAAAATTGAAAAAAAAAAAATAAACGTTTTTTTTCTGGATATAATCTACTGGTTATACCAAAATTGAAATCACAAGTCTGACTGCTGAAAGGTCAAAAGGTGAGAGAAGACACATTCATTGAACACCCTTTCTTCCAATTTCTAATTGATCACCTCCAACATGGCATGTTGCCAAACAATGTTAGTCATATGACGGTTTCTTTTGAGTAACTAACCAGAACTGTTAACATAATCAGTTGCTGAACGTGTTGGTGCCACATTCCCTGACTGAACATTCTATAGTTCTTACTAGATGAACCTCTACAAATGAACTTTTCAACTTTGGTAAATAATCTAAATACTTGTGCTAATTCTTTATCATTTTGCAACAGTAAAAATTATCATCCTTTCTGTATTTTTATGCTTCACTAAAATCAACTTCTTAAACAGATGGTGTTCTTACCTCTCTGGATCGTAAGAATCTGTTGTGCTACGACTGAAAGTACTTCCAAGTCAATACGGTTAAATTCATCAAAACATGACCAAGCACCACAAGAAGCCAGACCCTACAATAGAGAACAATATTCATCTTTTTATTTTTAAAACCTGCATAAAAGATTAAATTACTTTTTACTATTTGTTTATCAATGAACATAGTTCCACTCCATTATTGTCAGAAATTTAAATGATAACTTATGAATATATGAATGTCTTGGCTTTGCAGAGGAAAATTTTCAAAGGGTTTTCTTGAAGCTATAAGACCTTTTTCAGCAGGGCTTGTGTCACAGGATAGCCCTCTGGTCTGAGCAATGGAGTTTTGAAGTGAAGTGCAATGTATGCACAGCTGACCCTACCTGTTTATGCAGGAGTTTGCATGTTATAGTTCACCTAGATGGTGCAAAGAGCAGCAGGGCCCCTAGATTATAGGTTTGACACAAGTTTATTCATCCTCGCAGATGCACGAGCTAGCCACGGGAATCTGCCTAGTCTTTTGGGGATCATTCTGACAATGCAGCTGCCTGTGCTGATATGAATATATAGAATATATATATTTATATATATATATATATATATATATATATATATATATATATATATCAAAGAGCAGGTCTAAGATATGCTGCTGAGACAGATGTTATGAGCTGACTGTACAGGTCTTTAGCTCCTTCAGAGGAATGACCCAACAGTTATGGCTGCCTGTGCAGATATACATATATTCATTGTAAATATAAACTATCTATGAATATATATAGATATACTATGTACTTTATTCATATATTACCTAATATATAATAAAAAACATTGAGTCTTTCTTTGTTCATAGTCAGCTTCATGCAGCTTGTTTATAATGAGAAATGTCCATTTCAAAGCAAAAATTGCCATAATAGTTTTATAGTAAACATATAAATATTTTTATAATTGAACAACTGTAGCCATCAAAGATGCCGAAGGGTTTTACACCTTTTCATTAGTGCATGTGTTTGTGTGTTCTCCTGCTCCTTGACAGGTTTATTAATAACATCTGGATTCTCCAAATCTAGATATTTATAGATATTTTTTCACTCTATTTTAGATGTTTTCCAGTGATGTCATTTTTGCATGACAACTATGGTTGAGACGAACAGCGTGATGATATTGAGAGACGAGGAGATTTGGTCTCCTCGTGGTTTGACTGTGTAGTGTGCATTCGGCCCGTGTTGATGTGGAAGGAAAGGATGCTGTACGAAGAGAATGGAATGCGTACCAAGTATGAAGTTGGTCGTGCATTGAAATAAAGAGGACAGAATACATACAAATATTTTGGCCAGGGAAAAGACGTACCTTTAATTGAAGAATGAAGTTGAGGTACATATAAGGATAACCTAAATACAATTGATCATTCGAAGTAATGTTAGGGGAGAAGAAGAAAAGATGGCGAAAGGTGGAAGCTTTTTTGTCTTGATAGTACTGGCGTCGGTGTCAAAGCAGACTTTGTCTGAACTGCTTGGATTCCATATGGGTTGGATCGCTCCATTGTAATACGTGGAAACCAGGTTCAGTGTGCGAGCCTTACTGCCAAATAAGTGAGTTAACTTGGGGGCTATTGAGTTTTGTAATTAATTCATAGCTAAAAGAATAGGGAGTGCTACATCATGAATAGGATTTATTCTGAACATATCTATTATTCAATGGAATTTTTTTACATGATCTCAAATTTTGATACTACAGTTGTTCAACTTTCGACTCTGATGGCAAGTCATAATATATTATTATATTATGTCATTGAATGAAAAAGAATCTAATTGCCTTTCATAGCAAATAAGTTATATATATTTTGGTAGATTTTTGCTGAGAAAAAAGATTAAATAAAAAGTTAAAGAAATATAGAAAACCTTGAAGAATTTTCCCAAGGCAATAAAATCCAATCCATCTGAGCAATTGAAAACAACACATTGCTTGGCAACAGCTTTTGCCAAATCTTTTGTAGTTTCTGTTTTTCCGGTTCCTGCTGGTCCTTCAGGTGCACCACCAAGATGCAGATGCAACGCACCAAAAAGTGTCCTGCAATGTATGAATATTAAATCATCGAAATAAATGCATTTAGACCAAAGACCTTTTTTGGAGAAAGCACTAACGAGGGTGTGAAATCTTACAATTTACAATCAAGATCATCTTCCTAACATCATATCAAAAGAGCTTCTTACAGTCCATTGTTTTTTTTAGATATTTTACATTTTTATGCATCTGTAGCTCACAGCACATCCACAATACAAAGCACCAAATGCTAAAGCTAAATTGGTATTTTCTCTACCTTCCTATTGTCTTTACTTCGATAAATTTCAACACTCGATCATTTGATGTTACAAATGGGAAACAAATGAGAAGAAATAAAAGAATTGAAGAAAGAAAAACAAAATTTGAATTGGACACTGTCATCCATTGAATAAGAGTGTCTAATGCTAATTTAGTTTTCCATTAATTCTCTAATTTCTACATTTGGGACCACCTTTCCTACATTGTGCCAAAAAGGCTTCAACTGTCCATTGCTTTTTAGAGACACTAAATTCTTACATTTTTGCACATCTGTAGCACACAGTACACCCAAGATACAAAGCACCATACACCACTGCAATTTAGTTATTAGAATCAGGGTCATTGTTGTTTGATTCAAAATTCCTCATAAATCTGGAAATTAATTCAAATATATCAAGTTATTCCTAAGAGTTCTTAAGGGAATCAAAAAAAATCTGAGTTCTGAATTATTCCTGTAAAATTGTTTGACATACATATCTACTTACCTGTAACATCTATCAGTCAAAGGTGTTATGACCAATCTTCCACTGTTTCCCAAGTATTCATAACCATATTTTAACATAGAGTTAATCATTCGCGTAACTATTTGACTTTCCTGAAAATGAATAATTGAGACCAAAATAATCTAGTTTAATAATTAAAATTTATTTAAGTAAAATATTGTTTTTGACTCATTGATAGATACACACCATTAAGATGGTGTACGTTTGAAACTAGTCGTACAAAACAAAAATTGATTAGTGATTCCCAATCCTCAAAATATCTTAATTCATTTCATGCTTATATCTAAATGTTTATTTGTAAATAATTTACAAAATAAGGTCATTAGATGTGTTATGTGTGATTTCTGGTGTGTCTATGAGTGAGGAAATGAAATATGCTGACCTCTCTAAACATATTTGCGTCAGCAGAAAACTCCAGTCCTTCTCTATTTTTATTCATTCATGAATTAAAACTTATTACTGTTGTTAACCAATTCCTTCATTCTTTTTTCTGATTTTGTTAACAATCAAACTGACTGTGTATTAACCTTGTTTTTGTGCTTAAGCAGTGAACACGCTATTTACCAGAATTTATCTTCTTAGATCAATTCAGATAATTTATAATTTTGGGGGCTAATATAACTAGCAGCCCCAGAAAGGTAAAAACTAATCAAAAATTAATTATAAAGTTACAATACTTTACCCAAAAATAAGAATAAACTGAAACTAAGGTAAATATCGAGAACGGCTAGCTTTAAAGATTAATCAACAGGTAAATGTTGTCTCACCTCCCAGTAATATCGCATCTGACTCAACCACTGGAAATCAAGCTCACTAGAGATGTTGTTCTTCACCAATATGGCCAGGACGTCTCTTGCATGCACATCCAAAACGATGAGGGCTTGAAGTGTAACACGGTTCTGCTTGGATAGTTTCCCACGCACTAATGCCACAACATCATTTATTTGATTGGTATTCACCTGAAGGTAATCATTCAGAGCATCTGGGCCATTACGGATGGCCTCATGAACGTAAGTCGTCCAATATGTCTGACTCACACACAGGACGGCTTGACCAGTCCATTTCTTTACCCATTCTACACGTTCGGTTTTCTGATAATCTTCGAGGGCTTCTCCAATTTTCTATAAAAGAAATCATGATGCAAAGTGAGAAAAAAAAAAAAACTGATTAATAAATACAGAATAAGATATAGATTTTAAAAAAAGCTTATAGTCAGATTGGAATTTTTATAGGCTGCTCTGAGGATAACAATTCAAAGGTATAGTTTTGAATAAAACCAGTTTGTACACTTGAAAATATAAAGAGTTTAGAATATATCTGAATCACTTTATACCAAAGTTGAAAATCATCATCATCAGTCTTTTAGCGTCCGTCGTTTGACATAGACCTTTCCCAGGATTTGCCACACTTCCCTATCATGGGCGTCACGGAGCCAGTACTTCCTGAACTTGTCTAGCTCGTCTCTCCATCTAACATTTTGCCGGCCTCAGTTGCGCATGTGGTCTCGGGGGATCCATGTTGTAAGTCGTGATGTCCATCGATTGTCTGCCATTCTTGCAACATGGCCAGCCCACCGCCATTTGAGATTTTTTATGGATTCTATGATGTCCCTAACTCTTGTCTTTATGCTTGTAAATGTCCTATGCGTCGAATCGTTGGTCAAATAGCAAAAAAAAAAAAAAATCTCCCCCAAATGCTGAAATCTAAATATCTAAAAGCTAAACTGAAAAAAAAAAGAAATAATCTCTAAATGTGCACCAATTCCGTATATTCCAAAGAACCTTAAATCCCCTCCCCCGAAATTAACCATAAATCTACAAGGAAAAAAAAAAGAAAGAACCCTCCCCCAAATGCCGAAATCTAAATATCTAAAAGCTAAACTGACCCCATACTCCCCCCTCCCCCACTACCTCGACCTAACTCTGACTTGCCATAAAAAACAAACGAATGTAGGGTTGGATATATCGAGGCCATATCTATTGTCAGTAGTAAATTCTTGCTGGGAGACGGGCACGAATTATTTAGCAAGGAACGATGAAAAAAATTGAAACTTTTTCAACTGCTAAAATGAAGTCCCCAGACTAACTATGCTGTTGCAACTGTTCTTATAAACTTAAACCTCTGTGGACTTTATCTAAGTTAAAAACTTAATATATAAGGGAGAGGTATCTTCCAAGTCGTCCCCACCGGAATCTGCATCCAACTTTTTTTTTTTCTTTTTTTTTTTTTTTTTCAACCTTGGTGCTCCGAACATCCACTCTTGTTTTCACAAGAACAGTTTGGATGTGTATCAAGAGCCGGTGGAGCTCTTTTGCCACTGACCCGCAGTGGACAATCCACTAGACCCCCTGCCAACACGTCTTTGGCCAGCGTGGCAGGGCATGGCCCATTACTCCCCATGATTTGCACACCAAATATTATATCGGCCGTTCCTGCTGGGACCTCGGTACCAAAAGGCCCAGCCATATCACTTGCTTTGGGTGGGGGTGATATGCTCCAAGGGCGACTACCCAAAAACTACACCAAGAGTACGTCAGTTCCTGCTGGGTCATCGGCCCCAAAAGACTCAGCCACATCACTTACTTTGGGTAGGGGTGATGTGCTCCGAAAGCGACTACCCAAATCCTTCACCAAGGGACCCTCTGTCCCTACTGAGTCACCGCTCAAACAACGACCATTTCAACAGAACTCTAAGACTGTCAACAAGAAGACAAATTTATACATAGGCACATACAACGTCAGGACACTGTCAACTGACATGCACCTAACTGATCTAGAAAATGAAATCAGAAATGTCAAATGGGACATCATAGGCATTAGTGAGGTAAGAAGACCCGGAGAAGAACTAATCGAACTGAGAAGCAAGCATCTTCTTTACAGCTACGGTAAAGAGAAAGTAAAACAAAGTGGAGTTGGCTTTCTCATCAATAAGAACCTGAAAGACAATGTAACTGGCTTCAAAGCCGTCTCTGACCGGATAGCTAGCGTCACCATACAACTTTCAAAACGATACAAACTCAATATAATCCAAGTCTACGCTCCCACTTCGCAATCAACCCAACAAGAAATAGACAACTTCTATGATGACTTGAACTCCCTACTCCAAGGCACCAGAAAACACTTCAATGTTATCATGGGAGACTTCAACGCACAAGTAGGACAAGGAAATGAAAATTGCGTTGGCAAATTTGGATACAAAATACGCAACGAGAGAGGAGAAGATCTTGTAAACTTTGCGACGGCTAATGGATTCAAAATCATGAACACCTTCTTCAAGAAGGGACCCAGTAGGAAATGGACTTGGAGGAGCCCCAATCACGAAATAAGAAACGAAATAGACTACATCCTAACGGACAAAAACGATATCGTCAAGGACATCCAAGTCCTAAATCAAGTCAATGTAGGCAGCGACCACAGAATGGTACGATGTAAAGTACAAATAAACACCAATAAAGAACGCAGGAAAATGTTCCATACAAAACCGCAGCCTCTAAACATACCAAAAGAGCACGTTCAATCTTTCAAGCTCGAATTGAAGAACAGATTCAGAATTCTTACTGAACAAGATAGCACCAACATCAACGAACTAAGCAGCAAAATGACAACGTCAATAATTGAAGTAGCCTCTACATTCAAGCCAATGGGCAAACAACCCATTAGCAAAATCTCGGATGAGACTAAAAATCTCATGGAAAAACGCGGAAACCTCAAGCCACCGACAACAACGAGGGAGAAAATTGAAGAGGCTGAACTAAACAAATTAATCAAGAAGAAACGAAGAGAAGACAGAAGGAGATACACAACGGCAGTCATTGAATCAACTCTTGAAAAAGGTCGAGGCTTCAAAGCTATAAACAAACTCCTCAACTCGGGACGAAGGCAAATAACTAGCATACTCAAGGAAAATGGAAACCTAACAACAGACAGAGACAGGATTGTCGAACGCGCCAAAGAATTCTACCAAAAACTTTATTCGTCCAGACAAGGACTGCAAAACAATGAGCAAGATACGCAAGACACGGGCAAACAATTAGAGGACTTCCCAAAAGTAACCCCGTGGGAGGTGAAGGAAGCCATTAAACAGACAAAGAAAGGAACTGCCCCTGGACCAGACAACATCACCATCGACCTACTCCGAAAAGCAGGTAAAACCATCAATAGGAAACTGGCCGTCCTCTTCAACCTGTGTCTAAAACACAGTAAAGTCCCAGACGATTGGAATACTGCTATCATAATGCTTTTATATAAAAAAGGAAACCCGAAAGACCTCAACAACTATAGGCCTATAAGCCTACTCAACTGTGTATATAAACTTTTCACAAAGATCATCACCAACCGAATCACAAAAACACTCGATGAGAACCAGCCACGTGAACAGGCTGGCTTTAGAAGAAGCTACTCGACCATGGACCACCTGCACTCGATAAATCAACTGAAAGAAAAAGCAGCAGAGTATAGACTACCACTTGCCGTAGCATTTATCGACTTCAAAAAGGCGTTCGACTCAGTAGAAATCCCTAAGGTCATGGAGGCCATCAGTCGCCAAGGTGTAGATCCAGTATATGTTGAAGTGTTGAAACATATATACAATCACGGCAGCTCCTTTATCAGGCTACATAAAGACTCGGACCCCTTCCAGCTCCAGAAAGGAGTAAGACAAGGTAATACCAGCTCACCTAAACTCTTCACAGCCTGCCTTGAGATGATCTTCAGAAGGCTAAACTGGGAGAGTAAAGGAATTAAAATAGACGGCGAGTATCTGAGCAACCTCAGATTTGCAGACGACATAGCCCTTTTCGCAGAGAACCTACACGACCTCCAACTAATGATAGATGAACTAAATGAGGAGAGCAAGAAAGTCGGCCTGCACATGAACTTCAGCAAGATGAAGATCATGTGCAACAACCACATTGGAGATAAGAACACTAAGATCGAAATCGAGGACACAGAACTCGAGAAAGTAGACCACTACATCTACCTAGGGCAACGAATCTCCATGAGACCCTCCAAAGAAGAAGAAATCAAGCGAAGAATCACACTAGGATGGCAAGCCTTTGGCAGAGCTAGCTCAACCTTCAAAAATAATAAGATCCCATTAATCCTAAAGAGAAGGGTGTATAACCTATGCATCCTCCCAATAGTCACTTATGGAGCTGAAACATGGAACTTAACCAAGAGACAGACCCGTAAGCTGAGAACCATGCAACGTGCACATGAAAGAATAATGCTGGGCCTCACATGGAGAGACCACAAAACAGCACAACACATCCGGGAAAAGACAAGAGTTAGAGACATCATAGAATCCATAAAAAATCTCAAATGGCGGTGGGCTGGCCATGTTGCAAGAATGGCTGACAATCGATGGACATCACGACTCACAACATGGATTCCCCGAGACCATATGCGCAACCGAGGCCGGCAAAATATTAGATGGAGAGATGAACTAGACAAGTTCAGGAAGTACTGGCTCCGTGACGCCCATGATAGAGAAGTGTGGCAAATCCTGGGGAAGGTCTATGTCCAACGACGGACGCTAAAAGACTGATGATGATGATGATGATGAATCTTTACAATCCTGTCTGCCACAGGTTCAAACTCAACTCCGGCTTCTGTTCCTATTGAAGATGATTACTGTAACTTTTGTGTTGTATATATATATATATATAATAAATGAAAAATCATAAAGATATATATTCTTTTCCATAAATGTATTCACTTATTAGATGTCTGTGTCTGTATGATGAGTTTTTGTGAATATCCAAGACTTGTCAATTCAGCTCAGTCAATGAAACAGCATCCTGATAGTCAGTTGGTCATGAGTTCAAATCATGGTAGGGGAATGTAAATTTTACATATCAGTTTACACCCCTAATTTTGGTGAAGATTGTTCATGTTTTTCTTGTTCTTGTTACGGTACGAAAATAAAGTCAACACAAGCCAAAACTTAACTAAATCCACTGATGTAGATTGTTTTCTTTTAGAGTTTTAGCATTGATACACAGACAAATTAACTGACATTATTTTTGGTGAACAGAGATTGACTCTTACCTTATGAATTGAAGTGATCATATCTGATTCCAACTCAAGTAACCATTTCTCCACCTGACCCCGAGCCTTTGATGTTGAGATAACATCTTTCAGTTCAACAATTTCTCCTTCACTGCTCTTCATATGAGTGATGTCCAGTGTGTCAGTGAACTCAAGTTTGGCAATACCTTCAAAACATTTCTTCAAGTGCGGTTGAACACTATATTAAACAAAATAAAATTCCATGATTAACAATGCTTTTTGTTTCTAAATCTTCAGAGGGAAAATACCTTTTCAGTTATCTTTCATTATTATTCATTCTTCTTGACTATTTTTCAAATTAAAGAAAAATGCAAACGTGTAAACTTGGAGCAGTCAACTGTCTATTCAGCTTAGTTGGTTACTTATAATCAACCATTTGTTGGGTTATTTTTAATAACAGAATAATGTCAAATTATATCTTTCTTGGTTTTATGATTCAATTTTGGGATTACCATGTTTTATTTTTTGATAAAAAGTAATTTTTGCCAAACTTGTTATTTAAAACTGACAATGTGATCAATTGAGGCTTCATAGAGAGGAAGAAGGAAGGGGAAATATATTAGTTTATTATACATCATAGTTTTCTAAAACATTCTAACGAACATTGTACTAAATGACTTGCTATTCATAACTTTCTGCCATAACTTTCTCAAACTCCAGTAATTGTACTCTTTGAATATGAATCCATATATATTGTTATAGAGAAATGGCTTCTTTATACAACATATTGTAATTTGAAGTGTCAATCCTTGCTTTATCTGCTAATATTGTTAACTTTGGATTATGAGGACATGTGGGTTCGCTGTCACCGGGAAAGAGGGAGCAACTTCCCCCGCGTTCCCATCTCCATGTATGGACGAGGGCAATATTTATGAAATCAAAATCAATTTTAAAGTTGAAAAAACATTGATAATCAAAAAAATGACCCTTAAGAAGCAAGAATGTAAGAGTCAAGAGGAGAAATAAATGGCCACTTTTACAGTTTTGGAAAAGTTTTTGGTGTTGATTGTATCCAAATTAGGATCAGATTTTCTCAGATTAAATAAAGACTATTTATTTCTATCATGTTTGTAATGAATTTATTCTGTCTATCTAAGCCTTTTTTTCCTTGTCTTTGCTTCTGCATCTTCAGGCAATTTTTTAAATTTCCCTCAAAAGTGGTTTGGGATACTCACATGTATTATACTATGAATATTATAGAAAAGGTATTGATTTAATTGCAAATAGTGTTATAACTGAAAAATACATATGTTTCCTTTCTCATAAGTTTTATGTGATTTAAACCTGTATTTTGTTGTCGAAAATTAGATTCCAATACAAAACATTATTCTATAAAGCCAGAGAACAACAAGTCACAGATACTTACCGAGTGGGGTCTTTGGTCTCTGATAAGATTTCAAGCAGTTCTTCATTTGATAAGAAGAAAAATCGAGGGAAGTAGAGTCGCTTTTTCTCTAAATATTCATTTAATCCCTGATTAAATAGAAGAACACCAAATTGTAGCAAAATAAGGATGAAAGATTTTTCTTTTCCAATTTTAAACTCAAATAAAAATCAAGAAGTCACAGCAAGCCATTTTTGGCTACAATAGGTTAACACAAACTACAGGTAATGATTATTATATGATCTGATAAATAGACTACTGGATTCAATTTGACATTCTAAAAAGTGTCAGCACTTTGTTTTAGTCTTTCTCACCTCCATAACAATTATAATAAATCTTAAAAGCTGTAGTATCTAATAATATAAATATCCATCAGTTGAGTCTTAGGGAAACACATATGCAAAACAGAAGAATGTATTCTTGAATCATTCTATTTGAAAAATGGTCTATATAGAATCTAATTCAGTAGATTACTTACATGTAGTAAGTAATCTATTAACTAAAAGTAGTAAGTAATCGTTGACTAAAAAGTAAGAAAGATCATTTTGAATATATTTTAAGATCTGCTGAAGGCTTTATTCTTGAATGAAGACAAATATCTTTTAATCATTAGTAGAAACTTGGCAAACTTACTTTCTGGATCAATTCCAGTAATTCATTTGATTTCTTGAATTTTTCAAGAATTTTGTCAATCTCCAACACTGCCAAAACATGCTTGTCAGCCATTGCAGCTTTCATAATCTCCCTCCAATTCTTATCCACAGTGGAAAATCTGCGTCCTTCTTCAGGCATTTGGGCCATGATATCTGGGGAACTAAAAATGGGCTCAAGATAGAGCCAAGTCACTTGGACTTTCAGCCACTCGTCCAAGATATCTTGTAATCGAATCATCTTTTGTTCCCATTCCCTGGAATAAGAAATAAAGAACTTTGCAATTTGATCTCAAGAATGCACCTGATCCACACCAAGTCCTCCATTGATGGGGGACAGGATGAAAACTACAGGTGGAAGATGGCACGAGAAATTGCAGTTCCAATCCTGCATGTAGGCATCTCAGGGATAAGTGATCACGATGAAGAATCGGGAGACAATTACATCATTTGACAATAACTCAAATGACCAAGCAGTCTTATCTGGGGACAGAATGACTTGCTCCACATGAACAGGGGCCAAGAAAAGATGGCCAAGAACAAAATTTATTTCCTCCCGAGCCACTTGACCTACCATGACCAATGGGTATTTTCAAGTGCAGTCATACTATACAAAATAAAATCAAACAAGAAATAACAAAAGAATGCTTGCTTGAATGTGAAAATATACAGGATATAGTTGATGGAAATATGACCACAGCATCAATCTGCTCAAATAGTACTTGAACTTGTAAAGCTTGACATCAATATGGCTGCAATCAGTAAGGTCTGCTTCCCTGATCAAGGCAATTTGAAAGAATGGGGAGCATGCTATATCCTCAACTGGTTGGGCAAGTCACAAGCAGAGAATTGCCACTTTTGAGTAGGGACCATGATAAGGAACTCCATAGCCTCTAAATTCATTAACTACCCACAGGTCACTCTGACCATATCATAACAATGTGCCTTTCATTGAATAACAAGCAGTACACTAGGCTCTTCGTTGAGTAAGCTCAACCCCTCCGAGAAGACCTTGATAATAATACAAGATCTGCACTGAAATATGCAACCTCCGATCAAATATCCCAGCAAATAATAAAATTTTCATCCTAAATGAATTTAATGTCTGAGAAGACCAGAACTTAGACACTTGGAAGAGCATTCTGGTAGTGCATAGTTGAGAGCAGTAAAATTGCCAAAACTGAAACTCAGTGTTGCCAACTCAAAAAAATATTTTCATGCTAGTCTGACTGCCAAAAAATGCTAAATAAAAAAATTAGCCAAAATCACAGAAAGAAAGCTGAAATGGTAAAAAATGGCTAAAGTCTTATAGCACTTCTATGCTAGTTTAGTGATTTTTGCACAGCCAAATTTTTATTTGTCAAAGACAGACTCCAGTCTGAAGACAAAGTTTCAACACCCATGGTAGTGTAGGAAAATGCAATAATAATGGACACGTTTTAATTGGGTTCTGTATAGAACATGAACTATACATTGCCGAAGGTTAATTTAGAAGAGAGACAAGATGAAGCCAACATGAATGAACCACCACCTGAAACACTGGCACCTCTTAGACTAAATTCTAGATTGCCTGAGGAACAACCAAATTTCAACCACATCTAAGTGATGACCAGAGCAGGGTCATCCACTGACCAGTCTTATCTGCTGTGAATACAGCTTCCATTTTAAACAAATGGGGGCACTCAAGAAGATCCTCGGGGTCAGCTGGATCTAAAACAAGAGAACTAGGGTGAACTTCCAAGCAAGAGAAGCTAGAATCTTAAGTAGAAACCATCAGCTGTCTGAAAGACCCTCCCCTTGGCGCTCTGTGGGGAACACATAAAATTCCCCACCCTAGAAACCTCAAAAGATGTCTGTAAGACCTTTGCAAAGAGAAACTGTGTCTGGTTTGTTGAAAACAACCATAAAATCAAATATTTATGGAAAAAAAGAATTGCACATCAGTCCCAATCTTCCCAACCATCTGGACCCCATAAGATATCATATCATACCCTCCACACAAATGTGATGCTGTACAAAATTGGCTGAGAGAGCCCAACGCTCTTTATTGGCTACTACAAGGTTTTTCCCAAAATCTGAAGGTAGTACACAGCCCTTCTTTGCTATAAACAGGACAAACTACTTCATGACATCAAAGATACAGTTATCATAACCCATTACAAAAACAAAGGAGTGAAATTAGACTAATTTTGCAACAGATCCTAGGAAGATACTATGAATAAAATATAGGGCTGTATGTCATCTTTTTATTTGACCTGACAAAAGTGTTTGATACCATAACTAGTTTGGGTCTCAGGAAAATCTTGGACAAGGTTGGTTGCTCACCAGATTAACTCTGAACATCATAGCTGGTACAAAAATGGGTAAGTGCTCAGTTAATTTTTGGTATTGAATAAAAACTAGGTCAGTTGTCAGTCAAAACTAAATCAAACCATTGAGCTTCAGGTTGAGAAAAAAAATCTTCCTGAAAGCTCTAATTGAAGTCTTTCATATAATCTAGAAGTATAAATAGAGTTGAGATTTCCAAGAACAAGGATTAGATTCTTGATTTCCAGTTTTGACCTAGTTTATACCTAGTTTTTCTGTTTTTGAAAACTAGGTCAATAGTCAGCCAGGTGATTGGTACTAGTTCAACACTTGGTCAACTAGGTCAGTTGATAACAATGTACCAGTTATGCTGGACATGTACAAGTGGCAACCTGTTCAATCTGTAATAACTACAGGCCTACACTGAGACAACAGTAAAGTTGGTCAGAGAGAGAGAGAGAGAGCGAGAGCGAGAGAGAAAGAGAGAGAGAGAGAGAGTGAGCATGTGATAAAGAAAATGATATGATTTGTATCACCTCATTTCTGCTTCAAAAGGCTTGATGAAAGGTGACCCCCTCATGGTCTGTGTTTTGACTATGTGGTCATCAAGCAACAATTGAATATCATCAACAGAGGATAAAACGTATGTGCCTGTTTCACGGTATGGGATCATTGTGAATTCCAGCTGCAAAGTTGACAAGAGAAAAACTACTTAGTAAAATATATCAAATAACCATTCAAGTATTATATCAAAACATTTATACAAATGTATTAAACTTCACTCAAATAGTGTATGGAAATTTTACATGAAGTAATCCATAAAAAGAAAGTTTATGAAAAGAATACAAATAATATGAATAGAATAAAAGTTTCTATTCATATTATTTGATTTGATGAATAGCATCTTAAAAAATTTTGTGTTGCTGGAGTCGGAATCTGAGTTGATAAAATTGTAATGACTCCGACTCGATCTGTATATAACTCGAATATAAATCGAGTTATTTTTACAAAAAGAAGTCATAAAATCAGAAATTCAATTCAATCTCAATAAATAGACGAGTTTTAGGGATTATTAGGTTAATTAATTAATAAGGGTACAAGAGAGTATAGTGTAAAAGTGCAAGTTTAATTTTGCACAGATGTTGACGTGAAATAATTATAGTTGCCCAACCTTATGTGACCAGGTTTTTAGAGGTTTATTCATAATATTCTTACAATCTGCTTTTACTTATTATTATAGTTTTGTGCCGTTTGTTACATTAGATTTGCATTCATATTAAATACACATAAGCAAAGTGAAACTTCTCAAAAAAATGAATTATACACTCAGAAGAGATTGGTGCTTGCTACAATTTATATAAATTCAGAACAGATATAATGAATACATAGAATTGGTAGCAAGCAAAAGTTTGAACTGGAAAATTATTTGAAAAGTCTTTTAGTGGTACAAAATTCTAAAATTGCCATTATTAGCAGATGCATAATATAACCGAGAAGGGGAAGACAGAAATTAAAAAAAACGTTTCAAATTTTGAAAAAAAAAAATCTTCAATAGTGTGGCACCCCCTATGCTTTCAGTCAAGAATTTAATACAAAACTCTTCATTAAGCTAGATATCTACAATGTCACTTCTGATGACGACCCCCTATAAAAGCCCTGAACACACGTGTTCAATTGCTTATTTGCCCCAGTCTTCTAGCCGGACACCTTCTTCCTTTCCTTCTCTCGAAACTCGCAGCTGGCGTAGTTTCTATTCTTTGACCATGGCTAAATATCTATCGTCTTGTCATGTCTTCCTTGATGTGAGAATTTTGCAAGAACTTTTTAGCTATTAAATACAAATTCTACAGCTACTTCACTTGACGTATTTTTGGAGACAACGCAAACATTGTGCTTACAATTTTGCCCCCTTTAACTCCTTCTTGCACCTAACTGAAAGTAATCACCTTTTTTATTATCTAGCTTGGTCCACTACAGCACTCATTATAACAGGCACTACTAATCAGGTTCTATTTGATAGATAAACCAAATGACATTAGACCCATTATGTCATGTGTCCCCTAAATACTTATTCTTTCCTGTTTTATTTTTACATATAGGAATAACCTTCTTCTCTTCTTTACATGATTGATAGTATTAATGTTGTCATCATATATATTCCATTTTCATTCTTTATTTGTTATAAATGTTATACATTAAATGTAAATTTCATTTGTTCATCCAAATACTTGTATATGCCTTTCCACTGTTTAATCTTCTTGTCCACAATCAAACTTAGCACATATTCTCTCCATACATTCCCCTTTCTTCCTTCCCCATTTCCAGTGACGTCAGTGTGTGATGCTAACAACCAATCGACGTAAAGGCAAAATCCTTTGTCTCCACCAACATCTTCTTGCCGCATCTAACCAACAGCCATTCATTACTATCCCTGGCACAATATAGGAACCAATATATCTTATAATAGCTTCTTTCAACTGAAACTTATCAGAGGATGAAAAATGATAATATGTACTGTGTAGTAATAATTTGAACAAATTTGAAAAATGTAATTTTTTTCCTCATTTTTTTTCACCATGTATTCACTAATAAAGGCAATGGAAATTTATTTTGCTAAAATCTCAGAAGGCAATATTTTCATGGTCTTAAAAGTCTAATAATGGCATAGAATTGAAAAAAATTATGCTTGTAAATTATCTGATTAATGATAAAAGCAATGAAGTAGAGTGTTTAATAAAAGTGAAGAAATATTTACTGGGGCCCAATCTGCTCTCATTTTCTCCATTGCTTTCTCCAGGGAGAATTCCTTGCTGGCAGATTCGCTGATTCCTTCGAAGTTGGTAACAAAAGGTTCTAAATTCATGTCTACCAATTTGGACAAGCTGAAGGTTTCATCTGGTTTCAGCATGAAGCCTACAATGTCAGAGATCTGTTCCCAGTGACGCTCTCGCAGACCTGGGTTGAATAAAGTCTGCACCAAGGGCATGTGATCCTTGAAGTCTTCTACCTGAGATTTTGTCTGTAGAGAATGAAAGGTGGGTATGGTCCATCAATTTATGTCATGTCATTTCACAAATGCAGGTTTTGAGTGAAGCTTCAAGTTTCTATTGCAGTCAAAAAGATTAAATTTAAATCAAACTATAAAATAGAGGGCATCAAATGGTACAAAATGGTATACAACATTAGATGTATAAGTAGCATCACTTGAATAAAGAGATGTGTGGCAAAATAATAATGAAAGAGATACATAGTGGAGGACAAAAAAGACAAAGGTAGCACAGCCAGCAGAGGAACAAGGACAAAAATAGGGAGAGGGGTGTGTTGCAAACTCAAAAAGATTTTCGTGCTTAATCAACAAAGCATTAAAAAATCACCAAAATTCACTGAAAAAATTGTTAACCATTTTATGACCATTTGAATGGCTATAAATGGCCAGATTAGTCTTTCAAAATGGATAAAAATGCTAATTAATGGCACTAGAATGCATTAAAAATGGCAATGCTCATTGGATTTTTGCACTGCCTAGGAAAGAAATGTGCAAAATTTAACATAAGTAGCACAAAATTACTGGGTCGTGGTCAAGAATTATCATCTTGAAGAAGGGGGGGGGTGGACATTCCCATCAACCACCCCCTGATTCCACTAATTGGTATAGATATTGACGCAAAAGAATTCCAAAGTATGCGCATCATTACATTGCAAAGTGTCTGTTGAAAACAGGATCGACTGTGTTGTCTATTACACCTTATCTGAAGCAAGATCTGTGAACTACTTAAATATTTTTACATCTTTGCACAATGTTAAGAACTGAAAAATGGTATTCGTTAACTTCAGAAGAGTCATCATCATTTCAAGAGTTTTTCAGACTATTGAACTCATTATTTGTTGTTGTCGGATTTATTGTTAACACAATATTTCGGCCAATCCATTCAACAACCTTCTTCGGGAAAGAGGGATATCATACTCTGATCTTTATTTTCTCAATTTATATCAAGTTTGGCTGAAGAAAAATAAAAGCAACAATAACAAGAACGTCCATCCAAATGAGTTTTTTTGGTTCGCAAAGACAGATTATCTAACAAGTTATAGTAACTTCATAATATCTTCATCTCAGTTAAGATGACCGATGAATTCAAATAATGCAAAAACATTTTGAACTTTTTCTTAAGTGCTGAGGTTTTTTCTCAGAAAATGGTTACACTTACTTTTTGGGCAATTTTCTTGGCAGCACCCACTGATTCAAATTGTTTTTCCAGTT
Source organism: Thysanoteuthis rhombus (assembly GCA_963457665.1). NCBI lineage: Eukaryota > Metazoa > Mollusca > Cephalopoda > Oegopsida > Thysanoteuthidae > Thysanoteuthis > Thysanoteuthis major. Next base: position 61,828,436 of record OY735212.1, read on the forward strand.
TGTAAAGACTTCTCCAAAAGTTTCCAACTTCTTGCTCAACAACATCTGGATTAACACCAGACATTGGCCCATCCATCCACAAACTAAAGGGATAAAATGGCATCCAGCAATCATTAAAATACTTTTCAAATACAACAGACACATTTTCCCAAGAAAAACTAACATAAGTAGTGGACATTCTTATACCAGTCTGAGAAAATAAGTATGGTAGTCAGTTTTAATACGACAAATATACATTATTGAGACATTAGAATGGATCAAGAGACATGCTAATTTCAATGTTAACATTATCTAACTTTGGTACATAGGTTGAGAGGTAGTAGGGCAGAGAAGTGAGTCGGCAGATAGGTAATAGAGAGGTGGTTAGGCAGAGTGATGGTTAGGCAGACAGATAGTCAAGAAGATAGGTAGTTAGGCAGAGTTAGTTCAGCAGAGAGGTAATTAGGCAGAGATCTTGGTAGGCAGAAGGGTAGTTGGATAGAAAATTAGGCAGAGAGGAAGTTGAGTAGAAGAGTAGTTAGGCAGAGAGGTAGTTAGGCAGAGTGGTAGTTAGGCAGATAAATAGTTGGACAAAGAGTTAGTTAGGCAGAGAGTTGATCAATCAGAATGGTTAGACAGAGAGATGGTTAGGTTGAGAAACTGGCAAAAATAATGAAAACAGCATTTGTCTCTAATAGTAATTGGTAACCATTGGAAATATATACTGTATTTGACAGCAGATTTTTGACAGTTCTGTCTCAGGGGGCGAACACTTTATCAGTTGTTTACTAACATTTCTGAGCTATGTAAATAATGTAAACAGCTGGAGCCACAGTGGGGGGTTAATATAGATTTGAATAGATAAGAGCGAAATGAAATAACCCAATACTGTGGAGAGATATGAAGATCAGGGAACAAGAGGTGGTTTATTTATTTTTTTCTAGAATATGCCTGCAAACATTAAGGTGCAGCTTATGTAGCTTTGTGTCTTATATGCTGGAAAATCAATACATATTTCAATTCAGTTTCTACATGTGTCCACGTATCTCAATAAGACCCTTTTCAGTCAGTTGGTCAGTCAGTCAAAGTTACATTAAATAATAGAGATAGGAAGGAAGGATGATATGTGATGTCACTGAAAGTGTGACATCATTAAGAAACCAACCGCTATGATGTCATAACAGAATGTACGAGTTCAACAAATTTGTATTAAAAAAAAGCCAAAAATGGCATAAAAAATAGCCTTAGAATATTTCCATATCACAATATTTTACAATTATGAGAATCAGTTGACTCAAAGGAGGACTATTTGCTCTTTTTCCTCCTACTACTACTATCACGGATAGTTGACACATCGTTGAACTTATGGTTCTTGTTTTTTCATATAATTGATTAGTTGTGATCAAATTTATTAGCACAAATGAATGTGACCATATATCACTATAAAATACAAAAATGAAAACTTATAAAAAGTCACTTACATATATTTGTCTCTGAATTCCACTGTTGTCTCGTATAAGTTTACATAAGGCTTCAAGGTAGACATGATGTGTTGCCTTTGAGGATAGGACGTCAATTCCCAACCAAAGGCTTCTTCCTCTGTATTGAAGGCATCAATCTGAAAAAGAGAAACATGAAAATAACATTCGGGCTAGTATTGCTGTAATTGTAATTTCTGAGGCAGAGTAATACAGAGGTAACTCTCATTGCAAAGGACTTTTATATCGCAATTTCATTTACTAAACGGTCCTAATTGCATGAATAAAAATCTCTAAGCAAAATATTTTCAGTTTGCTGAAAATAAAAACTGAGAGATTTCATAAAGTTATCCAAAATCATTTGACTGTAGATAACAATGTTTTTATATAGTTCCACATGAGGAATACAAGACTTTGAAAAAAATGACATTAAAAAAAGCAGATAAATGAATAGATTGGTTTCCCAATGTTAATTAAATCACACGCATGCATATACACATTAACACACACACACATACATACACACACATATGAACATAAGCACACACACAAAAACAAAAACAAATATACACACTCACACACTAACACGCATAGACAAATACAAACACACACAAGCATGCTAATTATATTTCAAACGATTTAATTCTTTCAAATCAGAGAGAATAGAGAGAAGATGAAGAACAGCAGACCTTGTCAGCTGCTGTGTTCAGTTTTGATTCCAATGTTTGAGCTTTGCGGGCATATCTTTTAACTTCCTCCAAATCCCCACAAGCTTGGAATTCTTCCACTTGCTTAGAATAACTCTCCAACTCTTCAATAAATCGTTCACGACGCAACTAGAAACAAAAACAGAGAAAAAAGCAATCAAAAGTGCATTAATTAACAATGGATACATTTTGGCATAAATTTTGCAAAAGATTCCTAGCAGGATGTTGCAATTGATGATATGCTTTAAAAGTGAACTTCTTTTTCCATCAAGGTTGCAATACAAACTTTTTAAGATCAATTTTCAATGCAAATTAAGAGTTTCACTCTAGCACATCTCAATTTCTTCTGTACAGACTCATTCGGTTTTCAGTTCTACTGTATATGAAGCAATACAAGCAAAGATTAAATGAAAACAAGATTTGTATCCTTATTTGCTTGCGCTCCCACAAGAACAAGATGCGACACAAGGTCGGCTTAATGTGGGGCTCTGTACATGGGAAAGCTAAAAAAAATTGCTCCAGTCCTTGCAGCTAATGTTGCAAAGGCTTCAAGGTAAGCTTGACCCTTGCCTCTTAGTGCAATGGGAAGGTGGTACCCCGGACTTACTGCTCTTCTGAGACTGGGCAGAATAATTTTTTGCTGCCACAAAATTTGTATCAGTCAGAACTTTTTGATGCAGAAAATCAAAATTAATATAAGATGTACAAGACAGAAGGACAAACTAAGAATGTTGAGTTTTGGATCCTCTGTGTTGCTCTGAAATACAGCTTTCATCTCATCATGAAAACTAGATGTGAGACAGGAAAATGGATAACATTTCTGGAACCAGCATCCAAAACAACATTGTGTACCCCATAAACATGTCCAATGAAAATTCATTGTTGACCAGTGCAATGCTTGCATGACTTGATGCAGGTTTTCTAAATCATCAGCACAAAATCATAACTTTTATTCAAGAAAAGAAACCTCAAAGAAACTGGCATAGATCAATGTCTGACATGAAGCACAAAATTCAGGAAATAAAATCACTTGAAGTATAAACGATTGCCTTACCTTCAGACCATCTTCAAACTGAAGTCGTTTGTCTGCAATTGTGACTTTATGTTCTTCAAATATGGCTGGCATCCTGTCATGTTTCTTGACAACCATTTGGTTAATGTTCATGTCACTTACTGATATATTCACAGCACTGAGCAGGTAACTGAGCTGCTTTAACATATTGGTAAGCTTTTGTTCCAGCTCGTAAATAGTTACTGACTCGACTGTTTCTATGTACTGCTTCAGTTCCATCAAGTGGGCAGTGTTGGTTGGAGTTGACACGGCTTTTTTAGTTATCTCATCATACTGACTGACCAATCTATCAACATAAATTGAATATTTACATTATATATTAAAAGATTCTTATTTTAGATTAAAGTTCATTTTTTTTGTTAACAACTCTTGTACTCGTACAATCTAAAGAAGATAAGGTTTATAAACAGCACAGAACGATTTTTCTACTTTTCATTCCATAGACGTAGTATGCTAAAAATGTCCACACATCTCAATAAGACACTTTTCGGTCAGTCTGTTGGTGAGTCTGTCTGTTTCAATTACATTAATCAATAGAAAAAGGAAGGAAAGAAGAGGTGTGATGTCATTGAAAGGTGTGACATCATTAAAAGTAACATCTATTCCGAACAATTTTTTTTTACCAGCTGCTATGATGAAATAATAGAATGTACATTATTCACATTTTAGCATTTAAAAAATGCCAAAAATGGCAAAAAATGCCAAATATGGCTATTTATAGTTTTTAGCGAAATAATACAATTGGAATATTTCCATATTACAATATTTTACAAGTATGAGAATCAACTGACTTGGAGAAAATCTCTTCTTACTCCTCTTTCTGCTACCACTACAATGGATGGTGGACACATGGTTGAATTTATGGTTCTTGTTTCATAATAATAGATATTTTAAATAAACATTTTCAATGTCAAAAGGTATATCTTAACATATTGCTTCTTTCAGAAAAGATTTGTCTTACAATTTTTGTAGGCTAGTATACATTATCATTTGAAATTCTCTTTGATCGGAGCATTTACTACTTACCTTCAGAGAACAACACTTACTAAATAATTTTCTTCATTTTGATATTTTATTCATGAAATAAAATCAAAACCCTAAATCAGATTATTTCAGTACAAACACAGAACTACTTGTAGAGATTTAGACATTTTCTTTATCTAGAATTTAAATATTCTCAACAAATTTTATCAAAAGTCATTTATGACACACACACACACATATATATATATATATATATATATATATATATGGTACAAATCAGACTAGCAGTATAACATAATATAATAATATATCAATAATATGATGAGGCCCTAAGAGGGCAGAAACATGAGCTAGTTTGTGTAGCAAATCCACAATCTACTATATATATATATATATATATATATATATATATATATCATAAGCGGCAAACTTATCGATGTACCTAAGTACATGCATGCACACAAGATGCCAATTAATTATAGCCATTTATTTTATGTACTTGTATAACAACTCAACGTTCATATAGATTAAATCTATTTTCATACTTTTCTGATGGACATCAGCACGACATAACTATAGGAATTATTGTCCTTATATTGCGTGTGGGAGAGAGTAGATAATAGCTGTTTGTTAGATGCGGTGAGAAGATGTGGTTGTAGACAAAGGATTTTGCTTCCTTGTGGTTTGATGTTAACATCAACATCAGTGGAAATGTGGAAGGAGGAAGGGATATGTACAAAGAGAATGCGTGTCAAGTATGAACGTAGACGTGGAGATGAAACAAAGGAAAAAAGAACACATACAAGTATTTGGATGGACAAATAAAATGTACATTCAACACAGGAACATTAATGACAAATAATGAACGAAAATTAAATACATGTAATGATAACATTAATACGATCGCTCACGTAAAGAGACGAGAAGAAATAGAGAAAGATGGGAGCTTTGTTGTCATTGATAGTACAGGTGTCGGAGTTGAAGCAGAGATGTCTGAACTGCTTGTGAATCCATATAGCTTGGAACGTACCAAGGAATGAATATGGAAACCGGGTTCAGTGTGTATGCCAAACTGCCAAATTGTGTGTGTGACTTGGGAGCTATTCTCAGACGCTGATAGATTAAGCAGATTGAGTAGCTGTATAGTGGTGCATATATGAGATGCCTCAACATCGGTGAACTGAAATGGGCCAAGTTAGTACAGAGATTGGTCACTGTGGAAAACTGATTAGGATTGGATCGGCCGGGAGGTCAGTGAAATGACATCATTCTTAGAAAGGGAGAAAGAGAGAGAACAAAAAGTGTAGCCAGCTAGAGTTGCCGGTGCCAATGAGCGATTGACCATGTGTGTCCAGGGCTTTTATAGGGGTCGTCGTAGGAGGTGGCGTTTTCGATATCTATTTAAAAGAAGGGTTTTTTTTATCTAATTCCCAAGTATAGGTAAAAGCATAACAATAATGGAGGAAAACCTTCTTAAAGGATTCAATTTCTTCATGTTCAGTCTATTGGGTTATTTCATTCCCCCACAAATATTTATAGTGAAGATAATAAATTTGATAAAAGCAAATTAGAACTTTAGAGTGGTATCAAAACCTATTCTTCCCATGACTAGGTGAGTTCTGTACTCAAGCTCTTCACAATAAAACTACAGTGATCATTTAAAAAATGCCTTTAAGAAACATAAGACTGAGAAAAAACACATTGAACTGTAAAGGATATGATTATGATCATGCTGGTTAAATTTGAAAGGAAAGGAAAAAAGATTGAAATAATTTAACTTACTCCTTAACCATTTTTATATGGTCAGTTTTGAGCCTGTCAAGCAGTTTCTCTTTCAAATTCTCAGCTCTTTTGGTCAAAGAGTGACACAATTCATCACAGTGAACCTCAAACATGCCCAAGCGAAGAACCTTTTACAAAGTAAAAAATTGCATTTGAAAAGATTATTATTTAAATATGAAATTCAGAAGATCGTACACACAAAAAGCTACTTTTACAGTTACCATCAATTTTTGACTATTATTTCTATCATCTTAATTTCAGTTGCTATCCATTGCAACTACTCAGGCCGTCATTCTGTGGTTGTTAACAAACAGCACAGATCAGAAATATAGAATAAGCTTCCAGTAAGATACAAACTCGTATCTCTTTTTCTTTGGGAAACCTGTCTTTCCTATTGGAATAAAGTACTTCATTCTCGCAAAAGATCTGCTACCAAAGCCTTGTCAATGCACTTAGTTGCAAGAATCAAAGCTTGCGATACATGAATAAACCATAGAAAAAGCAGAATTGAAGATAGTTGAGTGTATCAGGTGATTTGAAAATGTTTGCTCTTTAAATAAGTAAAACACAGGAAGTATTTACGGTCCTTCAATTTCCAGGAAAATGAACTTGATAACTTCTGTCAAGAGAAATTATGTTTTCATTCAATCAAGTACCTCTATTTTCTAGGGTAGAAACAGAGACAGTTAATAAGATTCAGCGAACTTCAAAGACTACACAAAGTTAAAAATTTACCAAAATCAGTATAATTGCATCGTCTGGATACATTTAATACTCACTTTAATTATTGAATAAGAAATTTCATCTGATAGCTTTTGGAATTTTTTCACTTCTTTGCAATATTCCTCAAAGCTGTGTTCCTCAGCTAAGAAAGCTTCAATATCTTTTTCGGCCTGAAACGTGAAAAATATCCAGTAAGTAATTTTTACAAGAATGCTCCCCAAGATGCCCCCAGTCTTTGATTATGGATGAAAATGTATGATTTAAAATTGAAATCAAAGAATAACTGAACGAGGCTTTTGTATGTCTTATATTGTCCATTTTAGTTACTTCATTGGAATCTACTATCAGTAGTATTAGTATTAGTAGTGGTAGTATCATGAAGAAGCTGCTGCTGATGATAATGCTGAGTTGGTACTCATACAAGACTGTGGTCCAACATCAAAGGCAAAGAAGTCATTCCCTTTGGATCATTTTTTTTTCAAGGCCAGTCGTGCACAAAGATAATCCCTACTTTTATTTTGAAATCTATCCTTTGATACAGGGAAATTGCCCAACAAAAACAAAATGGTACATATTACAGAAATGTGAATCCAGATGTACCCAACACTTCAATATGTCAAGATACATAGAAGATAGAGAGGTAAACAAGACTGAATTTTGGTGGTCACATACAAAGGGATTTAGGATAAATTTACATGGTAGATCGAACTCCCTACTAAAAACCAATTCAGGGAAGGAATTCTTGGAAAAAAATCAAAAAAACATTTTTCTTAGTTCTCAAGAGGAGTATGTCTACGAAATCTCAAGTCTCTAAAATGAATGACATATTCTGTGCCAAGAACTGAGACATAGACTGATAGATAGTACCTGCCCCTCCTCCTCCCTGTGCCCAAACATGGGTCGATTCCAGATACAAAGAAGACTATGTAGGACTATTCAGAGGTGGGAGTTGAAAAAAAAGAACAAAAAAACTTGAACATATGAGCAAAATTTCAAGTCTCTACAATGAACGGTGTGGTCCATACCGAGGGCTGATACATAGTGTCCAGTGAATATAAGAATTACTAAACCCAAAAATATTGTTGAAGCTCGTTGTCTCCCAACATGATGATTAATAAAGATGGACATATTTATATTTTTTGCTCCAAATGTGTCTGTTGAAACAAAGTTCGTCAACATAAAAAGAGGAAATAACTCCATAAATAAAAGAGATAATGAATGATGTTGCTGAATCATCCAGATGAAGATTCATGTGATAAAAATCTTTTTCATGTCGAGGCAAGAATTTCTTCAGCTAATTTGAAACTGCATTAAAAATACAAATAAATCAAGAGCTAGAATATATATGAATTTAAAGGCATCTTTAGTTGCTCATTATCAGCCTGTTAGCATCTGTTGTTTTTTTCCAAAGATTTGCCAGATCTCTCTACCATGGACATCATGAAGCCAGTACTTTCTGAATTTATCTAGCTTGTCGTGCCATCTTACTTTCTCTCGGCCACAATTTTGCGTATGATATATGGAGATCTAGCTGTTGTCTGACATTCTTGCAACATGTCCAGCCCATTGCCATTTAAGTTTTCTAACTGCTCCTATGATATCTCAAACTCCTGTCTTTTCTCTGATATACTGTTCTGTCTTCTGATCTCTCTATGTGAGGTTGATGCACGTTGTATGGTTCTCAGTTTGAGGATCAATCTTTTGGTTAGGTTCCGTGCTCACTCAGCATTAAAAACAAAATTTTTTTTTCATATCGACAAATTTATTTAAACAATGATTTCATTTCTCAAAATTCTGTTTTTCATCAATTTTTTTATGAGTCCCAAGAAAACAAAATTGTTTGTTTCAAGAAATTCTTATTGTTCTTACTTGATTTGTTATGAGAAACTGGTATTTGTCAAATGTACGACAAAAATCTCTCGGCAGTTGTCCCTGTTGATGGATATAGGCCCTTAATTTCCTTCGGTGAACTTCTAGAATTTCATCCAGAATTATGGGCTTCAAGCAAATCTTCACTTTACTGTGGCACTGCAAAATTTATGATGAAAACAGTAAATATTTCAAATAGCAGAATTCAGCTTAGGATTCATTATACTGTCTTTATTTATTCATTTTTTATCAAATAAAAAATGCCTTTAGAGTATCTTCTTGAACAATTTACCTCAGAAATACTTGTTCAACATTAAAGTAGTACATTCATTCAAGTTATAAAAATGTATGAAACTTGATGAAAAATTTTACAATCTTACCAGTGCAGAGAAACATTTACTGGGAACATTTTATTTATTTATTTTTCTCAAATTCTTCTATATATTTCAGATATAACTTTCTAAATGGCTGTACCAATTTGTTTTCTAGCCCACAGAATCTAAATTTGTCCAAGTTATTCTTGAAATTATTCATACTATTTTTTGCATAAGATGGTAAACTATTAGAGTATTTCAAAATTCTTTTGCAGAAAAATCAACTTGTTTTTGTGACTTCCTTGTCTATTCCTTTGATTTTTGATTTATATGAAAACATCCCGTGCATAGTAATAATGCTTCATTATCCAAATATTGGATTTTTTTTTATCAGTAAGGTTTGAGGTAAGGCTAATTTCTTGGCAATATTTAGATAATTCATCAACTTACCATATCTTCAAACAAACCGAATTCCACTTTGGGTATCATCAAAGAATATCTGATGATTGTGTCATAAACATTCAAGAAGAGGACTTCAAAGTCTTGGATACTTGGCTCAAAAGTAATTGAATCTTGGTCTAAGATTAATCGCAGAACCATTCCTGAATGCTCATACGGTTTGATAGAATCCTAAAAATAATAACAATGATAATACAAAAGTAGTAATAATAATAGTAATAATAATGTTACAATTAGTAAAGCTGCATAATACTATTGTGTCTAAAAATTAGAGTGAAAAAGCATGTTTATAATCTGTCTATTTTTAAATACACAAATTGTAATTCTCCATTATTGAGTCTAAAAAGTCTTTAGTGGTTACTTTTCAAAGCTGGCTTTTTAAGACAGCAAAGTACAACATTCTCAAGAATCTAGATCTTATTTTGCACTATTTTAGATGTTTTCCGATGGAAAATGCCAGCAATGTCATGAAAGGAATTTATTCTGACCATATTTATCCTTTGATGGAATTTTTTTTCACGTGACTTCATATTTTAACGCTATGGTCATTCAATTATTGCCTGTGATGAAAAAGGTTGGGGTTAGTTTTATTCTATTTTGATTTTATATTTAATTCATACTTAATTTCGTTACCAAAGGGTCATTTTCGAATGTATACAGACTGGATAGAGAATAATTATTCAAATATCAAGGAAATCTACTCCACATTCTTATTTGATGATCAAATACTAACAACCAATAAATATTTTCCTAATCATTTTCATTAATTTCGAGTTATTTTCAGCTTATTTTTCTACCTGTTTGTATAACTAGGCTATTTTTTTTATAACTTATTTACTGAAAAATCTTCTTGGGGAAGAACAATATTTTGTTGAATATTCAAATTAATATAATCAAATAAGATGTTTACAAGTAAAAGTCTTCTCTTCTTTTTTCTATTCTCTGTCTATTCTGAATTTCTTTATCTCAAAAAAGTTTTTGTCAAAATATTCCATTCGCTTGATGACAGAAATTAAACCCTCCAGTTTCTGATTAGACAAACATGCTACTAGCCTACCACCATTGGTGGGCCTATGGTTGGTAACTCATGGTGTCAACCCCCTCCCCTACTTCAAAAACTAGCTCTATACCCAGAATACCTAGAATTTCGTACCAACTCTTACACTAATACATTATACATTATTCATCATGATTCTCCCATTTTATTTCTCTTGAATATTATTGTTTTTAATTTTTCAGTTTTGACTTTACGAAATAATATGAAGAAAATAGTTATGGCAACCATGAATACGTTTTTATTCAAAATTTAATCTCTTCTTCTGTAGCCTATGATTCATCCTCCAACAAATTTTCGTAGTAATTCATTTAGAACTTTTGGAGATATAATGTGGACAGTCATGAGCATATATGAAAATATACAGAAAGAAAAAAAATAGGAATATCTCTTGATCAAAGAAAAATCCTGATTCCACCCTAAAATTCAACTGACTATTTCTTACTCCATTGTCACCCTTCCAAAAGATTTCATTGAAAAATTTTGAAGATATCATTTGGATAGATAGATGTTACATTAAAAAAAAGAATTACCAAAAAACTATATAAGTTTTTAGGCAGTCCTCTTGGTGTCCCGCCCATTGATAGTATCACTTGTAATGTTGGCCCGTTATAAGCTACCACATATCTATGAGATATTTGTTGTATAGAGTCAACTTTTACACAAAAACATATTAATGGTGTACATAATGAATAACAAGTCCACAAGCCTGAAAGATGTGTGCAAAAATTATTGTCTTACAGCAACATCTCAATTATAAATCCCAAATCTTTCTCATAACCAAACATACAAATCAGAATCACTTACAGATGGCGGTACAATGAGATCAGTGAAATCATTTATGGATTCTTTGGTCATATCCTGCAAATGACCAGTCATCAGAGCATTCACACAATTTAGCAAACTTGAGCCAGGTTTGTTTTGTGATTGGTCAACTTGTCTACGCTTGCTACACTGGCATAAAATATTCAGCACTTCTTTGTACCACCTTGAAAATAAAAAGGATGTGACATAAAAATTAAGTATTTGTTATTTTTATCATAATCATTGTTATTATATTCACAATTAGAGTCGAGTAAAGTAAAAAAAAACATGTTTCAATATTAAGTTCCCCTCGGAATTACAGTGATATCATTCTTTCTTTCTTCAACTTCCTCTTTTTGAAAAATGTGAGCAAAATATCATTTTCCTTTTTCTAACAGACAACTTTTTCTGTTCCCATAGTCAATATGAAGAACGTGTTGCCACAGATGACCGACATGGACATATGCTGGAAGACCAATCTTACACAAGAACCAACCAATAAAATCATATTTGAAAATACAGCTGATTCCAGTTAATAGAACTGTATTGGGATCAATGATTTTAGACCTAATAACTGGATGGTCAAATTAACCGAACAATTTTATTTTTTTGTACACAAAACACCAAGAATTAGGGGATTTAAAGGGGAACAACTTGCATAAAATCCATAACAAGTTCAGTCCTTTTTCTTTTCCACTTTTTTTTCCTTTTTTATTCTCTATTTAACTTGCATCATCAGATGGAAATATTTGAAAGATATCCTTCTAGCAGGGTCGGTCCTAGGTTTCCAGGCACCCAGGCAAACTGAACTTCAGTGCCTTTTAAAATATAGAATTATCTTATTTACATAGTTTTTTTACTTGCGACCTCACCTCATCCAACTTCCTCCCAGGCCCCAACTATTGTCAGCATTCTATCACTCAAAATTAGCTAAGCCTGACCAAGTTTGTTGTCGGTCACAAGAATTTCCTTGGCCAATTGTTTCTCTTACTTTCATCACAACAGAAGTATTAAGCCGTCAGATATTCTTGAAAAATCTGACTTTACATCAAGAAATTTTCTTATTTTGACAGTTTTTATTTTGTTCAATTTATTCATTTCCCATTTTTCCGTTTGTATTTGGAAAGTCCTACTGTCTGAGACACATGACAGATGCTCCCCTAGCACTTGGTGTCCTAGGTGACTGCCCATGTTACTGGTACTTAGTGCCAACCCTGCTTTCTAGCACAAAAAATTCAAGTGAAAATCTTACTGGTTCATGAGAGTTTCTTTGGCACTTTCAATGTGCCTCATACAAAGATTTTGAAAACATCCAACTTCCATTGAGTCTTTACGATTGTGGAATTCTTTGATATCTACAAACCGAAGACCTCTGAAAATAAAATACACATACATGCAATCATAAATTAAATGTACAACATTGGAATCCAAATTTAAATAATAGTAATAAAATCAAATTCAGTTCTGTATAAAACACAAAATACTCAGAACACAATACATTAACAGCGATCGGAAAACAACTGATGTGCATGACATAAATCATAAGATAATTTGGGATGGTGGAAAATTTATGAAATTTTTATAAGTAAAATTCTTTTTTTCAGCAGAAATGTGTAATGTTTATTAGACTATACGTATAATGCAAATTCTTTTCATATTCTTTTTAAGACATCAAACATTAGAACTGATTCCAAATCCCAATTGCTGCACCTGTTACTTTATATCAATGTCCTTAGAAAAGGTATTTACCTGAAACTCATTTGAGAACGCATTAATTTCTGGATTAAGTCTTGCAGGTAACAAAGGATACAAGACTTTAGACGAATTAATCTATAACAATTGATTTACAACATCTTTACAACAATTGATCTAAAAAGATTGATCTACAGGTACAATTGATCTACAACAATTGATCTATAGATAAAATTGATATAATAAATTTATCTACCCTTAAAATTGATCTCCAGATACAATTGATCAAAAATACAATTAATCTACAACAATTGATCTATAGATACCATTCATCTAAAATACCATCTATCTAAAGTTACAACTGATCTTCAACAATTGAGCTACAGATACAATTGATCTAAAATACAATTAATCTACAACAATTGATCTATAGATACCATTCATCTAAAATACCATCTATCTAAAGTTACAACTGATCTTCAACAATTGAGCTACAGATACAATTGATCTAAAATACAATTAATCTACAACAATTGATCTATAGATACCATTCATCTAAAATACCATCTATCTAAAGTTACAACTGATCTTCAACAATTGAGCTACAGATACAATTGATCTAAAATACAATTGATCTACTTATAGAATTAACCTAAAAAAATCATCTAAACTAAAAATGTTTTTCAAAAAATTCACAACTAAAATGGTATTAAAAAATTACCAAATAAAATTAAAAACTACAAAGTATCTATAATTTGGGTGTTGTCTACAATATCGCCCACTTTTTAGAAAATTTTCTCTAATTTAAAAATTTTTTTTTTTTTTTTTTAAGTTCATTTTTTTAAAAGATTTTTATCATATTTTAATGAACTTTTTTTTTCGTAAATTGTGAATGAATTGTTGTAGCTGAATTCACTGGTTACCAGGATACAATGACAACCTTGGGAGGAGATGAGCAGATTGTAACCATGAAAACAACAACCTTGGACCAAGAAAGCATGGAAACAATGTTCCTTTATTTTTTCTCAATTTTTTCTCTCATTCTGCGCAATTTCAAGTCAAACATATTTCCATTAAATAAAAGAGTTCATTCTTTTTTTATGTCTATAATTCTAAACAGTTTCACATTTTTTTTCACAAATAGTATAATTTTTAGCTGGAAGCAGCAGACAGTCAAAATAACCAACCTGTTTAGCTTTCGTAGCATTAACTTTGGAGATCCAGAACAAACAGGAATAGGACAGATCTGGCTAGTCACTCAATAGAAACAGTCACATGACCAACATCTTTTGGCAGCATGCCATGTTGGAAGTGATCAATTAAAAAATTTTAAGAACAGGTGATCAATGAATGAGTTAATTCTCTCACCTTTTGTTGGGCAGTAATCACTAAAAAGTTTGAATTTAAAAAAAACAAGCAGGCACAAACTAGGGACCGATTTAGCATAAATTCACATTGCAAATTGCGCCTCCCCCCACTGAAAGCTTATGGGGGGGGTTCAAAAAACAGAATTTAGATTTTCAGTTTTCTAGCAGCCTGTTTAAGGCAGCCCGTACACATAATACATATATAGCCAGCCAGCCAGGACAACTTGAAAACTGAAGAAACCTATGTTGACAGTTTTGGTGGCAGTTTTGGTTGACAGTTTCTGATTCTAATCTTGCCTGTCCAATTTTTTTTTGATCTCATTGATAACACAAGCCCCCAACACCCATTCATGTGATGCAAGTGGACTGGTATGTAACACTTGGAAAGATGAAAAGGAGGAAGAAAGGAAAGAAGTACTAAATGAATTCTAAAGACTGAATATACCATAAACCTGAAGAAAACCAAAGAGTGTATAAACTGAAACATTGCATAAAGAATGGAGATGAAAACAGTTGCCCAAAGGATCTATGGAAGAATGTAATGTTCAAATAATTGTTTTAGTAAGTAGATCAAAACAGACAAATCAGAGCTATATTTCAAGAGAGAGCTGGAAACTTTGCAAGTTTTTCAATCAAAATGGAAATTTCCAGCCAAAAAGCTATTAAATAAGATAAAAAAACAAATAAGCTTTACTGGAAATAAGTGTGCCAGAGTTCCAGAATCTGCTTCATGGCAGGATTTGTGATATGCAAGATTCTGTGAATTACATCTCTGTTGTGAAAAAAATTCTTCATCCAAGGTTTTGGTACCAGTGCCATTTCTTTCCTGTGCGGTAACATGTTTTCTTCTTTTTTATCATCTTTTTCTCGGGGATCTTTCAGCACAAAATCCACTGAAGAAACAAAGAAAGACACAAGTCATGTCAAAACTGTTTGAAATCAAGGAGTTTCATTTATGACTGGCTTGAAATTGGCTACACCATTGAAGATAATTTCTTCAGAAAAATACTTTACTTTTTACTTGGAAATTCTCTCAAAATGAACATTAATTTGGCTAGACATGTCAGTGAAAATAAAACTGTTGTAAACTTGCTATCTGATATCTGAGAGAAATTATGTTATGGAGAGGTTGGCACATTAGATAGAAAAAACAAATAACAAACTTAGTTTGAAAAAAAAAGCCATCAAGTACCAAGTCCCTTGATTGCAATGTTATCGTTAAATCTTTCTAGTAAGTTTCTTTATAAAGTTTTCGCATTCATACTTTGGCAAATGTTTTCTTTTTTTCTTTATATTCCTGTATCTTTAAGTATCTCTCACAGAGATTTATCCCTAATTATTCCAAAAAGATTCTGGTCTGAGAACAGACATCTTGAAACTAACCAATAGCTTTTTTCACACTTAGAAGATAATCTTCTCTCATTTCATCAGAGAGGGTTTCAATCGTCGTTTCATGACCATCCTGAATAATGAAAAAAGAATGAAACATAAATTGCCTTTCAAAAAATGTGAAATAGTTTGTAGCATCAATTTCTAAACATGACAAGAAAAAGCACTCAAATTTGGGTTCACAAAAAATGAAAATAACTATTGAAGTAAGACCAGCTAATCATGTATGAAATGATCACATACTGAATTATATGTTGAGCTCAGAAGGACTTGGGGTTGAATGTACAAGAAGTACTAGCATAGGATTTAAAAGATCAAATAAATGTTCAACTCATCTCTTATCCAACTACCAGACTCCACACTGTCCCTTCTGTACACACTGATCAAAAAGATGGACAGTGCTATAAACCATGTGCAATAAACATTTTTCCACCTTTTTCCTTCAAAATACTTTTTAACACTGCAAGCTACTGAATATTATCTAATAAACTATATTGCATATGAAGTTTGATTCATTGCATAACATTCAAGCTCATTGTAAAATAAATGGCTAGAGCTATTTTGTCTCATTTATTATCAAAAATCAAGATAGAAATAAAAAACAAAAGTGGATTAAGGAACAATTCTGAAGAGGATGAAGATATTGCATCAAAATATGCATATACCATCTTATCTGTTCATCTTCATTTGATTATTTAAAGCATATTTCTTGGGTTAATTTATTTTTTGTCTAAAATCTTGAGACAAGTAATTTTCAAATATCATTCATTTTGGACTTTATCAAATCTTACAACATACAATGGATTAGATCAGCAAAAGTTCTTAACTGATCCAATTACTGAACCCTTTTGGAAATGTGAAAATTGTAAATTTTTCTATATCTTAAATCAACAGTGAACATAGACATTTGAGTAACAAATTAACAGAGTGATTAAGTTTTTTTTTTGCATGTTCATAAATTCAGTAGTTTTGGAGGTAAATGACTGGCACAAGCTTCAACTAATGCTCTGTATAGTCCTTGAAAGCTAGCAATAAAAAAAAACTGCAATTATTTTACTAAATTCTATCCACTAATTGAGCATAAAGCACTAATTAAGATAAGGTTTATAGGTTGTGTTATACAATGGATTAAATTAACAATGAGTTCAACAATGAATACAAACATATAAATAAATCATATTTACCCTGGTCTTTTTTGGCACCAGTTTGAAAACATTTTGTAGCCATAAATTTTCCATTGGGGCAACATGTTCTGTATCGATTCCATTATGAATATAATAGTAATATCGCTGAAACAAATGATAAGTACAGTATATTGCCAAAAGGTAAAAAATGTTTTCTCTACCAATAATCGTTAAAATGATTGTCGATAAGTGTGTGTGGAGTATATTAAGACTATTTTCTATTTGAACAATTTTTTGGTAGTACATAACTGAATGTACTGAAATTACAAAAATGATTTCTGGATAATTTATAAACTTTTTGGGGAATTCTTTATGACCTCAATCTTGGATCAGAAACCTACAATATTCAGTAGTAGCTATCATAACTAGTACCTAGTTTAAGAAAAAAAAACTTGGTTAGTAGTCGGTCAAATTTTGGTATGAAAAAATAGGTCCATAGTTAGTCGAAAACCAAGTCAAAACTCAGTCAAACTATTTAGCTTTATTCTTAGACAGAAAATCTAACTGAAAGCTAAAATTGAAATTTTACTTATAATCTGGAAGTGCAACATATCTACCAACACAGCATTTCCTTTAACAGGCTACACAAAGACATTGAGTCCTTTCAACTAGAAAAAGAAGTGAAACAAGTTATACCAGCTCACCCAAACTCTTTACAGCCTGCCTCAAGATGATCTTCTGAAACTTAGAATGGGAACACAAAGGAATCAGAATAGATGGTGAATACCTAAGTAACCTCAGATTAGCTGACTACATTATCCTCTTTGCTAAGAATCTTCACGATCTCCAAATAATGCTAGACAAACTAAATGAAGCAAGTAAGAAAGTTGGCTTCCACATGAACTTCAGGTAAACAAATGTCACGTACAACAAACATGTTTGGGACAAAGACACAATGATCAAAATCAAAAATGCAGAGCTGGAGAAAGTAGACCACTACATCTACCTTGGACAATGAATCTCCATGAAGTCATCAAAAGAAGATGAAATAAAGTGAAATATCACACTAGGATTGCAAGTTTTTGGTAAAGCACAACTCCCAAGAACAAGAAAATCATATAAATCCTTAAAAGAAGAGAATACAACCATTGTATCCTACCGATAGTCACCTGTGGAACTGAAACATGGAAGCACAAGCAAAAGATTGATCCTCCAACTGAGAACCATACAACACACACTTGAGAGAATCATACTCAACCTCACATGGAGAGATCACAAAACAGTATAATATATCAGGGAAAAGACAGGAGTCCGAGATATCAAAGAAACAGTTAGAGAACTCAAATGGTAATGGGCTGGACATGTTGCAAGAATGGCAGGACAGGACACTGCTGGACATCACGACTCACAACATGGATCTCCAGAGATCATATACAAAATTATGGCCAATCGAAAGTAAGATGGCGTGACAAGCTAGATAAATTCAAAAAGTACAAAACCAGAAAATATCTGAGAACAAGATTTTTGATTACCAACCCTAATATAGTTATAACTTGGTTTATAACTATCTTTTTGTTTGTTTTTGAAAACCAGGTCAGTAGTCAGTCAGCTTCATAAAAACTAGGTACTAGGTCAATATTAAGCCAGTCAATAACTTGGTACCAGCTACAGTAACTTTATATCAGTTTTTACATTTATTTGTTTATCATAAGGATGTACTATAAATATATTTCGATTTTTTTAGATAATTGATTTTCCCTCTCTTCTTTACTCAGTTTTTTGTGTCTTCATTTCATTTCCTTTTGTCCGTCAAAGATTTTGTAAGTGAAACGTCACAAAAAAAAGAATAAAAACCTATTTTCAAATTAAACTTGGTTTTCCACATTGTCTCTATCATCATGAATATCAATATAGAATAATTAGTCCCAAAGATCTTGATGTTTGTATACTGTTCATTTCTGCACTGAAAAAAGGTATAAGCTCCAGATTGTCTGTTTAATTCCTCTAACAAACCTACCCTCCAAGGCAAAGAAAAGACGAGCCGAGCACTTTCCTTTTTCAATATAAAAGATCTCAACACCGCAGGGAATAAATGGGCTCATAGTAAAGACAAACTGGTAAGGAGAAAGTTTGAGAACACTGATCAGCTGTGGGAAGCTGTCCGAGATGAATGGAAAAACATTATAGAGTACACAGTGAGCAACTATTGGACAACTTGACCAAATGGTTCAGTTTTCTGAAGAAAAACCAGGGAAAAGCTATTCCATACTAAAATGTACTTTGCTCAAAAATATTGCTTGCACTTTTATATAACATTGTTGAATTTTCACCTATATTCTTAGAATAAAAGAGTAATTGTAAAAAAAATTTGACTCATTTTTTCACCCTGGGGATGTATCAAGACAAAAACTTTGAGCTGTATATTAAAAAACAAACCAGGATATCTTTTTCTACACTGGTTGGTGCTGAAGTTGCATTTATGGGAGGAAGTTCTCCATCATGGATTGATGTACTTGGTTTTTTTGGTTTGTCTTCTTGTCTGTAATAAAAACAATTACAGACAATTCAAATAAATAAAGGTTTTAATGGTTTCAAATTCTGGTTTCATGTGATGTGTTATACTCATTTTGGGCTACCATACTTGGAAAATGAAGACATGTATTATGAAAAGATTAGTTATCATATTATTATAAATTCTAATTCGTAATCGATAAAAAGAACTTCTACGGTGAATTGATTAGGAATGTTTTTAATGAATATTTTTGGAATATGTAAATACCTAGGATGCAATATCATCCTATTATGTTCTTTACAATAGTAAAAACTGCAATTTGTTGATAAAGTCATTGAGAAGAGAACTTTCCTCAGTATCAAAGTGTCAGAGTATTCCTTTTATTTTCTAAAAGACCCTCTGCTTAGATGAGACAGAATGTGGAAAGTTTGATGAAGTTCAGAAGTAAAAATACATGTATACACGTCTATATCTATTATCTAAAGTAAACTAATGTTTATCTCTTGAAAAGGTCAGGCAAAGGAAAATGTGTTATCATGAGATTCTTTAGAATAATAATAATGTTCAAAGTATCCAAAATTTCAACTTTCACTTTAAAAATTTTTTCAAAAATACATTTGAAATATAAAAAAAACGATTCCATATATATGTGTATATATCATTCAGTTTGCATGAATTTATCATATTGCAGACACTTGTGACATCACTTATATCAATGTGGTACTTACAGAATAATATCAACCAATGATTTTCGGAAGTTTTCACGATCCTTTTTGGGTTTGTGAAGCATTCCTAGTTGCCCTAAGGATGAAGAGATATCTTCACCCTTTCTTGATGGGGGGTACTTCCATCTTTTAGGTTCTCCTGCAAGCAAGACAAGCAGCTTAAATGTTCAATTGAATCATTGGAGCCCCACAAATCACCCAACCAATGAGCCAAGTGGGCTATGGATTCTTAACTTTTTGCTTACGTGTGTGTGGGTTTTTGGGTCACATTTTTGAGGCCACAACCTTGAAAATATGGATGAGTGCACCACTAGGCATCACCTAAAAACGTTCTTTCTGTTCTTTCAAAAGAGTGATTTTGGGGGTCTCTATGGTCATTTTGGACTAAATCTTGCGCTGGTATTATTTTAAGATAATTTTTGATAAAAGACTTTTTCTCAAGATAATTTCAGATGAACATGTGTTTTCAAAGATAATTTCTTTAGATAAAGATGTATTTTTTTCAAGATAATTTTTAGACAATTTTAGATAATTTTTCAGATAAAAATATAATCTTTTTAGATAATTTTTAGACTATCAATTCTGGTACACGCGCACACTACAGTGATTCATTATTGTGAGGTACAGATATATTTCTTCTTAATTTCTATAGAAATAATCCAAAAGTAGTAAAGAGGAATAGGAAATAGATAAGAGGATTGCCTGAGGCACATTACCAGGATTCCCTTGATTAATCAGAAAATACCAACATTGGCTCCATTTTCTTCAAAATATTGGTAGGGTTTTATTCTAAAAGTAAATGTTCATTGAACGACCATTATGAAGAACAGATGGCTCACTCGGGTGTCTTATATACGAGTGGCCGCATGTGATAAGTGCCCTACGTGTCACCCTTTGCAAAAATGCTTTCATGTTGTATAATACTATTTCAATCCTTCTCCCATCATTTGCAATTGAAATCAATTCAGTTATCACACATTAGAATAAGAATGTAGACTGTTCAAACTTCAAAATGATAGAAGGAATGAGCATTGTAGCTTTAAAAGTGAAAAAAATATCAACTTTTTAAAAATGGTGTGTTGGGCACTTATTATGCACGACCACTCCTATCCAATCGGATATTTACTATTCTTTTAGCAAACATTATTATATGATGAATATCAGCCAATGCAAGCTCCATGAAGCATTAAGTCTGTTCCTTCCTAGTAGCTCCATTAATCTGGCTTTGTTATCATAATTCTACAATATCTGATGAGGGAGATTTGTATCAAATGCTTCAGTTGTAAACATGCAATGGCAAAACTGCCCCAGAAACTAAGACTAGAATTGTTGCCTCATCTTCTCTAATACATCTTCATGAGAAAGTATTGTCAATATTTTATTCTGTTTCTTTTGGACTAATATCCTCCTCTTTGTTGTTTCAATATTATGTTTCAGTCGCTCTACTCTCTGACCTTCCTCAGATGTCCGTTGCATTTTGGATTGTAAGACCTTTTTCTGAGTGAGTATGCATCACACTCAGTGCCTCTGCCTTCAAGCTCTTGGAACCGTTCTCCCCTGAGCTTTGCATTGAACCTTTGAGCTTCTAGACAGAGAATAGCATTGGAGAATAATACAGCTAGATGGAGCAGCACACTCAGTGCACTGAAAACATTTGATCAGCAAACCAAGCATAGCAAATGGGAACCACTTGTCAAAAAGAACAAACAAATTTGAGATTCCAAAAACATGACACAAAAAATAGAAGTGATATTGAAATTTGCCTGGTTCACTGGAAGCTCACATATTCAATGTGTAGGTCATGTTATAGAATCTAATACATGATTTGTTCTAATAATGTTAAATCTGTTGCCCTCTTTCCAATGACTAAGAGACTGGCTGCTGCTAATAGTCATATGGGCCGAACCCAGAAATCTGATCCCTCCTCTCACTATTGCCACTGCCAGTAAAAACCTTTTTGCCTTCTAACCCCTTTTTATGTATCCTAAAGCTTTGGAGATTTTCATGGATGACCAGAACTTTAGAAGTGGCAACATACATTCAGGTAGAAGAAAAATAAATTCCCCAATATGTACAGGTCGTTCCAACTTTGAGCTGTTTTTTCTTTGCATCAATATGAAATTATAAAAGTCAGAAGAGAATAATTCCAAGAGCTTGAAGGCAGAACTACTGAATGTGACGTGTACAGAAGGAGGGAGTGTGTATGCCTGCTCAGAAGAAGGTTCAACATTCCAAAACACTAAAGACAAATTGTGGAGGTCAGAGGGCATGGTGACCAAAATGTTGTGGTGATGAAACAACCACGACAAGGAAATTAGCCCAAATAACACAAAATAATTTGCGGCAGAAAAGTTATTCTCAAAGTAATGAACTTGAGATCCTTTTTTGATTTTCATTCGTCATTGAGAATACTCACCTGCGGAGACACGCACGCACACACATGTATGCGTACACACACACACACACACACACACCAAATATGCCAGGAGAAAATCCTGATACGAACTGAAAAAAATACCATAAAGACTAAAAGAGATTAAAAAAAAGAAACTATTTTCTACACAGTGATTAACGAGGACAAGTAATTAATTAAGGCTACAGGATTTCAGAAATTTGTTCCAAATAAAGATATTATTACACCCTGTAAATAATATATGATGTAATAATTACTTCCTAGATAATGTATAAATACAAATAAATATGGAAATGATGTAATAAATAAATATACAATCTTATTATAATTCACCAAATCTCAGTCCGTCTATCTGTTTAAAAATAAGCCTTTAAATACTAGATATAAATCTAGATAAAAATAAATGAAATCTAGATGATTCTGGATAACTTCAAATAATATAATGTATTCATAAATATACAAGTTTGCATAACAATTATGTTTCCACAGATAATATGCAAATTAAATTCTTAATGATTTTTAAGATTTTACAAGGTGAAATATGATAATTGAAGATGGACCTGATGAACCTTTCATCATTATATTGCAATAAGACTAAAAAATATAGAGTAAAAGATTTAAATACAAATCTGGTTAGTCATTCAATAGAAACTGTCATGTGATCAATGTCTTTTGGCGGTATGCTGTGTTGGGCTGATCAATAAAAAACTGGAAAAAGGGATGATCATTGAATAAGTTACTTCTTTTTCATTTTGTTGGGCCTTGATCACTAAAAAAGTCTTAATTTTCAAATAACAAGCAGACACAAACTAAGGGATAAATTTAGCATGAAGTTATACTGTAAATCGCACCTGCCATTAAAAACCTCTTTAGAAGGGGATTTTTGAAAAAAATAACAAAACTGTTTCAAGCAGTAGATTTTCAGCCCTCTACCTCCATTGTTGTAGCCTGTACGTGTGATATATACATACAAGCCAACCAGGCAGCCAGCCAGCCAGCCAGACTAACTTGAAAACTGAGAAAAACCTAGGTTGACAGTTTTGGTTGACGGTTTCAGCAGTGACTAAAACCTTGATTGCTCTGAATGGAATCTTAGAGTCAGAAAATAACAGTCAAGCAACAGAAGGATTAATTAGTTACTTCAATTTGAGATTGTACTAATCACATGACATTGTTGGTAAGCAAAAGAAATTTTTTGTAGAGATGAATGAAAGTGTGGGAAAAGTTAACATGGACATCTGCTTTCATGAAAACTTCTTATCTATTAAATATGGATGAAAATGAAAACCTTCTTCAAAGTGAGCTGAATGATTCCAGTGGATTTATATTGTGGATTCACCGGAAAACCAAAATGTAGAGACAGACGTGGTCCACACATTGACAAAACATTAAATTCACAGCACACTGCCAAATGAAAATAAACTTCGTAAATGAAACGCTGGGCTGTCCCTGCCACGCCTTGCAAGAACATGGATGCAGAGATATTTAAAATGTTATATAAAGCGTTGGTCAGATTGTTTTCAACACAAATTTAACAATGACTCTATAGAAAAAATTATGAAGAAGAACCACAAAGATGACCCCCCAGCATCAAACATCTACCATATTCAGAGAAGCTAAAAGCTAAAATCTACTGAAAATAAACAGGATAACCTCAGGTCTAACCCCCATCGACCAAGATGGTAAGTGAAGCATCTGTCCAGATAAAATCATGCTATAGTCATCCCTAAGCAGTGTAACCAGTGGTCACAGCAAGAAGCTACGAATCCGAACAGCCATCGGTGAGAAAGCACTTTTTAACAAACAGATCCATTTGTACCTGGAACAAGCTGTCAGAACCCATAGTCTCTTCTCCAAGCATGAATATATTCAAATCAAAGAAAAGATCTCGGACACCAAATGTTCGAGCATGAATTTCCAAACTAAATAGTATACCAAAGTAAGACTCCATGGGTTGATTTTACTAACCTAATATTGTCCTGATTGTGATAAATATTGATATTCACAAACAGGATGTTATTGTACTTAGAATATGTAAGTAATTTCTTGCAATTTCTGTCACATAATTCAATGAAAAACAAGTGCCAAAATAATGTCCTCTTAGATTCAATCACACTCTAAGATTTCTGCTATTTTGATTTCAAATAAACTTTAGTTATGAAGGAAATGATGTTCAAAATCTCATAAATTCAAAGCAAAAATACATGAATCAAATGAATGAAAAATGTTGAATCTACTTACGAGGTGATAATTCTTTAATAAAATCAATCTTTCCTTCTGTGTCGTCATCTATCCTGCCAGACAAGTTGAACAAAGGTGGATTCTGACTCCATATTGGTTTACTTCTCTTCACTGACAATGTGGGAAGAAAATGGGTGACTTCCGATTTTTTCTTTTGCCTCAGATTTCTGAACTACAGACAAAAGATTTACAAATACAAAGAACGAATAAATATACTTGTGTGAATGTATTTTTGTGAATGTCTATGTGAAAAATTTTTTTTTATCTAGAGAAAGATATTTTTTTTAAAAAATGATTTGAGAAAAACTCGAATCGAGAAGTAGCTTGAATTTTACATTTTAAAGGTTTATGCAATCATCTTTCTCCGCTTGCTGTTTCTGCAATATGTTGGCTGATAACAATCAAAAAGTAGGGTTCCCGACTATATTAATTGATACGCGTAGAAAAACAGCACCTAGCCAAATGCATAGCCTTGTTAAATCAGCCTTCAATCTCTCTCTCTCTCTCTTTCTCTCTCTCTCTCTCCCTCCCTCTCCTTACTTCCATCTCTCTCTCTCTTTTGCTAATGATTAAGTCATTTATTAGATGAGAGATTATCATTATGTACAAGTGTATTCGGACTGTTGTCCTCAACTCGTTCCAGCTTTAGAAACATAACATTTAGGTTGTTGTACTGTACAGCCTTCTCAACGTGGGTGTCGTGAGTGGTGATGTTCCAAAAAACTGACATCAAATACAGTTGATAACATTGTTCTGACCAAGCAATTGCTTCCACCAGAAATTGTCCAGCAGAATGGAGACATTCTGTCCTCAGGCTTCAATGGCAACAACCTCCTTTCTCATATTTCTGAAACATTAACACCCACTTGAAGAAGACCATAGTGTACAACGGCCGAAACATTGTGTTCAAAAGGTGAACCGTGATGAGGACAATAGTCCAAAAACTCTTATACATAATTAACTTATTTCCATGACACGCAGGAAATGAGGAAATGCCTGGGCCAAGTTGAGAAGTTGAATGCCCCAACACCCCCTCAGCATTTTTGCTGCTGCTTACAATTTTGAATCAAAATTGATGGGGGAGGGTGTATCATTTGATTTACTCAATATGCCAACCACTTTGAAGGTGCAAAATATTTTTGTCATGTAATAAACAAGAATTGAGACAAAAACACAAACTTTCATATGCCTAACTATTCAAAGTCATTAAATATTTCCTCTTGAACCAATCGTGTGGCTTTGGCTATAATCTTAGGTTCATTGTCAAGATGAAATCTGAAACTCTGTCCCAGAATCTTTGGAAGATTAAAACAGGTTTTCCTGAAAAACTTCCCTTTATCTAAAATCCTCCATCATTCCATGTTTCACTGTGGGGATGTTGGTCTTGGCTGGATGAGAGGTTTTAAGTTTGCACAAGACTTTGCATTTTCTTTGATAGCCAAAAAAAGTTGGTCTCATCTAACCAGAGTACCTTCTTCCATATTTTTTTGGGGGGGGGGGGGGGGCCTACAAGGCTTTTGATGAATACCAAACGTTTTCTTATATATTTCTTTTAAGCAATGGCTTTTTCTGGCCACTCTTCAATAAACCCCAGCTCTGTGGAGTGTATGGCTTAAAGTGGTCCAGATATTCCAATCTACGCTTTGGAGCTTTCCAGCTCTTCAGGGTTATCTTTGAGATCTCTGTTGCCTCTCTGATTAATGTCCGCCTTGCCCAATTCATGAGTTTTGGTGAGCTTCCCTCTCTTGGCAAATTTGTGGTGCCATATTGTTTCTATTTTGTAATAACAGACTTAATGGTGCTCTGTGGAATGGTTAAAGTTTGGGATATTCTCTTAAAACCCAACCTTGATATGTATTTCTCTACAATTTTGTCCCTGACCTATTTGGAGAGCTCCTTGGTGTTTGAGATGCAGCTTATTTGCAGGTGTTGAGGAATTTCAGAACAGGTATGTATATATTGGGGTCATGTGGTAGATCATGTGATACTTAAATTACACACAGGTGTACTTTTTTTTTCCTTACCTCTGTCATTGAACTAATTAAACTATGATTTTTAGGGGGAGTTGGTTGCACCAGATCCTATTCAGGGGCTTTTTAGCAAAAAGGGTAAATATATATGCATGCACTTCTCTTCAGTTTTTTATTCCTCAGAATTCTTTGAAATAAGATTTTTTTAAATTTCATTTCACCAATGTGGACTATTTTGTGTAGCTTCATTGCAATAAATCCAATTAAGAATCCATTGCAATACAACTAAAGAGGAAAAAGGCTGAGGACAGATGAGTACTTTTGCAAGGCACAGTAAACAACTGAGCGATGCATGTTTCACCAAACTCATCACAGTTCAACCACATTAGCCAAATCTAGCCACAAAGCCAGAGCTACTTTTGTGATTGGCGTCTTTTGAGCATTAAATAAAGGTCACATCCTTGAAAAGTGACCACAGAAGAGGTCTAGAAACAAAACACTTGTTACCATTTGATTGCAAAGCCTGTTAATGTACTCTTCCTTACAGATTGCATATAGGTCATTCCATGTCAAGTGAATCAATGGTCCCCTCTTGACAATTTTCAATTTGGCAACAACTTCGGTCACATTTCATTTTCGGTTGGAAATGAAGTCTTGCACAATTTTAACTCAATATCTTTACTCAATCACTCACTATAGATCCAAGGACAACAACTATTCTCTCAGTGTGAAGATAGCCAAATTATTTTTTTCCATTTTCAACAAGCCACTATTCCATAACAGGAAGTTCTACTACACTGAAAATTTGCTTTCAGGGTCTACTTTTTTGTCCTTGCTAGAAAAAAGCTGTTTGCTATTCCTAACTATATTTCAATGGAATTTTGTATGTAAACTTGTGAAGAAATTCTACCATGGGATGGTGAGTTATGGCCAATCTGATTGTTTGTTTACATTTTCTATGTAGAATTTTTTTTTACAGTGGGGAAAATTTCTCAAATCTTGACCAATTTTGCTGACATTTGGCTATAATGTTGACAAAACCACAGGAATAAAAAAAAAGGTGAGTTATGGTTGATCCATTTTGAATTTGGGAAACTACTGAACCGAGCAGAATGAAGATTGTGCCCACTTTGGCATTATAGCTACATCATAAAAAGAAATCTCCTCCTGAAACTTACAAAAATTGTTTTTCATAATTGACATTTTTTGAAAGCTAAAATGGTCTTACTGATTGAAAAAAAAGGAAGAAAAAATTTAGTATACCTTTCGGAGTGATCTCCGCATCCGAATCGTGACATTTTCTTTAATAATTAGTACTTGCAACAGTTTCAAAAATCTTATTTATTAGTACTTGTCCACCAAAATAATACCGAGCTTTTGTGATTTATTGCAAGTCAAACAAAAAGCTACCACCCACCAAAAAAGAATAAGCTATAATAGGAATGCCCGAATGGTGGCCTTTCACTTAGTCAACACCCAGATTATCTACAATAAGTACCAAGTCCAATTCTGTCAAAGATTTTGAATAAAAAGTATTTGAAATTGCAGAATTAATGAAAACTATTTTTCAAATACCCAGGTATTATAATTTTTTTAATTTTCGCTGGAGTGGAAATCAAAAAACCAATAAAATCATTTTTTCTTCTTCAAATACCAAATGAAATAATCCTTTTAAATTCCGATGTTCTATATCTTTAAAGCAATATTATTATACAAAAATGATATTTTTCACAGCAGAAATTCTACCAAATCTCCGTATGCCAAATTTACGTTGTTTTAATCTTTTCAAATGAACATCTTTTCACACAATTAATTTTCTGTAAATCTCCGATTCTATAGATTTTTCTCAGTGAAAGATTATATCAGTTTTTTCCCTAATCATTCATCTTAATAATAACACAAAGATTTTGACGATGAAATAATCTTTTACGTGTTTGTAGCTTTTTTTTTATCTCGGGTGGGTGTCGATTTCTTTTCGGTGAAATTTTTGGCCATTCTTTTAAATAAAGAAATTCACACCAGAGGAAAAAAAAGCATCAGGCATTTATAAAGATTATTTTATCGTTAAAATATTTTTGTGATAGTTCAGACAGACTGGGGTGTCGACAATCTGTATTTAGACAAACAGCACATGAATCATTGAAACGACTCAACGTTTTTTGTTTTTTTGTCCCTGTGTCTAGAAAAGCAACCGTATCACCATCAGAAATAAATCTTTTCTTGAAACTCATCATTTCCAATAATTGGTTTTGGGTTACATAACCTGATGTTTTTTAAACACTTCTGGTACAACTTTAAATCATTTTATCGTTGGCGTAGAATTCTTCAGGGCTCTTCAAAAAATACCCCAAGAAACCCACCAATTATAACAACTGCCATAAGTTTTTCCTAAATATCACCAGAGGACAGCGAATTTCTTTTCATAACACTGTATCTTCTTCTTTTATGGTTTATTAAAGATGCTCTCTTTTGCAAACTTCATCGACCAGGTTGAGAGCCACACCTTCGATTATTTTGGCTACCAAATTCACTGGGCTATAAATTATTGCGCAATTAAATTGTAATTAACTTCTGTACAGTCATGTAAAGTGAATAAGTTCTGTTTTCCTCTTTAGTCAATGGAATGACATGCTCTTACTTGTCTGACAATCTCGTAACAATACCATTGCAACAATTACACGCATGCTGTGACACATTGTCAAGAATTAAGATGTACAGAAAAAAAATAATCTGAATCACTGAAGTCCAATTTGTGAATTAGTTTTTTATTTGTTTTTTTCCTCCCTGTTTTTTTTAGTACCGTTTCTTTTTTGTAGCTTTATTACCAGTGCAAAACTACATGTATAGTAGTCGTCGTTGATATTCTCTCTTAATATACGTCGTTAGTGTTTTTTATTTATCTTCACCGTCGCGTGTAATCTGTTGTTAAATTGTACACACACACGCACAAGGAAGATCTTTTCAAACCTTTTATAAACCGACTTGATTTCTGCCCGTTAGACATTTAATCATTTAATCCATTATTTTGAATGATTGGAATTAGGTACTGTTTAATGCGTAAATGAATATTTCAATTATTTTATATTTATAATATTTATTCTCTGAAATTCAATACGGGTATTACGGCTGTGTATCTCAATTTTTGCCATTATTTGTCCCTAACAAATAAAAAACATAGAAAAGACGTTATTACACACGTAGAAAATTATTAAATAAATAAAAACTTGTAAAATCAGCGGGAACAACAAAGAACTGAACTCGAAACGGCAGTTTCAAATTTAACTTTTGACTTTTCCTTCCCTTTAGTATCGATGCGTAAAAGAAAGAACAGAAAGTAATAAGACATCAAAAGACAATCTTTTATGATATGACAGGTGTTAATTCTACTTTTTGTAGTTAGTCAATACAATAATCAATAAGTACATTACACTGCACGGCAATCCAATAAACTGCATTCTTTTTTCTTTCTTTTGTGTATTTTATTCTACCTTACCTGGACATTAGACATTATTATGTGATGATCTCTTTCCGATTCATTAGTAGAGGCGAATAGTTTTGCACCTGCCTTCCACGACTTAGTCAGTCACGGCACCATGAATATTTAAAACTAGTTTCCACCTGCTGTCGTTATGCCAACAACACTAAACAATAACATACGTGTAATAATAAAAGTAATCAGAGGTGACTGTCTCAGTTGCTAGGAGACGGAAGTTGACCACACGCAAGCACTGGCTTAAGAGTTAAGGATGTTTCGATAAAACAAGAAAAATAAAAAGTAATACAAAACAAAAAATCTCACTTTGGCGGGGAAAGATGTTTTGTGGGAAACAACACTGAAAGATAAAAAAACAAAAAAAAACGAACTCTGTGACTGTCATCTAGCTATTAAAGTTTCCCCGGGAGTATGTCTTTATTTAAAAAAGAAAACCCACATCTTTATTGACAACCAGAGCCACACGACCTTCTACTTGGATCAGTCATGTTTCATCTCCAGCTGAGACACGGTATAAATGAAGTGAGTTTGGTCCTGGGGATCTCAATCTTGGGGCAGCACCTCCTCATTCCACTAAAAGAGGAGGGTTGTGGGTTGTCTTGACACCTTTATATCACTGGCCGTAAAGTACTTGCTATTTTAGCTTTAACCCATACAACCCCACATTAAACTTGTGTCACATTGAGCTGTCATGGGGAGGCAAATAAATACAGTCAGTCATGTCTCGTCTTCGGGCAAGACGCAGCATAAATGAAGCACTCTTTGTCTCCTGACAAACACCTACCCATTGCACTAATGAGGTAAGATTGTAGGTACGTCCTGACATTGGCAGCAAGATCTTTGCCTTTACCCACACGTACACATGTAGGACCCCATATTAAACCTGACCTTGCATCGTATTTGCTCTTGTGTGAGTGACATTATTGCTTAAACTGGACGACCCAGAAGCAGATACTACAAATACATGAAAGTGAGCAGACACAGCAATTTTCAAACAAAAGCCTCTATCAAAACAAATGAAGAATATTTAATTTTGTAGATTAGAATTTGATGGACTTGCTTTCGGTAAATTTTACTTTTATTGATCGTATAGTACTCAAATCATCAGAGAAAGGGAGCTGTTATTAAACGACAGTCAGCGAATATCAAGAGAAGCCCTTTCAGCAGAATAGATATGTATTTTCCTCAGTCAATATTCCCAAGAATTTTCAGAAGCTTTGCTCCAAATTGTTCTCTTTTGCACGTTGATGTACAGTGTATAGATGAGTTGGATTAAGATTGATGATAGATATGACACAGGAAAGAAAAGCAGGTGGTTTAGGCGAAAGACATCTTCAATACTGTGAGTTGTGTAGGTAAATGACATCACAGCCAGGGGCTTGTAATTGTCTTTTCACTCTTAGTGTTATTAGTCGTTGTTAGTAGCAGTAGCAGCTTTATTAGTTAGTCGCAGTAATTGTACGAGTTTGGAACATTCCACATGTCATAACTGGAAATCTGCCATGTTTGATAGTGAGTTGCAGGTGGCTCAAACAAAGTTCTTGGTTAGACTATCTTCAAACCCGCTGTTTGAAAATTGAGCAAATGAGTACACATCTAGAAAGATAACAATGTGCCAAAACTCCAAAGGTCAGTTCATCATTGCAATTGTTCATTGCTTTCTCTGCTGAATGTTATATTAAGTTGAAATTCTTGTGCCTTTGTCAAGTTTTATCTTAGCAAAAACCGGTTTCATTAGAAAGGATAATGAATAATCTATTCAATGTATGATTATTAAGAACTTAGTATCACCAGAAAGTAATTTAGATGAAAAAAATTGTTCTCCATTTTATCAGTGGCAATTCTACGTCTGACTGCCAACTTTTTGTAGATTATTTTTCAGATTTTGGGGGGATTTTTCAGGTTTCCTCCAATATATTACATACTCAGAGCTCCTCTCATGTGGTAGGAGGGTCTGTGGGTCCCCCGCCCCACCTCTGATTTTATAAAATCTTGAAGATTTCAATATTCCAGTCATATGGCAGTGATTTTTTACGTAACAGAAAAGATCAATCTTATATAACAATTACCCAATAATTTACATTCATTTGCGAATGGAAAACTTATAATAATTCAAAATTTGAGGTATATATGATTTTCATATGAAGGACTTGCTTGAATATTTCAAGTTTTCTTGAATTTTATTAATTTATGACAATAATTCATGTCTATTTTTGGATGGGCTTTCAAGATAAAATCCATCTCCAAATGTTGAAGAGAGAAAATTATCAAGTGAATATTTTTTATTACTTACCGTAATTCCCCTCATCCCCTAATTCAGCTTCAATTTTAAATGAAAAATGTATTATCCCATGTATACTCCGCACCCCCTTCTTCCAACTGAGTGGCTCCTCTAAAATGTTGCATGTTTACCCCAAGTCGGGAAATGTCAATCTTAATCTAGGCCTCATTACATAGTAATATTTTTTGTCCTCAAATGTGCACAAGTTATGAATGTGTGAGCATGGCAATTCCATTGAAATGGAAATGACATACATCTATTTTCACGGGGATCCAGGTAAATGGGGATATATGCTGAGTAGTAATAGTCAGTGGTGTAGCTGACAATAAGCAAAGAGTAGGGAAGGTATAGGTCAAAAAGTAAGTTATATGAATGAACAGACATTTATTTCGGCATATAAAAAAAATCATGCACCTGCCTTGCTGTAAGTTAGTGTATTATATGTGTGTGTTGATGATTATATGTGTATTTTGAAAAAATAATACCAGGTGCCATAAGCGAGAATGGTGGAGTAAGTGATGCCACTTTAGGTGCTTATCGCCTCTAACTTGAGAAACCTGTGATGTGGGAAACCCGGCCGGTTATGGATGATGTCATAGCCAGTGTAAGGATAATAGAGAGAAAGAGAGAGAGTGAAGCTGTACAGATAGGGCTTGTATATTGAGAAATTCAGCTTTTTTTTCCAATTTCAAAAAGTTGAATTTCAAACTGAATAAATTGAAATCCAATTTAAAAAAAGTTGAATTTAAATTAAAAATGACAAAAAATGTTTACAAGTTATGATATGAGTTTATAAATGTGGAGAGATAAAGTTTCTGGTTTAGAAAGTTAAACTAATAATATTATCACCAAGACAGACAATTAAAACTAGTCAACCCATTGTCCTTCATTTTGAGATCTTGTTGTGCCAAGTTTGGAGCAAAATGCTTTCGTATTTGATTGTATGTTTTTATACACAATGGCAGGGTAATCACAGTCATTGCTTCATCTATTGCTCCTTGGAGGAAACACAATCTGGACTCCACTTGAGTAACTCAGGCTTGTGGGGGAACCATCATGGAGTCAAATGTTTTGGCCATCCAGCATTTTATAGCAGGATTCAAGATGCTCCAGCATTCCTCAAGTGGATTTAGAAGTGTACTGTGTGGGTGCGCGATGGCTTGTACATTATCTACTACTTTGGATAATAACACCCACTTCAAGAAGCATTGAATTCTTTTTTAAATTGAACTCCAATATAAAAAGTTGAAGTTCAACTTTTTAAGTCAAAGTTAAAAAGGTGTAGATGTAATATTATATTTATACCTATTTACTAATTAAACATTTTTGTCAACTTATAATTCCTGGGGTGGAGATAATTCCTTATTATTTTCTTCTTCCTGTGAGTTGTTCAGATGTCTGAACTTATTTTTGTGTTGCTTTTATTGTTACCACAACATTCCAGCTGATCCATTCTACAGCCTTCTTCAGGTATACAACCCAGAAGAAAAGAGTATTTTCAACAGAGGTGGTCCAACCGAAAAGAATGATGGCCAATATACCATCATTCCAAGCAACGCAATATAGAGAAACAGTACCATTTTCAGCCCTCACTTAGTTGCTAGAATTGACCAGAAGGAGAAATAATCCAAGTTTTATCTCAGAGAGTTACCCAACACAGACATTGGAATAGTGTGAGATTTGGAAATCAAACAAGTCTAGAGGCAGAGTTTCAATATGCTAGCCAGTGTTCAGAGGTTAGTATTAAACCTCTGCCTCCAGACTCACTCAATGTCTAAATCTAATGCTATACCCTTGCCTGCTTTGGGAAGGTGTCTGAGATAAAGCTCAGATTATCTTCCCTTGCACTGCTTGATAGGATTATGCTGTTTCCTTCAATTTTCTCACTCTCCACCTATATTTCCAAACTTTTATTCAGACCTGAGCAGTTCTTTCGTGAGATATAGTGTGTCATACCAGACTTTTTAACCTCTAGGTTGGATCAATCCCTGGCTTCCCCATTGCACTAAAATGGGAAATTCATCGGTCGACTTGATATCTTCACAACACTTGCTGCTGGGACTAGATAATTTTCAAGTCCACCCTAACACAAATGTGTAAAGGTTCCCACACTAAAAAAAGGCCTTATGCCACATTACATCCCTGAGAGAGAACAGTTAAGTTCTTTGGATACTACTTTTGTAA
Organism: Thysanoteuthis rhombus; assembly: GCA_963457665.1. Taxonomy (NCBI): domain Eukaryota; kingdom Metazoa; phylum Mollusca; class Cephalopoda; order Oegopsida; family Thysanoteuthidae; genus Thysanoteuthis; species Thysanoteuthis major. The sequence goes on from OY735212.1 coordinate 61,863,052, forward strand.
GTTTCTCAAGTCTGTTGGTTTCTCCCTTATATTCTTTCCCGCATGGGATGTTATATATGCAGTTTTTTGTCAAACCTTTCTGTCATAAGGGACCAACCCTAGTAAGTTGTGAAGAGTGAATGCTTTAGAATTGTTCAGCAGCTCCTCTTATATATTGTAGGCATATGGTAGTTACAGTGTCTGGGTTCTCTTGGGTTCTTCATATCTTAAAAATGATACAGGACGGATAGTTGTTGTTTTGGAGGGTACCACGTCTCACCTTTTATTCTTCCTTTATGTTACTGGTATTGATACCGATAATCTTTACCCAATGCCCAATGTTGAAGGCAATGAACTTTTTCTTAACATGTAATTCTATTTGGGATGAAGTTTGAAGAAGAAATATAGATCATGATTGGAGAGTAAAAAAGTTGCATATTTCATCCTATTTGGCAGAAGTGAAAGCCTGGCCAGTATTGATTTCAGTTTATTGTGTGTTTTTGTGCTCTGATTACTAGAGAAGGGATTTGAGAGCATTCCTATGTATATGAAATAACCTTTGTTATTTAGGTATGAATAGTATCATCTGTGGGGTTCCCATTGCAGGAAATGAACTGAAAGAGTCAGTATATTAGCCATTGTTCACTTAGCATACTTTTTATGTAGAAAAGAGATCCTTCTCTTTCAATATGGATTGTTCATCGGAAGAAGGCAGTAGAACGTATCAGCCACAATGTTTTTTGTTAACAAAAAAAAATTAATCCAGCAGAGTCAAACAACTCATGGAATGATAAATTTCTCAAAATCATTGACAGCACTTTCTACTTGTTGGATTGCCTGTCTTGTTTATCGGTTAATTTTTTTTTGTATTGACTTCTAAAATCCCTTCTACTGATTAAAGACAAATTGAATAATCAAGATTTTTGTTGAACTTTCCTTGATTTGTACTAATTTATTGATTCCTCAGTTTTACAAGGTTTTCTCTCCAAGAGACTCAACAATCCACTGATCAGAATTGTCTTTTCAAGCGACTCCACAATCCACCAATCAGAATCCTTCTTCTAAAAGAAACATTCTATAGAGTTTAGTTGTTTTTTTTTACTCGTAGTGAAAGTGATTGCTTCTTTGTGATCCTCTTTGATGTTTTTGTCTTTTAGATTTTGTCCGCTCTGTTTTTGTGTCCATTAGATCAACACCATCACTTAGGAAACTTGGTCTCAGGGAGTCAACTGTATATAGAAAGACAACATACCTGGAGTTGTAAATCATCCTTTCTGTGCGAAGGAAGGAATAGTTCATTGCCTTCAATGTTGGTCAAAAGTTATAAAGAGTGATTTTATGTGGAAGCTACAATTGGGCAACGACAACTGAGCATGAAACAATTGAGTGGAGGATATTTTCAATCACAAAATGATAATGTTGAAAATGAAAAATGTAAAGAATAGTGTTTTATTCAATTTTAATTATTTTAATTCAATTATTGCTATGCACTACATACTTTAAAAAAAAAATGAATTCTTTTTGGAACTGGTATTGTCAGGTCGCAAGGGATAGTCATGAAAATCATAAGCAATTCTAGTAATACCATACTTCAAATGTTGCAGAAGTTCGGCTTGCCCAGGAATCCTCGGATCAGCCCTGATCGTTAGTTCCCAGAACTGGTTAGGATAAAATCCAGATGACATTCAGCACTTTTTGAAGAATGGTACTACAAGTATCTCTAATGATTTTCATATCTGTTTATCTAATTGAATAAAACATATTCTTTTAATTTTATTTTCAATGTTATTATTGTGATTAAAAATGCCCTCCACTCAATTGTACCTGTTTGATAGTTTCACACTCAAAAGTTGGTCAAACATGATTTTGGTACTCTTTATGAACCGAACCATGTAAGAAGCATCCTTGTAAGTGATACTTACTCAACACAAATAATACTGGAACCTTTTTTAACCGAAAATAATCAGGACAAATTTCTAGGATAGCAACAAGAAGACTATAGTTGAACTACTTTACATAAGAGGGGGGGCTAAAGAAATTCCAAAGAATTTATAGCCAGATATAACATTAGGATAGTTTTCCGTGGTAATACTACTCTACAGAAAGTTGGACTTCCTTGTGGAAAAAAATATGTCCCAAAATATAGTATAATGTCTTGTTTAGTTGTAGTTGAAAATACATGGAAGAGACGAGCTGACTCTGAAAAATTAGACTTGAACATTGGAAAACCATAATCTAACGTGCCATCATTGTTACGTCTGGCAAAACATATACGGAAAGAAAAGAAAGTACATCAATCATTTGGGAATGCAGTCAAAATGGTAGATGTTGTATCCTGAAGAGTGGATTCTGATTCAGCTGAGTACCTCTACATTTCTGCAGTTGAGCGTGTTCTAAAGGTATAAATGGTTTGCTCAGAGGATGGGCAAGGACATGTTTACTGTCTTATTACACTGAATTGTGTTTTATTTAATGTTTAAAACCTGGATTGTTGTTTGGATTCATTTTTGAGTCAAGCCTGAGTTATTACAAAATGAAAAGTGCAAAAGATGAAGGAAGTTGACAAAATGCTGCACAGCCAGCAACTGAGTTCAATGTCATGTGATAACAAAGACAGTAAAAAACACGGTGAACATCCTGGAACTGAAAAATGCTGTTGAGAGCATCTTGTAAATTAGCTCAGAGAAAATTGGTCTGTATATTGATCTACACATTATATATATTGTTTTTTTTTTCTTGTGACTCAAAATCTATCCCTACCAGCAGAAATCACAAGCAGACAGATTTGGATAGAAAAAGAAGAAAAAACCCTACCCTATGGGAGGAATTATTCACCTGGAAAAGACCAAAGACTGTATCGGCTTAAATTGCAGTGAAGAATGCAAATATTAATCTGAACTAGTCGCTGTCCCCTAAATGGTGGATTGTGGTTGTAGTTCACTATAATCCTAATAAACAATTTTTTTTCCCTTTATTTTTCAAAGGGGTTACCAGATTAGGGGGCAGATAAAGAGAGTTGCCGGATTAATGAGAGTTAATGCCTAAAGGACCCTGATTGTCAATTGGTGAAAATCAACTGACATGGAAATAGAACAAAAACTTGGAGACAGAATTTATATAATGAAAGCCATATAGCCTGAGGAGAAAATTAGGTAAAAAAAACAAAAAAAGAAGCCACATAGTGGAAGGAAAAAAAAATGATTTCTGAGTATTTAATATACTGTTAATGCAATTCACAATAACTCACAAAATAAATGAAGAATAACCAAATCTAATGTTTGGTGAGACACATTTTTACATGGCATTCCTTTTATAATCATAACAGAATCAAAAACATGTTTGAAAGATTCCTGAATGACAATAACCCTGTGATCTGTCTTTTGCTGATTGGGATAGAAAAAAAACCCCAACTTATTGTGGGCAAAAGATATGATAATTGAGAAACAAACAAAAGATTTGTTCTAACCATCAACCCAAGCAGATTTGTAGGAAATTATCACTTTTTTCCCCATCAAATCTTTTGCAGCTTTTTGTGCCTGAGAAATGGTCTGACTAACTAGCTAAGTGGGCTACAGATTCTTCTGTCTGTGAGTGTCTGTGTCTATGTGTGTTATATATTTGTTCCCGGGGGGGGGGGGGGGCTGCTACAACCATTTTTGCACGATCAAAAACAATTTTTTTCTTAAAAAGAGTGCTTTTTGGACCAACAATTCCCAAATCTCCTAGTATTTGTTCTAGATGATTAGTTCTGGTACACATGCGGGCTATGGTGATTCATTTATGCAAGCTACGGATATTTACATGACCTTTTTAAAACAGTAATAAACGCTGTCAGAGCATTAGAATTCAGAAATAAGCACTTGTGGAAGTTGAATCAATTGACGACTTCCCTGGTTAAATGGTCTTCATCCTAACTTCATTTGATTTGGCTTTTCTAGATAAGATTTCCCTCTCAACAGATCAAAGAGAAGAGTGAGTAACTACATGCTTTAAGATTTAAAAGAACTTGTCAGACTAGTGAAAATACCAAATCTACTTAAGACATTAAATCTATCTCTAACTAACCAGCTGTACAAGAAATGCTCACCTCCCCCCCCCCAACTTTCCAGAAACATAAAAACATACGCATAAAAACGGATGTTAAAAACAAATAATTAAAAGCTTCTAAACGGCAACTTGGTAATTACCGTATTTCTTTGGGTCAAACACAATTCTTGTATAATATGAGTTCTGGGTTTAGAGGTAAAATTGTAGCCTAGTGTATAACATGGAGACTCAGTTTGGTACAATAGTTCAGCAGTCTCACTTTCTGTTTCAATGTTTCAAAGTTACACAATAAATGCCAACTATTTGGTTGTTGTATACTGGCACTATGGTAATTATTTCAATTTTGATAAATAAAATGAACAGAAGAAAAAAAGAAAAGAAGGTAGCTAACTTCGTACACTTAATTTGAAACACTAATATAAAAATTTTCTCTAAAAACATTGATTAATGATATGTTTTTGCCTAATTCCTTTTCATGGATATTGTTACCTCTCTCATCATATGAGCTTAATTTTAGTAACGCATAATTTTTTTTTTCTCTGCGTACATTCGAGTATACCACAAGCCAACCACATTTTCTTTCAGATTTGGGTACAAAATTTTGTGTTAAAAAAATTCAGAATTAAATTTGTTGACAATCATTATTAGGATGACAGGAGTTTTTAATTTTTTTTTTTTTTTTTTTTTGACGTAGCTGAATCTTCAATAAATCTTAAAATCATTTTCCAATTAGCAAACAAATCATTGGAGAAGACAGTATTCAATAAAGAACACGAGTGATTCCCAATATAACGATATAATACAGGTGGTTAGCATATCCCAACATTTTTAGATTCAGAAAATCTTGAATAAAAACAATTTCCCTTTGAACCCGTCAGCCTGAAATTTAGGATTGAACACTATTTGCTACAATGTAGCAAAATATCACAGCCAGAAAATTTATATGAGACTTACACTGGCAAACCAACAGAAAAATAAATGAATGAATGAAAAAAAAAAGAAAAGATATATATATATAATGTGCACAAAATGACTAGGGTAAAAATATTTCAGTAATCAATGAACATAACTTTCATTGGCTTTCCCTCCTCAGCTCAGAAACTGGGTATCTGAAGATGTGTCGAAAGGGTCAAGTCATTGATGTAAGAAATATAAATACTGAAATTTGGTGTATACATATATATTAGTACATCTTGTAATATATAGTAGTTATTTTGACCAGTTACTTTTTTTTTTTTTTTTTTTTTTTTTTCTTTAATATAGAAAAAAATTAAAAAAATTTAATTTTTAAGAATGTCTTCGTTCATTTCTTCAAATCTCACTTTTTATATGATAGATGTTTGCCATATTTTATCTGTCCGCTCTATGCTTGGATATCACTTATACTCAGCACACATAATGTAGCCCAGTTACAATGCAATTGATTATAACAGGTTATAGCCGGTAGTAATTGTAATATGCTGCTGTGGATGAAGTGACATTTATTAGCAATATAGTTGAAACAGTGAAGAAATTTCCTACATGTCAGCATTATGAGGCTAATAAGGAGTCTGAATCTGCTAGATATTGTCATCAAATAATGATTTATTGGTCATTAATCTATCATATCCCCTTGTAACTACCCAGAGAAGGAGTAATTGTTGTTGCATCCCTGTTTGAAAGGAAGTTTTTTTTCTTCTAACGAGTGTTCTCAAATAGTTTCCAAAGCTTCTTGCTGTGTCCACAAAGTTAGTGTTGAGTTTCAGTAAAAAAATTTGTATAGTGGAATTATATAACTACCAGAAATAAATTTATCTGCTTGCTCTCTTTCCACTAAAGTAGTTTTTTCAACTTAAAAAGGAGCAAGCTTTAAAGGTCTTTTCTGAACTGATTCCGATATATCAATATCTTGTTTATGATACTGAATCCAAACAGGAGCACAATGTTTCAGCAAACCACGTATCAAACTACATAAACCAAAAGGAGAACCCAAGATAGAGAAAAGAGATGCAAAGCAACAGCAAGTATTTAAAATATTGGACATTATTAGAGAGAAAAAAAGAAAAAATAATAATATATAGAACATCTCTGGTCATCAAAGACAGCTAAGGGGTCTATCCTTTTTTTCATACATGTGTGTGTGTGTGTGTGTGTGTGTGTGTGCGTGTGCGCGAGTGCTCATGGCCACACTGTTTTGTTTACAAACTTGAAAATTGGCATCATTTCACCACTACACCCCCTATAAAAATGTTATGGGGGGGGGGGGGAGGTTATTCTAAAAAAACTTTTGGGTCCTTATTTTGACGGGTTTAATAACATCTAGATTCTTCAGAATCTAGATGTTTTCCAGAGAAAAATTTCTGTGATGTCATGAATAGAATTTATTCTGACCACAGAAAGGAATTTTCATTACATGACTTCAAATTATTGATACTTTGGTTGACTATGATGGAGAGTTATTCATTGATTTAAATAATATTCAACAAGCCACACCAGCCATCAAGTGATCTCTGAAGTACGTCTGACTATTATACATAGGTAAAAAAAAAAAGAAAGGCAAAAGCAAAATAACATTCTCGAAGATTTTGAAATATTTTGGTGAACCCCAGCAGTATCACTACCCAGACTTTGATCGAAGACTCCAATAAAAAAATTAACAAAAAAATTTTTGTCAACTCCTGGACCTGATTTTGTTTGCTGAAAATTAGGAAGTGGGGGATCTTGAATCTTAAGTCACTGTAAATCAGACAATGTTCGAATATGCAGGTCTTTAATTCTATTGCTACTATTCCATCTGAAAAAACACTTGAAAGAAAAAATTTTCTTCTAGAAAATACAAAATTTTAGGTGTCTAAAAGTATAGTCAGGCAAATTTGCAAGGTTCAAGGCTGAAATGTGTCTGATAGTGCAGAGATGAGATCAAAAGAGTCAAGCAACAAACAAGTTTCCAGCTGTTTATGAAAATTTGTAGGGTTCTAAGCCAAATAGGGTTTTCAAATGCACTGACACAAAATTGAAGAGTGAAGTTTTTAGAAGATGCCTAGTGGAATACTCATACGAATTATTAAGGGTCTGGGTCAAATGCTGCGTCCAATATCGGTGACACGACAGAAATAACCAAGTGAAAAGGGAAGAATACCTCGCCACTTGGCTGGTTGCTTGATCAAGTTGTTGATCATGGCTACAGTGATTCAATACTATAAATATTAATTCATATTTATCAATTGGAATAAAATGATATTCAATAAAATATTGAGTTAATAATTTTTTATTCAAATTAAATCATGTTCGTTCTGAAGAATATGACTATTGATTGGCTTTCAGAAATCACATGCAGGTTTTCAAGAGCTCATTTTTTGTCTTGAAGGAATAAACCAACTGTACAATCAGCAAGAAATACCTATTGTTTGAAAGCTAGCTTCCAATATTTTCAACACCACTTATATCAGTATGGTGACAGATATAACAACGAAGTCCAGCACATCGAAGACAAAAAAATTTGCCCGTCTTGATACACGAGTTAGTATCCAAGGGGAGTAACTCTGTAATCTCACACGATCTGTACTGAATTATCAGCTTTTCTTTTGCATTTTCTTCAGAAGCTTCAATCATTCGAAGAAAAAAGAAAAAAGAAATTGTGGTAAGCAGTTGATATTTTTCCAAGTTGTTCTAAGAAAATGCAGGGCAAAATTAGCTTTCAGAAGAAATGATTCAAATCTTCATTGTGTATGCAAGATTTGAATGTTGAAACATCCTCTTGCCAAGTAAAGACAACCTCTCACCGAATATAACACCACTACTAATGTTCCATAAATTATGCAAATGGTAATAATCTTTCTCTTTGAAACTGTCCATTAAATTCTAAAAATTAAAAAAACCTTTAAAATCTTCAAATCCATGCGCTGATAATGTTAGTTAAAATGAATGTCTCATAAGATTAGAGAAATAAAAGTAAATAATGAAATGATTAATAAACTTGATTGTAAGAAATAAAAAGTAAAAAAAAGCAATTTTCAAATTATTACAATCCCTTTATTTTATAATTGTAGTTCTTACAAATAACCCTAGAAAGTGATCACAAGTTCCTGGATTGTTTTCTATACAGAGAATCATCTATGGAGTGCCTTTGGCCAAGCACTCAGCAGTAGCCACTGTATAAGAAGTTTCAAATAAAAAAAAAAAAAAGAATAGAAGTCATAATTCATTTCAATAATTATAAAAACAACAACAAGAGGGGAGGGGGATAATAAATGATAAAAGAATCAGATTCATTGGGAGGGGAACGGGAAATTCTGTCGTGCATTGGATTCTTCTTCTTGATCTAAAGGAGACGATTCTTTTGGATTTGTTTTCTTGCCATTCAAATCTTCACGGCAGATCGGGCAATTGCCATGCTGTAAAGAAAGAAGAAAAATAAAGGAATGAAATAGAGTTATAAATTTTTAAAAAATGGCATCAGTCAATCTTTGGTAATCCTTACAAATCAGGTAATGAAATGTGTAGATATTGGGGGGGGAAGGGAAAAAACGAAAAAGAGAAAGTTACCTCCCATGGAGGCTGATAGTGGCTAGATTTCTCCTCTCACTCCCCACCACCATTTTCAGCCAAATAAGAAAAAAAGAAAATTCAAGGATAAATCTAGCCATTTTCAGCCATTTTACATATCAACACATGCTATTTCATTGCTTGATTCACAAGGATTACCCTATCTGTCGAGCAAAAGCTTTCAAAATATTGTCTACCAAAATGAGCATCAATTGCAACTGAAGATTCTTATTAGGGTTTCCTTTTATCCATGTAAGAATAGTCGAGAGCAAAAATCAAAAGTGAGGATCGAAATTTACAGATTAACTTCTTAAAAAGTATATCTCGGGATATAATACCTGTTTCTCTCCTCACCTTCCAATTGTCATTTTACAAGCGTGTGTGTGAATGTATGCATATATATATAAATATATATATATATATATATATATATATATATATATATATATATATATATATATATATATATATATATATATATATGTATACATGTGTGTATTCTAAATGTTGATGTGAATGTTAACAAAGAAAAAGGAATTATTATCAAAATACTTACCAATAAGAGCCACTTATCAATGCAGTCTCCATGATATTGATGTGTACAACCCAATTGTTTTACAAGTTCTCTTAGACGGAAATCCAGAAGGCAAATTGCACAATGTAAGCTTTTATCTGTAAAAAAAATGTTTTCAAATCAATTTAAAAAGAAAAGGGATAAGAAATCAAAGATGAATTTTTTTTCACCAAAAATTTAATGAAAAAGAAGAGGTTTTTCAGAAAAAAACTGAAGTTCATTTAGAACACTGGTCACCAACCTGGTTGATTTAAACCTTCAGGTGGACGATAAACCCACCACAAGGTCACAATGTTGAGTATCAGATCTGTCCCACTTATATTATCATCATTGTTTCAATATATGATGAATAAATAGTTAATTCACTTCAATACGAGTTTTGAGAGCTTAAAAAATTACCTATAAATGAAATTTATGCTATTTTAACTTCGGGGGGGGGGGGGAGCTGACCACTCTCAGCAATTTAAATGATTGTCAAATGGCTAACTGGACTTGAAATATTAATGGTTGGTACAGAAATTCTACCCTCCGATTTAGTTTTTCACACCCTACATTATATTAGCAAGGTTACCTGGCGTTAAGTTGTTAATTGATATTCTTTTTGACTAACAAAAATCAAACAGAAAAAATTTAAAAAAAAAAAAAAATTTCAAGGCTAGACATGAGAAAAATCCTTTGAAACCTTTCTCTTGAATTTCTGAAGTTTTTGTTCCAACAGCCTGTTACTAGGTAGATTAACAAACTACAATGTTGTGTTAAGGTAAATTGTGAAACAACTTCATGAAAAATTGTGTATCAAACAATTATTTCAATTGTTTTCATTCAAGGAAGATTAGTCACGTGTCACAATACTGTCAAACAACCTCTCGTTTTAAAATTGTTTTCTCCAGAAATTTACCTCATTTTATCTTTGAAGTAGTTTTAAATAAAAGGAAATTTATTCACAATGAGCAATATCATTTTTTATGCTTATTTTAATCTCTAGCTTCAAGTGCAGAACAACATACTTAAAGTCAAATTCAACTTCAAGAATATGCTTACAAATACAACATCTACATGAGATTTCACAACAGTTTGTATCCAATTTTCAAGCAGATGAACAATTTTAAGAGATTATTTCCATGAATGTCTGGCCTTGAAAAATTACAGATAAAAAAAATTCAAGGGGAATAACTTGTCTTATTTGTTGCTTTCTCCTTGCAACTACTTCATTACATTTGTCTGTCAAGTCAACAAAATTAACAGAAAGGATTATTTACAACCAGGATTTCCACTGAACTGTGGCTCTAAATAAAGTTCTTCTAAAATCCAAAATGCAGTGAATTAAAATTCTTAAAAGTATAAAAAACAAAAAACATCAAGCAAAGCAGGTACTCACCTACTTGATCTTGCGTTATTTCCACTTTGGGTAAGGAATCGATCGTTTCTTTTTCTGCAGGCGGGACTCCACTGCCATCCATCTGCGTCAATAACTGAGAGAAAATGAAAAGCAAGTTTTCCAAAGGACCAACTGATTGAAACCAAATAAACTATTCTAATGAGAGAGGGGAGGTGGTGATTCAATGAGAGGGTAGAAAAGAAACTTAATGTTTCCTGAGGGAGAAAGAAGTTTGAGAGGGCAGAAAAGAGAGATGGTTCACAGAGGGGGTAGGAAAAATTTTGCCAATAAAACTCATTCATGTTTGTATAACATTTTAGATAAAATGAACTGGCAACAAAGATTGGAAGGGATAAGGGAAAAAGTAAGAAGATACAGGCAAAAGGTGAGAGAAGATCAGAAGCATGAGATAATGGGTAATCTTAGCAGTCAACCACCAGGGAATTTCTATAGGTCAAAATACAGTGAATAATTTTGGTTCATTTCTACCATTGAGATGCAACTACATTGAATCATTAAAAGAATTGGTATAAAACAACTGAGAGTTCAATAAGGCACCACTATGAAGTTTCATTGTTATTGTTATCAGATCATGTGACCTTGAATAGATAATTTCAGGTGAGAAGCATCTTATCAAGGAACCTTTCCACTAAGTTATAAGTAAATGGACAGAGCCTCTTATAGAAGGACAAAGATGCCTATAGAAATTGCATTAGATTCGAATATAAGAATCCATCTAAGATGTACAATAAAATGTACAGAATGGCTTCCAACCAGAAAGGCATGGGTCTCCAGCTAATCTTTTTAAAAGGCATTTTCCAATCTTAAAATACTCTGAAACAATCATTCTATATAAGTAAGGGAGGGGCGATATCGTCCCTAAAGGAGCGAATGTTGAACTGGGGAATGGGAAGTTAGATTGTCATGTACTCAGGGATTATGCTATAAAAAGAAAAAAAATTTTTTTTTTTATTTCAATTATAATAGAATGAAAATGAGTGAATGATAAAGGAGGAGTTACTCCTACAGTGAATTTGAAAATTCTTCACAAAAACCGTATTTTTGAAAAAGTTTTAATTATCATTTTCTGTTTTTGCTATGGTGTTGTTTCATAATGAAAGCACACAGAGATTGTTCTGAAGCTCCAAATATTCTAAGTGAAAAAATTATGAAATTTACAGTCCAAGCGGTTTTCAAATACTTCAAGTGATAATTATTTCACAAGGGAGGTAATTTCCATGTATCTAGGGGGAGGTAATTTACAAAATCTGCTTCAAATTACAGGTAAGGGTTATTCGTTCCAATAAATTCTATAAGTTTGTTTCAATTTTGATTGTTCCAATTAAACAACATCGAGTGGGCGAGGGTGCAGAACATAACAATTTACAATCGGGACCACTATGCCTACATCGTGCCAAGTTCCATTTTTTTTTAATTACCTCCCTTGATAGGAGAGAAATGAACGAATTCAAGACATTGAAAAGTTGTGATTACCCTTTCAATCTAGATATATTTATTCGGCTAAAAGCATTATAGAACGATCAATCTCAATAGGTGAGATATCTTCCCCATACTTGAAGGGGGGTCGGGGATGGAGTGAAAGAGAAAGTTGAGAAATCCAGCTTTAAATCATAAACATATACACAACTTGAGAGTTACAGAACTAATAAAGATGATTCTTGTAGTATTTCATCAAGAAAACAAAATCCCCCAAAATTGAATGAAGTATGTTATTAGTATCAAATATCTACTAAACAATTCGGATTTCTTCAACGTAATGTATTCTTGGAATAGGTTGCCTAGTCAGGTTGAAAATAGCAATAGCATACAGTTTTCAAAATAATTAAGATAAGTTTCAAAATTATAGAAAGAGTTTACAAAGACATTTTGGGAATCTTTCAGATTTTCAAGAGTGATCTGAGAATCATGATAAATTGTAGATGGTTTGTATTCATGTACATTTGTATGTGTTTTTATGAATTATATATTTGTTTTGAAGTTGATGGGTAAATATTGTGTATAATTGGAGATGCCCAAATAAGCATGATGAAATATCAATATTCGAGCCTTTGAATGAATAATCAAGCTTATCAGAAAACAAAAAACAAAAAAATAAAAATATGTCTCTAACAAACCTGGTTCATAACTGAATCCAATGCACCAGCATAAACTCCAATATTGCCATATATGTGGAATATGTTTCTGAAAAGATTATTTTGTATTTAGATGAAAAACAAAAATCAGATGAAATGATTTAAAATTCAATATCATCACAGAATAAATCATTTCACTATTAAAATTCTTTAAAAGAAATATTTTGAGGCAGAATACATTTTCACTCATATTTACACATGGAAAACTTACATTGAGAAAAGAAAGGAGAAAATTCAGGATTTGATGTCAAACAAAGCAAATACAGTTTTTATGAATGATTTTTTTTTTTGCACATCAAAAAAATCTATCTAGTAGAGTAATTTTGTATCATATCGATAGTGATGTCAGTATTAATGATTGGTAAATAATGATCTCTGGAGGAGGATGTCCTGGAGGAGAATGGCTAACAACCACTATTATAAGCAGCAAAAAATTAATTAATTTTAAGATGAATGAAAGGCGAAACATGAGTTTATATGAAAACCAAAGAAAAAATATCCACATTAAACTAGTGGTCAAGTTGAGCTGTGAATACAGATAAAGATTTCTACTTGGGAAAAGAGTATTTAACCTCTTTGATGTCATCTAATTTCGAGTATCATCTTTTAAAATCTTTAAAAAATCTTTTCTTCATAGCCAGGCTTCTTTTACATTTGATTTTCATCTTACTCAATGAAAATCTCAAGAGAATAATCAGTACAAAAAGCACTTGACAATGTTCACTTTAACTGGAATCCAGAAGGAAAAAAAAAAAAAAATCTTTGACAATTTTTCAGATATATTTTCTCTTCATGGAGAAAATTTGTTTTTTCATGATTACACAAAAAAAAAAAAAAAAACCCAAATTTTTTTGAAAATTAAAAAACTGAGAAGATTTGGAAAAAAAAGAAAAAAAAGAAAAAACATTCAAAAATACATTCAACATAAAAGTAGAATAAACATTTAAAAAAAAAGAAGAAAAATTCAATTCTATTAAGATTTATTGTAACACAAAGTGAATGAATGATATTTTTAATTTTTTAAAAATTTATCCTTATTTTTGGATAAAGTATTGTACCATTGATTTCGACTAGCTTTTACCACCATCAAAACATTCAGTTGGTTTTTATCACAACTTTGAATCCGACCATAATTCTACAGCAACAATAAAACAGCGTAATCAGAAAATAAAGAGTAAATCCATGGTGAGAATTGAACTCGCACCGTCTGGTAAGAAGGAGTCCAGTATATGCCATATTGACCATGGGGACTTCAGAGTTAAATACAAGTGGATTTTATACCATGAACCAAATTGATATTTGATGCTTGATAATATTTAGGAGACCTGCTACTCTTTTAATACAATATTTTCAATTTTTCCAAATTCATTCTTATCATTGGATAAAATACTGAAACATTAATTTTGACTATAATTCTATATTTACGGTCCGATTCAAAATTATGATAAAAGCAACTGAAAGAAAGGATAAAGGTAAAAGCTAGTCAAAATTAATAATGAAGAGTACTAAGTTAAGATTTTAAGTAAATTAACATTCATTAAAAGATTTTCTGTTCTTATTTAGCGTTAGAATTTCTCTGCTTGAATGTTTATCATTTGTTTTTTTTTGGTTTTTTTTTTTTATTACCTTTAAATTTGGCCCAATAAGTTGTTGGATACACTTTACACATTTACATGAAAAGATTTTTTTTCATAATTCTGGATTACTTTCTTCTATGTTATGGTAAGAAAGATGAAAATATCTGTACCTTGTAAGAAAGTGAATCACCATAGCCCACACATGTAACAGAACTAATCATCTAAAAAAATTATCGGGGGGGGGGGGGGTGAAAACGAAAAAAAAAAAAAAAAAAAAAAAAAACAGAACTAGATTTGGACAAACAATGCCCTAATTTTGCTCTGGTAGGGTTTTTTAAGCACTTCTTGAAAGAAAAAAAAGAAAAAGAAAAAGAATAAATAAATGATTAAATAAATAGTGTTTTTTAGATGGTTCTTAATAGTATCCTCATGAAAATTTTCAAGGTCATAACCCCCAAAATATGGCCAGGAGTGCCCAGAGACACACAGATGAATATGTAGCCCACTGGTCAGTCAGGCCATTTGTGCAGTATGGTGATTCGATGTTGTGGATAATGACTGACAGCCATTTTGTGACTTTTCATGAATCCACTCAGTTAAGACTTCCCATTTTTTTCACAATGTTCGTTCCCTCATCTCTTTACTACTTGAGCAATCAGTCGATTGATGTCATTTACAACAAAAAAAATTCTACAGATAGGAAAATGGATTCCTTTTGGAAAGGGAAATCAGGGAGCTTTCAAACACATGGCTTTCTCTTCTCGCTCAACAGAGAAAAGAGTTATGGACAAGATAATCGTGGACAAGAAGATTTTTTTTTTTAAATGGATTTATCAATAGAGAATCCAAAATGAAAAAAAAAAAGAATCAGGGATTGATCCAGTATAGGCTTCAAAATCATAAGCTCAATGGCATCTACAGGGGAAAGGAGTTCTTCTCTGCTTTAGGATTGGTAGGATTCAAATGGAATTCTTTATCATGAATTGCTAGAACCAGGAAAAACATTTACTCCACAATGCTAGTGAGCAATTGGCTCATTTGAATTAGACATTGAAAGAGAAAAGGGAAAAAAAAAAAAAGAAAGGAAGTCATCAGGTGATTTTGCTATATGACAAACCTTGTCCTCATATTGCAAATGTGATGCAGCAAATGTGATCGTGGAGCTGGGATGGGAAGTTCTCCTACACATGCAGTGTATTCTCCAGATCGGTCACCTTCAGATTATCACTTCAGTTTCACTCCATGCAAGATTCCTTGTCTGGTCAGTGGTTCAAGTTCAAGAAATCAAAACATTCCTCAAAGAATTCAGGGAATCAACACCGAAATCCTTCTTTTATGATAGAATACACAATTTACCTGAAAGGTGGTGTAAGGTCATAGAAAGCCAGAGAAAACACTTTGATGGCAGAATAATGATGCTATGAATATATATAAATAAAAGTTTTTTATCAAAAAAAAAAAATACTGGAAACTTTTGCATCAACCTAATTCAAGTTTAAAAAAAAAAAAAAAAAAAAAAAATGTTTCTCTCTCTGGTCAGAGATCTGGTAATAGAGTTGATCAAAATAGAAATTCTACCTTTATAACAAAAATATTCATCATAGAAAAATGATTATGTTCAATTCAAATGTATATCACCAAGGGCCAAAGAGAACAATAACTTAAAAGTAATTACTATAGCATCTAATATTCTTTTTCATGGAATATTTATGTAAATGGGTTCAGCACGATTTGCTGAAGTTGATTTGGTTCTGGCGTGAGTGTTCAAGCATCAAACCTATTTTGGCGTATGACAATTTGGCATTTTACTTGATTAATTGATCATTCAAAAGATGAAACTTTATAGAGCCTCAAATATTTTTGTGCGGTAGTCAAAAAATTAAACAACGGTTTTCGTTTAAATTCACTAATATTTCAGTTTGTTTTGAGTAAATTAAATAAACTGAATGTTCAAAAATTGCCTACGATTTAATTAAAAAAAAAACAACAACAATTTACCTACATTTACCGTCATTCAATCAATTTTTTTATTTCACTTAAGAACAAAACAGATTCAAGTTTTTTTACATTAAATAAAATGTTATATTTTAACATTCATCATAAATAGACTTTCTAGTTCTATTTAAGACATGTTTACATTGGAGAGGTTTTTTTTCAAGTCATATTTATTAGAATTCTACTTCTATCTAAATTAATTCCACTTCAATTAAATAAACCTTGAAATTCCTTCAAATTTTTACAAATATTCATTCAAATTTTTGATTTAATACAAAAACTAAGATTATTTTGCGGTTATTAGCTAGTTTCTTTGCTTGATAACTACATCGGTAAATGAGTTTGGAAACCAAATTATTACAAAAATCAATGTTTTGTTTTTGCAGATAATAAATAGTGATCATTATTTAGTAACCGTGAACACAAAATAGAATTCAATTTTTGCAATGAATAAATGATATAGTAGGTTTTCAAAGTTTCACCTTTGAATGATGACAAATCAATCCCCATTTATTTCCTAAGCTAATGCATCAGGTGCCAAATGGGTTTATGCTCAAATGACACCTGAATGCCGATACCAAATCGGCTTCATGAAATAGTCTCATTCTGATGTAAAATATGTGGGGAAAAAAAAAAAAACCCAAAAAAACCCATTAATGCATGAATTCTTTGCTAAAATTTTTAAAAGTGTCCAAAGAAAAAAATTTTTTTTCATATCAGATTTTATTAAATAAAAAAACTGGACCAACTTCACAAAAGAATCTTCCCGGTTTGAATCAATTTTAATGCTGTAGAGAAGTAATAAGACTGTTCCATCAATATTTACTGATACAATACCAAGCAGCATTTCTTTATTCATGAATACATTTTCCTTTGAGACTGATGAACAAACAAATCTATTTTCATGACACCTATAGATTTGCAAACTAGATCTTCCATGATCCAAACAGGGGTGTGTTTAACAAGAATGTTTATCAAATTATATCCAAGTTGTGGCCAAATTCAAGTTTAATTATCATTTTCAAGTTTTTCTTAAAAGGACAATCAAGCTTTTAATAAACTTTCAAAATCTTCAGCTTTACCTTTGAAATTTTGAAATTCAGAATATTGACTTCACTAAAGTTAGAAAAAAAAAATAAAATAGATAGACTTACATGGACAATCCAGCATTTGCCACATCTCCAGAGAGAGAAGATATTGGCTGTAATAACATCCTTAAAAAATAAACATAAATAAAAGGCTGATGTGTGTGTTGTGTGTAGATATATATAAAGTGACAAAATGAATTACAGAAAAGAAGTAATTGACAGAAAAGGATGTTAATATTCAAGAAATATATCGTCTAAAATCAAAACATTAAGTGCATTCAGTACTATTTATTGAAAATTCAGAAAAAACAACGTTCTGTTATGATCTATTCTAAAACATCAATTTAGGAGAAATAAAAAATGTGAATATTTTTTTCAATGCATCCATTCACCAAAGTATTTTCACTTCTGCTTCCATATTCTTCTCAGCAGACAAAGATGGCTTCCTTTTGTTCATTTTAAATGATAACACAAATGATTTATTAATATACTTTCTGCCTTTCTCATATTTAAACATTGATGATTCACATTATTTCAAGTGTCATTTATAACTTAACATCATTTTATCTTTTATTTTTATAATTTCATATCTGAACAAAAATAGAAGGGAATTTTTTAAAAAAAAAATTACTTTACAATTTACTCATAATTAGAAAGGAAAGGTTTGATTACAATTTGTCGTTGTGAATGAAAATGTATTCATCAACCGTATGCCGAGAGGCTTGAAAGTTCCTAGATACCTGTTTCTTGTTTTTTTTGCTCAATTTCAATTGTGTATATATATGTGATACTGATCAGATATAAGTAATCAAGCAAGAAATTTTTATTTTTAGTCATTCAAATTGCTCACATGGGAGATAATATCAAACAGTCACATTGCATGAAATAAATGGCTAAGATGTATATTTTTGTTCTCACCATACATTCCAAGGGACACAGGTTTTTATCTACCAACATAGTATTTTCCGGCAGTGTCTTATCTAGAATTAATCAAATACAATATTGCACGACTCTTTTAATCAAGCAGGAGCTTAATATACTAACTTGTAGCAGTGATGGCCAATGTATTATGTATGAAAGCTAACTCTTACCATTCAATATTTAAGTATCGTTCTGAGCCATCTCTCTCTTCCGCATGAAGCTGTCTTCTTCTCAGCCTATGGGACAATCTAGGAGTGCTTTCCCTCTCTTCATTGTCACTGTCTGACTGCCAGAGCGGTGGAGAACTCCGGAACTAAGGAAAAAATTTCAAGAAATCAATTCTTTTAGTTCATCAGTGAGAATACGAAATATAGGCTTAGCCTATGGAGCATATACATGTTAGTTATACAGTTCAGAAATATCATTCTGGCACTGAAAGTTGCACAAGGGTTTTTTTTTACTTATGAATTTAATAAAAAAATTTAAAAATGTATAGAAATTAGTACAATTAAAAAAAAAAAAAAAATATATATATATAATTCAAGCGATATAAAAATATAAGTCTCCAAGCAAGGAAAATTGACGATTTTTTTTCTAAATTTTTCCATTGTTTTGAATGACACAAATGAGAAAGTGCCCCAATACCTCAATTTTGTCACATTATTCTTTCCTCAAACAAACTCTCAAACATTGTGTAACTATGTACAGCTGAACTAATTTAATTACATTAAATAGTATTTTTTGGCAATTAGAGGTTGGATATCATTTTAAAAGATTATAATGTGAAATGAGACACTTGTTGTTGAGGCTGCTAAAACATGTGACCGTCTTCCCATTTATTGTGGGAACAACTTTAATTACACTAAATAAAACAAGCGATTTGTTACTAAGATATATGTGTCATTCTTTTCTGGTGTAAGCAGTAAGATTTAATAAGGAGTTTAACGATAGCAAGAATATGTCCATTCTGAGTGGAGTTCCAGAGAATCTCCACAGGCCAGGATTTTTATTTCTCATAACGGTTGCCATTTCTTTGGTCAGCATAGTACGAAAACATCTCTAGTCATAGAGAGCCTCGCTATGGCTTGGCTATTATTTACCATTTTTTTTTTTTTTTTTAAAGTCTGTTTATGTTGAAACAATCACAGGTTTTTCTAATTTCAACTCAAATTCATTACTTTCAACATTGCAGAAAACTAAAGTAGAAAATGAAACAAGATTCAAAAGTCAAACAAATATTTCCTGACATTCCAAAGTGTGTCCGCCTTTAAGCAGATTTCAATGAAATGAAGCACAAGTAAACATCATGGCAGATATTTCAGCAAAGATAAGCAATAACAGATGCTAAAACCTGTTAGATATGGCAAAGTTTGGCAATCTTTTGTTTATTGTTGCCAGCCAATTCAGCCACTTATCAGATACAGTTAGATGGGGGTGACAAAAAAAAAAAAAATAAATAAATAAATAAATACAAATAAAATAAATAAATAAACAAAAAAAAATGGCTTTTTTTGAAATTTATAAGAAATTTATAAGAATTTAAATTAAATATTAGAGAAGGGATCAAACTATTTTGTTATATTTATCTACATATTTACTTTATAAAAGATATCAAATTAAATTAGGTATTGAAGACAGGATTGAATTGAGGAAAAAAAAAAAAAAAAAGAAATTGAAGAATAATCTTAATATCATTTGCTCCATTGTTTTCTGGTTTTTGTTTTAAATTTGGAGCGAGAAGTTGTGGATTAATCATACGAAAATGGTTGTATTTATTGATTTGTTCAATGTGAAGTTCCTGTCCCCAAGATTTAACTCAATCTTGTCTCTTAATGTAATTTAATAATTTAGCATTTTTTGTGAATATATAAAATATTCAAGATGCTAAAAATATCCTCTCTTGACAAAAAGCAACCATCTTCCATTAGATTACTTATATGAAATGGAAAACAAGAAAAAAATGAAAAAGGTTAATATATATTGTAAACAAAAAAAAAAACTGGTATTAAAAATAAATCAATTACAAAAAGGTAACAATTTATGTTCTAGAGTAAGCAAACCTTTTGAGCGAAAAAATTCATTTAAAGAAAGAAAAAAAAAAAAATTAAAAAAAATAATCCTATTCTTGAAATTTCACCTTCATTGTACACACGTATTTTGGTTTTCAGAAAATGCTCATAGATATGTGATCTACTTTTTAAGATATTTACAAAACTCGGAATTTGACAAAATATAAGTTGAAATTCCAAAATATACTTATAAAACTAGGATAATAAAATCAATAAGAGTTTCATCTTTTTTTTTCCTTTAAAACCAAAAATCCTTTGCATGTCACCAAAAAACCAGCCACCGACCACCGTGGACATGCGTGTCATATGTTTGCCATCAATATTCTGGAACCTTACATGCAACTTTTTTGAAATTCATAATCAAGATAAACATTAAATGAAAACTCTATCAAGTAACAAAAAAAAAAAAAAAAGAAAAAAAAGACAAATCAAAGAGAAAAATACTCATTTGTGTTATGCTCAAAAGATGTTAGACTATCAAGCGATGTTTATTCCAATAAATACTAATTCGGTTTGATATTGACAAATATTGACAAATATAAATAAATATTAGAATGGATTATGGTTAATCTGACAATATGAGAAATGAATGACGATATTGCAAGTATTGTTTTTAAATTATTGAAATTTTCATCCATTTTCTGGACTTTTTTTAAATGAATGAAAAGGAGAAAATAAGTAGAGAACAGTTCAAAAGGAAATTTGAATTGTGGCTGTAAATAGGAATGTGGAAATGTTGAATATAATGAATGCGTGTCTGCTGGGTGGACAGAAATTTGGAACTTGTACTGACATAAATGAAGGAAAAACATGTCATTAGTCAGATTTGGGATAAGCAGGAGTAGGGAATCTTATCTATGTCTGTGAAATAATATGAAGGCAAGGACATATATATATATATATATATATGCACTTACACATGTAGATATATCAACATACAGGGGCGGACTGAGGCCTAAGTAGCAAGAGTTAAGGGACCCAGATCACTATCAGTCTTCCTCTGTCAACATGGACATATAAATGTAATGTGTAGATCATACATAATTATCTGTTGATACATACAAGTACATAAATGTCCTGGTCCTCATGACATTTCACAAACATAGATAAGATTCCCCCTCCCCTTAAAAAAAAACAAAAAAAACACAAAAGCAAAAAAAATTTCTCAAAATACACTATTTCGCCTATCTATAATTCAAATTTCCAGAAAATGGACAAAATATTAGGAATAAAACTCCAATAAAGATGAAACTAAATTTCTAATATTGTCATTCATTTCTTTCAGACAAATACATAAGAACCATGTTAGCATGTACATATTACAGATCAGTTTTTAAAGCATGAAAAAGAGGCAAGAAACACAGAAAGAGAAATATTAATACAACTACAAACATGGACAGTTACAATGCAATGGCCATGACTTCATATTTTGTTTGAAGAGGAGTTTTTAATAATTCATAAAATACCTACACTCAGACCTTTGGAGACACAAACATTTTGATACATTCTCATATATGAAAGGATAATTCTCATACAAGTGATATTTGTTAAATTAGATAATATTTTCATCAGAAATCTGAACCAAGATGAAACATGTTTTAAATAGAATTTTAGACAATACAATTTCAGTAGCTGATATGCCCTGAAATGCAATTTAAACCCATCTTGGATAAATGAATTTTTAGGAAGTGCACTCTGAAAAAATTGAAGGGGGGGGGGCACACGATTTTCAATCATTCTCAACATTGAAACTTGATAGGTCAATATACTTCGACATTATCATTAATATTATCATCATTATTATAATAAGCATTGTACTAGTGTAGGTGCATCCACATCACACATTCACAAAAGGTGGAGGGGATGGAGGGAAAGGATACTGAAATAAACAGATAAGAAGAGCTCTAAGATTCACAAAAAGGGAGAAAATTATTTTTTTGGTTTGAAATTTTGAATAGAAACAATACGTCATCTCAATGTTAGAAAAGACAAAAAATAATAAAAGGGAATTGATTTACAGACTCAGCAATCATATCAAAGATTTCAACAGAATAAGATTGGAAAATCAACTGGACAAAAAGGGGAAAACAAAGATGTCATTGGAAAATTATGAAATATATTTGTTATAAAAGAGAAAAGAAAGACCTGATAGATTTTATTGAACAGGCTTTCAGTTTTTGTAATCATTTTCTAAATTTTACTTTATAATTCAGCAATAAGCCCTACATTCTGATCTAATATCAAACAAGAACAGAATCATTACAGACAAGAGGAATAATAAGCTTGGCTGTTGCAAGGTGTAACTTCACTCCTACTTCAGTTGGTAATGATTTCAGATCCTTGAAGGGGGAGGTTAATTTTTATTTTGTTAAATTTGGTGAAGATTGCACTTATTCTTATTATGGATGAAAATTAAAGTCAACTCAAGGTTTGGACTGGAGTTTGAAAATAATATTCAATGAAATTTATCACCTATTTCAATCTGTGAAAAAAGCAAGAAAAAGAAGAAAAAGAAAAAGAAGAAAAAGAAAAAGAAGAAAAAGAAGAAAAAAAGAAAAAGAAAAAGAAAAAAAGAAAAAGAAAAAAAGAAAAAGAAAAAAAGAAAAAGAAAAAAAGAAAAAGAAAAAAAGAAAAAGAAAAAAAGAAAAAGAAAAAAAGAAAAAGAAAAAAAGAAAAAGAAAAAAAGAAAAAGAAAAAAAAGAAAAAGAAGAAAAAGAAGAAAAAGAAGAAAAAGAAGAAAAAGAAGAAAAAGAAGAAAAAGAAGAAAAAGAAGAAAAAGAAGAAAAAGAAGAAAAAGAAAGAATTGATCAGTTTCCAGTTACATTGAACTTAACCTCAAGAAGTAACTAATGGCAAGATTTATTGCCTGAGAGATCAAATCCAGTTACAGAATTTTTCAAGTAACCACTTATTCCATTAAATGGAGACACATAGAATTATTAGTGTTATTAACAAACATTAAATTGATAGCCGATTATTTCAAATAATTAGTTAAATCTTAGAATAACCAATAACAGATTTTTGATGAAGGTAAAATTCCTTGCTCTCAGGGGTTTGTACCAACATCATTGGCAGTAGAGTTTTTCTATTCTCTCAAACCACAAGAAAATTGGAAGTTTTTTAATATGAAAAGGTATCTTATGAAGAAGCAACATAAAACTGAAAATTATTTTGATTTTCCAATGCAAATAAGATTAATATAAAAAAACAAAAACGATAACTATTGAATATCAACCAGAATTTTACACAAGTTATGAACAACAAATTCTGCTTTATATTGAAAATAAGATATGATAAAGTTCTAATGACGTTAGCCTATGAAGACTTGAACTCTCATTCAAAAATCGATGATTTGCTTATGTTTCTCAGAGAACATCTGTTAATTGCATTTAGAGAACAGAGTCAGTAGTCCCTGCAACAATTTTTTCCAAGTATTTATATCAAACAGAATCCATGTTGAATTTTGATGAACAAAATGATTCCTTAAAGTTCCATGATCTACAACTGTTACCCTAAAAATGAACAGGGATACACATAGAAAATAAGCTTTAAACATGCACACCTCTTTCTCAACAGAATAAGAAGTGAAAAAAGCATTCAACAAATAGAAAGGAAACTATACTGTTATTATAGAATATAGTTTTAGCTGACAGAGTTATCACCCTTGCATCAGGAACGCACAAGTGGTTGTTGTTGTTGGAAGCCATCTTTGTTTCTAGTCAATTCGAGATCAGCGAACACGATTCTCCCACATTATCAACTAAATGTTAATGATGAATGAGAACTTGATATGCATGCTATGTAAGTTGTAATTTGTTTGAATAAAGTAGTTAATGTCAGTACATCAACCCCTTTGTTTATTGCCCCATATACGATGACAATGGTAGCAGTGCATAGTTTTGATTCAGACCTCTGGGTTATGGGACTATGCGTTCGCAACAAACACCAGGATCAAGAAGAAATTCTCTTTAATATATACATTTCTCAGTCATGTCAACCATTTAGCAATGTCTTGGCAGATATGTCTTGCTAGGAAATAAGTAAATAGTAGCCATTAGCATCAACCAGAAAGATTACATATCTTCCCAGGGAACCTCCGTCTATCAAATTGGCAAATGAAGCATCACTGAAGGCAACAAGTCTCAACTGTCACAAGTCTGCAGATCCTGTATAGTTAGCAGAGATATATAAATCAGGAAAAATATCAAAAATCAACTTTCATATAAATATTCATGTTGAGAGCGTGTGCATTATTTTGAACTCTCAAAATTATACAGGGCTGAATTCAGAACAAGTTCACAAGTTGGCATCTTTTATTTTTGATTAGTAGAAAGAGGTGGTTATTTTATAGGGTGGCATAGTTTACTCTAGGTATTATGTGACTGCTACAGCCATCCCAAGGCAGTGAAATCAGAGGTCAGAGTAAGTAGCTACAATTTTAGACAGCCATTGGGATTGAAAAGAAAAAAAGAAAAAAACAAACTTCTCAACCAGAACCACTCCTACCTGAAGCTATGAGATGCCCCAGTTTCTTAACATGAACATATCTAGATCAAATCTCAGAAAAGATCTTGGACACCAAGTATTTGAAAAGTTTTTTTTAACTATATTAGGACTCCATAGGTTGACCTTACAAAACTAATATTTTTCTGCTCAAGATACAAATTGACAATTTCAAAACTGACCACGGTGAGAAAAGCTATAAAGGATCAAATCTCTTCACTCTGGGTGATTTTTTTCAGAACAGGTTTCACAAATTCGTAATTTGGGATGAACCTTAGACCTGGTTGCCGAGCTTTAATTATTCAACCAACCTTGACTTCCAAGTGCTGGCCATTTATTTCTTATGGAAAACATAAGCATGGAGTTAGATGAAAGATATGTAGCTCCCTATCACATCAGTTACCACTTGGTCAAGTCCCACCATTTACTTCATTGATGCCTGCTTATACACGGTGGGTCACAAGTTACAATATAAATTTATTTGAAGTTTAAATTTATTTTTGGAATCAAATATGGAAAATTATGTCCAGCAAATGATGTTCTCTTTGCTAAGTCTTTCTCTTTTGAATGAATATTCCATAATACAGTGCAATGTTTTATCTGTTATCACTTCAATTTCCAATCTTGAATGGTTTCAGGATACTCATGTATTCAGTCTCCTTCAGATATCCCCAGTGAGGAGGGGGAGGTCAGGGATGGACAGATCAGGCGAATGAGGAGGCCAACAAATTTCTGAGTTTCTGAAAATTGGAGCAAGACTTTACGAGGAGATAGAGGGGCATCATTTGAAGAACATGATTTTCCAAACTATTCCAAAAATAAATTCAAACTTTAAATTTTATATTGTAATTCAAACTTCGTAGAAAACTTACAGCCCACCCAGTATGTTCTATACTGACATAGTTGGACATCTTCAAGACAAAGCTAATAAAAAATGACATATATCTTGTAGAAATAAAATATTTGGTTAGCAGATATTATTAAGGGAAGTGTCTCTAATATTGTAAATATTAGTTTTTTAATAACATTAAAATGTCATAAGGGCAAAGGAAGGCTAATAATGATGCCTACAACAGATTACCAACATCCATAGGAGGAATTTTCCTGATAGAAAAATCAAAATTTAAGGTTATTTAAATCTTTGAGATCAAACTTGATATTGATCAAAATATTTATGTCTAAATCAGCCGTCTTATAAAGCGAGATTATGCCTTAATTTTGAGGACAAAATGGCCAGCAGCAAAGAATAGCCAAATTGAAACTGACAAATAAAAACAACTGAAACAAAATCTGGACTTTTTTTTTTTAAACAACCAAAAAGGAAAAAAGCGACAATCAAGAAGTGGGTGTCTAAGAATTCATCATATCAACTCTTCAATCACTTGAGGAGTACAATGGTCTTTAATAGGAGATTCAATTTATTCCTTTCAGCCAGTCAACAAATATCAAGCATTTATGTTAAAATCTATCACATGGGGAAGGGCTATTTCAAATTGATTTGTAGCAAGATCAAGACTCTTGGATGCCAAACACTCTCCCAACCTACAAATTTTTTGATCTCATTTCAGATTTCTCATATGCCTTTGTTCTGTAAATATTTTTTTGATGTGATGATTAAAATTTTTTGTTTGTTCTATATAAGGAAACCATTTTTTCTTTGAGTATCAATTCTCATTGTGAATCCCTAGATTTTTCTCACAATGAATATGTTTCACAGTAGACTGATAGATGATTCCTCAACAGGAAACGAAATATAAATTTGATCATTAACCTCTAACAAATCTATGTACATTCATAGGAAATATTTCCAGGACTATTTTTTTTACTTTATAACAGAAAATCTCCAGGTTTGCACTCATTATTATAAAATCTCACGAAGTGAATATTTTCAAGCATCAAGAAGCAGGTTTATCTTTAGAAAAAGAAAGAAATATTGTTTGGAAGTCAGAAAGGTGTAGCTTAGTACAAAGCGAAAGTAAAAAGCCAGTCAAAAATGCTGGGAAATAGTCTTCTGATCCAATTCATTATTAATCATTGTTGTGAGAAAGACGCGAACAATCATCAAATATTGAAGATTAAAGTCTGCAAAATTAGAGAGACCACTGTACTTGATACATTAGTCTTATGTCATCCCCCAAATATTTTTTCTCTGGAACAGGAAAAGGTAAAACAATGAGATCAGTCATCCTAATTCATTACACTTGGATTCTTTTCTTTTAGGCAGGAGTCAAATTTATTTGCATAGATACCTTTGGGTTGTGATATATTTTGAATCAAGTTAGATTTCCTTCTAATTTGATTGGTGGTAGAGTTACATTTTTTTAAAATTTTTTTTTAAAAATCTTACAGGCAACTAGAGAATGGTCAAAATGGAACTATAAGATGAGCTTGCTACCCCTCAGGTAATGGTAGGTGCTTAAATGCTATTGGCTGTAAAAATGGAACGATTACAGGAATAGAATCATTTTAAAACTTATTGATTTTTTTTTGTAATATCTGTCTGATACAATGCAAAAACACAAAATGAAGATTTTTAAAGAATGAGCATCAGACTTGGATCTAAATTTATAAAACAGAAAATTTCTTGAAAATGAGACAATCTTTTGAATTAAAATAATCTCAAACAAGGATGAGACATTTTTAATTCCTTAAGCAAGGTCTCATTCCCATATTTCTGTTCATCTTTGATGTAATCAAGCGGAATACATTTCCAGAGTCATAGACTGATCAGCCTTTTTACCATATGATAATACTTAGACATTCAGTTGGACTGTTATGAGGTAGGGGGGAAGGGAAGTGTAGGAAAGGCCAAACCCTTCCTGGTAACTTCAAGTCTTCATACCTCTGTAAACAGGCTGGCAGCATCAGCATCTTGTGAGGGTGGATTGGTTGGCAGGGTGGAAAAATTTCTGTAAGCAGAGGTAAAAAGTTTGAACAATCTGCTACCCGGAAACAATGAACGGCAGCAGCAGAAACATAGTCAGGAGCGGAATTCCTGTCAAAACAAAAAATGGAGGGGAGTAGGGTGTGCATTTACCGTGTGAAAGATATTGTGAATGAGAGGTTAGCGCTATGTGCTAGAGAGGAAGAAAAATAAACAACATGCAAGAAAAGAAAAAAAAGAAAAAAAAAATGTAAAATATCTGGGTCAGGATGGAAATAAATATATTTTTGCAGATAGGTTGCTGAAGATACTCAGCATCATTACACTGCTGAGAGAAGAATACAGAGAATTCAGCAACCTTACAAACAACAACAACAAAAAAGAAAAGAACGAAATGTGTACGTGTGTGACAATCTTCTATCTTCTAATATGCAACATGTCTGTCCTTCAATCACACTTTGAAAATAATTGTTTTTTGTCAAGGTCACATCAGATTGCACTAAATTTCTTGATTTGAGGTCTTTATTTTAAAATATATAACCTGAACATGACGAATGTGTAAATGGTATAATTAGGGAGAGCAAAAACTAACAAGAACCGTTGTCTAAAAAAGTATAATTAATCAATATGCATGCAAATAAATAACACACACTATATATATATATATATATATATATATATATATATATATATATATATATATATATATAATAAAGACTATGATCACTAAAAGTAACATGATGTCATTCAAGTATTGAAGGGTTTGGGTTTCAAATTACTCTTTGAACAATATATCAGTCTTAGCAATTTTTTTGGTGAAACAAATATTCAAAAATTAACTAGTTCCCACAAAGTCTACTTCTGCAATAACAATTTTATTGTCATCATAGTTTTTTCTAAGAATTATTTTCCACCTCTAGACTAAGGCCTTTCACACTAAATGATGGATTATCCTCATTATTTTGTTTCCCAGAGATTAAAATTGTTTCTTTTTTCCAATTTCACAACCATAGACAAAGATGTAAACAAATTTCAAAGTATATTCTCGACTTCTAGTCACAGAATTCAACTTCCTCATCAACTACAAAAATTATTAAATATTGGCAATACTTAACAAATCAGTCATTGCATAAATTTGAGGTAAATCTCCAATGAAACACCAGCATAAATGCAGAATTACTGTATATATTTGACTATAAGATGTGTAGGGTGCGAGCTGGGGGGGGGGGATGTTTCCCCCGATTCAGGCAAAACAGTAAGATTTCAAGCGAATCAAGTTCTTTGCATACGAGAAGTTTTTGGTCAAGACAAAGAGGTTACAAGGGCATTCAGAGGACTTACACTCATTGCAATCCATCCAAGCTCATAAAAGTCCATAACAAGCTTCAGGAGATGCATCCCCCATCCAGTCATAATACCAGTGCATTGGACACGGGTGTATGATTTGCATAGATCGTTTTTTCTAATTCAAATTGAATACCTATCTTATATATCTGCATACACACTCACACACAGAAACAGACACAAAGGTTACATAAAATACTCAGGAAAGATAAAATACATAATATTTTAGATGTGCTGTATCATAAGTTTTAAAATGTTTTGTAGTTTTACTCATTGGTTGAAGTAAATATTCTCTTCTTGACAGTATTAGTCAACTACTAAGTTTGTACCTTAAAAGTGAGAGAGAAATAAATTTGTGAGAGACTGAGTGTGATGTAAGTAGATTCTCAGACAGATGTTTTACAAACTGTTTCATCTGTATACTTGGTTGTCCTTTGTATAGAGGGTTATAATTGTGCTTTTCTAGCAGAAGAGAAACCCACAACAAATTGATCAAGAGTAACTCACATCGACACCAGTGGCATATGGTGCTTTGTATCATGGGTGCACTGAGGTATGGATGCATAAAATACACAAAAATATCTTAAATGTCTTTAAAAAGTGATGGACAGTAAAGTCTTTTTGGTACAATATGTGGAAGGTCGTCCCAATTGTAAGTTGGGAAGTCTTGCACTCTCGCTCATTTGATAAATAAACGGCAAACAAATAAAAAGAAATAAGAGAATTAATGAAGTCTTTCAGTGGTGAAAAAAATCATGAAATTTCTGTTATTAGCAGATGCATAGTAAGACTTGAAAGAGGAGAGAAAATGTTTAGAATTTGTTTCTTCAAATAAATCATTAAAAACTTCTTTTGACTGACACTCATCAGAGGATGACTCATCAGAAAATGTTTGCACTGTCTCAACTTTGAATAGATAAAAAAAAAAAAAAAAAAAAAAAAAAAAAAAGAAGCTTTTACTGTCCATTGCTTTTCACAGACACTGAAATGTTTTTGTGCATTTATGGCTCAGAGCACAACTGCCCAGCTCATGTCACTGATCGACACATATCCACAGACAAACCAAATTCATAATAAGTAGTAACGAATGGAAAATTTACGTTAGCCCAAAATATCTAGAAGACAGCTGATACATATAATTTAAATTGATGCACATTCATGTAATTTTTCAAATGTCCAGTAGATATGCAATGGAGGTGCGATTGGCATAGTGGTAACAGCGCAGGTAATAAAATCGACAACTGAGTTCAAACTCAGTTCAGGACACTTCATGTTAGAGATACATCACTCTTGACTTCAGCCTCACTTTAGTCTAAAAGCACATCTGTGTAAAATAACCTCAGTCTAAAAGCACTTACCTGGGGCCTTCTTGATTATTTCTTTGCAGGAGTGAGGCTCATGCCTTCAACTAGTCAACAATGATTCTTATTGGGGGGGGGGGGGGGCAGGCCTTGAATTTGACAAGTGGTTAGCAATTTTGCAGCTAATAAACTTAATGCGATTTGGTGTCACTAATATGGGTTTTCAAATGGAATTGGTTGCGGTGTTTGTCAAGAAACACAAAAAAAAAAAAAAAAAAAAAAAAAAAAAAAAAAAAAAAAAAAGCATTTTTCTTACAAAGCATTGACCAAATCAAACCTTAGTTTCTCCAGGATATGTTTTGATCTTGAGGAAAAGTAACTTTTACAGTCAACAAATGGCCTGAAAAGCAAATGGGTGTTCATCTTCTGAGGTTTTTTTTTCTGTCTTCTAAAGGGTTGAAAAAAAAAAATTATATATATATATATATATATATATATATATATATATATATATATATATATATATATATATATATATATATATATGACCAATCCAGATATTCAAAGCCATTGAGACCTTGAAGTCTTGATACAACAATATTGTTGATTTATCATTAATTTTGACAAGTTTTTATCTTCATCCTCATTTTGAGTAGCTTTTTATCACAACTTTGAATCAGACAATAATCCTAAGGCAACAGGTAAAGAACTAAAATTAATAGAAAAAAAATTTTGAAATTAAGAATATTGCTGTGTTAAAAAGAATGCTAGATCTCAATTGTAAACATCATCAAAGCAGAAGTAGGGTTTAAAAGGCTGATCTTGCCTCAGTTCAACTATTGAGTCCCTGAGGCTGAATGGTAAAAAGCGGCCAGGCATCTACTGGACTCCCTCTCACTGTGGATTTGCTCTTTATTTTTTGATTTAGCTGTATAATCATTGCTGTAGGATTATAATCCGATTCAAAGTTGTGATAAAAAACTGAAAATTAGGATGAAGGTAAAAACTAGTCTGAATTAATAGTGCTTTGTTATAATTAAACAATTTGTTAACTTTCTTATCTGAACAAAGTTAATATCAATTTACCTTTCAGATGTTTCATCTGTTGTTTCTGGTTCTGAACCACTCAAATGTACACTATTCACAAATGTTTCTTCAAGTAACTGGGAAAAGATAAATTAGAATTATCAGAATAAAATTTTCAAATGAACATCTTTCACATACTTTCTTTTTTTTCAACAAATATATTAATAATTTCTGCTGCACTTACCTTTCCAAGTAGTTTTTGAAACAATATAGACATGTAAGTGACTAACACAGTATATTATTTATAGGATTAAAAATTTACCCCCTCAGATCAACCACAAAACGCCAGTGACATCATAAATAGGATTCATTCTGATCATATTTATTCTCTGATGGATTTGTTTTACATGATTTCAAATTTTGACGCAATCATTGACTGCAATGGAGAGTTCTCCTTTATTATGATTTAAAGAATATCTAGAGAAAATTTTCTGAATTCAGCCTGGTATGCATGCATAATGTTCATTGAATCAGCTTCATTAAAACAAAAGTTCAAAATTCTATCGAAATAATGAATTGAAAAAAAACAAAAAACAAAAAAAAACACACACACAAAAAACAACAACACCAGTATACATTATAAAGACTAAAAGGTGCCGATCACTAGAATATCCATACCTCATAATAATGAATCACCATAGCCTGCACGTATACTAAAATGGATTCTCTACAACAAAGAGGAAAAAAAAAAAAAAGACTTCTTGTTGGTCCCAAAGGACCATAGAGATACAAAATGGCTTCTTTTTTTTCCCTCCAAAACAGAAGTTCTCAGATGGTGCCTTGGTGTACTCATGCACTTCCTCATGGTTACAGCTCCCAAAATGGGACCAGCAGCCCTTGGACACACAAATCTGTAGCCAACTTGGCTGGTTAATTGGGGGGCCATTTGGGGGGCCACAGTGATTCATTAGAATTTTTACACGTAACTATTTTTGACAAATATGAATGGACACTAAAAATGAAAATAGATGGGTAAGGAAAGCAATTACGTACCTCTGGCAAAGGCCTGTCTGAATCTGAATGACCATCTAATGACATGGTGAGGCTGGAAACAGATCTACAAAATTGGAATAATCTTATTGCAGGATTTGTAAAAAAAGGAATATGAAAATTAGAGAAATCAGAGCAGTTTTTGCAAAACAAAAAACAACCCCCCCTCAAAAAAAAAAAAACAGAAGAAATATTCTCTGTGTATACCTCGTATAGCAGCATAAATTATTTTGATCATGGAAAACCAAAACTGTCTACTTGAACCTTCCAACAGAAATACAAACCTTTTTAATATTTTACATCTGTTCTAGAATTCAATTCTTTTAGAATTGCTTGAAATAAATATATAAATGGATAGCACTTTAAACTAACAGAGCTGGGGAAATATATGGCCAATAAATAGAAAATAAGAAATTATTATTAATTACGGATAAATTTTTCTTTAGGGAGTCAGTTTTGAGACAAATTTATTTGTTTAATGTTGGACCAGTCGCATTCAATCGTATTCCCTTTGTTTATAATATTTCATATATACTTTCCAGTGAGTGATTTTCTGAAAGAATATGATTCCTTTAAATAAATTGGCAAATCAGGCAAGAACATAGCCTTTTCATTTTCATTAGTCATTTGAATGTCTTGATTTACGTCCCTTTGATTGTGTCCTTATGAGCATCCGTAGTCGAAATCGACGATGATTAAAATGTCTTTCACAAAACTTGGGATTGCCGTTGATTGAGGGTTATCAGAAAAATAAAAACAAAACAACCGTTTTACTGCAAAAAAAATAACTTTAGTCGTGCTGGTCTCTTTAACGATACCAATTAATTCAGAAATAAATAGATACTTATATTTCAGCTCAGATTTGGTTAATGATCGATCGAAGATTCAAAAACACACCAACTATTGCATCAAGACAAGAAAAAAAAAATCAAGCGCAAATGATTTAAGGGTTCGCACAGCAACAACATCAACAACCCCGTCGTTTCTAGGCAGGGTTGCCAATTTGGCTATTTTATGGCCAAGTTTTCACAAATATGACATTTTTTTACTAGCATTTGACCGTGAATAGGAGTTTGGCCATTCTGGCTTCATAGCAGTTTTATTTTAAATAATTTTTTTTTAAATTTTTACTGAGTACTGCAGTTTGACGAACCATTATTCGACTTATTCGATGGCAACTTTTCAGTTGCTTAATGGCAGCTTCAATACTCGGGACGTCACCATTGAATCGCGATAAACAAAAAAAAACAAATGAAAAATCGAGACGAAATTAATGAATATGAGTATCAAAAACATCTTTTTTTTTAATAGTACTAATGATTTAAGGTATTTCATCTGATAAAAATAAAAACTGCTTTTAAAAGACAAATTTGGCATTTGGCCATTTTTCTGACGCGTTTTTAGCCAGAAACGTCTCCAAATATCTGGCAACCCTGTCTACAGGTCAAAATGAACACTTGTCTGTCTGTAGAGATAAATACTGCATTTTTTTCTCACCTCATTATACCTAACTGTGAAACTACTTTTGACAAAGCTTCAATATTAGCTTAGAATTCCAAGAAAAATTGCATCATGAAGTCCACAATTGAAACATTTCTCACAAGTATCCGTCAAGAATGAGGATATTGCGCTATATCCTAATCCGAGAAAATAAAAATTGAGGGTGTGGTTCCTAATCTATTAAGTTCAATGAAGGGTCATTAACCTGACCAAATAGTTCGTAAATGGTTTGTTTGTTTTTCTCTTTGATAACAAAGATCTCTCTCACTCTGGTGATCATCGTGGTTCCACCTGTAGAAACGACATTCACAACTAAGTAGGACTGACAAATTTTTAAGACTGACCATTAGTAAGATCTAAATTAAAAAGAACTCAGAAAACACAAACATTCTCGTTTTATATTTTTGTAATTAAATAAAATCAACAATTAATCTAGTAATCACATCAATTCCCAGTCGGGAGGGGGGAGAAGAAAAAAAAATCCTGTTTTTAAACATCAGTTTAAGCTTCCTCAATTTTCGCAATACGAAACAGAAGCACAAAAAACATTCAACAGGTCAAATGAAAATTACACATTATTTAATGGCAAACTTGGTTAAAATAAACAGGTCTGGTTAGTCACTCGTTAGAAACTGTCATGTGACCAAGTCTTTTGATAGAAAACTGTCTGTTGGGCGTGATCAATTAAAAAAAATGAAAAAAAGGGGTGATCGATGATTATGTACTGCTCTTGTCGAGTAGTGATCGCTAAAAAAAAGTTTTGTTTTTTTTAAATGAGCGTGACACAAAGGGGTCAACAGTGCACAGATTTACACTGAAAATTGAACCTCGCACTAAAAACCTAGAGGAAATTGAAAAAAACAAAAAAAAAAACAACAAAAAACCCCCCAAAGTTCTTCTCATACATAAGGAGTAGATGTTGAAATTTTCAGTCCTCTAGCTCCATTGGTTCGGCCTGTACGCGTAATACTTACATAGCCGGATTGGCTTAAAAACTGAAGAAACCAACATTGGCAGTTCAGGTTGACGATTTCTAAGAAACAACATCCTATCTGGTTTGGGGGAAGGCCCCTCGCCTAGGCCTAGAGGGGGGGGACTCACCTTCTCAGAAATCAATTCTCCAATCATATCTGATGCTTAAAATTTTTTGGCAATTTTGCGGCGTGTTTTTGACCATTTAGAGTCCCCCTTTTTTGTGAGTTGTAGTTATTTTTTATTTTCTATTCTTTCAAAATTTAGCGCTTTTTTAGCAACACATAGTATTTTAACCCTCTCCCCCACTCTCAATACTCTGGCGACGGTCCTGATTTAGGGAAAAATGCAATGTCTGAAGTAAAACTAAGTTAAAAGACATAAAATTAAAAGTAACAAGTCTTCTTTTGAACTACTTTCAACTAATTACACGGTGTTGCACTTGGTGACAAAACTGGAGGTTCAGTCAAGAATCCAAAATATTACGAAGATCCAAGATGACCAGAGAAGCTAAAAGAAAAGGAAGGAATTCGATCCCTGGAAAGAGGAAATCAAATATGACAATCTAATTATTCAAGTAATTATTAATAATAATATTAATAATATCAATTATAATTATAATCACTTTTTATCAAATCAGAAGTTCACCAAGCCGCAAGGGAAAACACCGAAAACATTTAGATTTACTTTTGATAACTAAAATCAGATTAGGAATTTCTTTAAAAAAATTCCAATAGAAAAATAGATCGAAAAAAAAAAAAATTAATTTGTACTAATGATTTTTTACTCTATCAACAAACAATCATTTAAAAAAAAAAAAAATGAGAAATACTTCAATAATTGAAATATTTCTATGTGAAATAAATAAATAATCAATAAAATCGAAGTAATTTTAGTTAATATACCACCACGTGACCATATATTTTATTTTAAAATTCTCAGAATCATTTTTTTTTTTTCAACTCGAAAGACTCAATATTCTAAAAGTTTTTTTTTTCTCTATCAAGTGACCATTCAGCTATTAATTACACAATTAAATCTGAAGGCCATATTCATTAATTTTAGACTATTGGAAGACTATGAGCACGTTCACGAACCACTTGAAATAAACACCTACCTTTTACCTATAAAAGCATCGCTGATTTATTTTTGCTACTTTTTCAGAATTTAGTTTTCTTTCTAAGAAAAAAAAAAACACGAGGTCTATCTTCATTTTTTAAATAAATCTTTTAAATCTAAATATGCTTATAAAAGCAGTTTTGCTGAAATAAAAACTAGATGCATTAAAATCGTAAAGCACGAGACGTAAATTAATTAAAAACTTAAATTGAAAAAAATGACAACAGATTCTAGGCAAAAAGATGCAATGAAGAATAAATCCAGTTATTTAATTACTTAAGATGAAATAAAACGAGAATTCACACCTAAGAAAGAAAAATAAAAGAAAATGTCAAATTAGTTGAAAAAAACTAAAAGAAAACAAATTGTCAAACAAACCATGTCTTCGTGTTTTGTTTTGTTTTCAAGTTCTTTTAAAGTCTGTGAAAAGTCCTGAATGGAAAGTGAACGGATATCGAAAGCCCGACAAGAATAAGGTTGATTAAATAACCCTAAACTTATAAACTGTCTGTTTTAATGTCACATAACAAGTCAAAAAGGAAAGTGTTGTGTCATTATTGGATTCTGTTTTCTTTCTTTTTTTTCAGCGAAATTTCATCCTTTCATAACAAAAACTACCAAGTGATTATAACGGATTACTCACTTCAAACTGCGAAATATCTTTTAACAACTCGATAAAACCTGGTCGTTCACACACAAGAACATCTGATTATTGTTTACTCCTATTGCTCGCTGCTCTTGTGGGTTGTGACAACAATTAAAACCATCTTAGTCTTCATTTGCGATAAGCGATGTTTGCCCAACATCCATGACAGAAATGAAAAACGCCACCATCGTTGTTTTCCTTCTTACTGTATTTTAGTAAGGTACAAACATTGAGGAAATGACACGTGACCTGCCTTCACTTTATACGGAAGCCCCGTCGCAGCAAAAAAAATAAGTTATTTACGTCTTAGTTGAATAGAATCGAATCGAATAGAATAGAATAGAATAAATTTTTATCTCACCGATAATAACACAAGAATTATATATATATATTCTCCCCCCTCCCATAAATACAAAGTCGGCGGCGAAGGTACAGATTAGGCTCATCGCCTCACAACTCTCAGGCAGTACCCACCTTTATAAATTCATTAAATTGTTTTATCTTGTGAAAAAAAAAATAAACAAAAATTAAAAGAAGCCTCAGATATCTCCAAGTTAGAATTTAATAGAAAGATGAAGTGTCTTTATAGATTATTCCGACTTGAACAGTCAAGATCAAATATATTTATTTAAAAAAGAAAAAAAAAATACATATGGTCAATTTTAACCCAGCTGGTCTTGTAAGCGGACTAGATGGGAATTTTGTTGAGGTAATACCAACACCTGAAATGGTGTCCGCGATCGCCTCTTCGGATTCCGATACGATCTTTTTTTTTTTTAAATTTTCAATACAATAAGTTGTGATACATTTTGTTATCTTTGAAAAATTCAAGTCAACTGCCCTGATTTGTTTGAGTAACTAAGAGAGGAAACAAAACAAAACAAAACAAAAAATGATTATAATACATTTGGATTTTCTGAGTCAGTGAATTTGTCACCATTCCTGAAGTGGAAGCGGTGTCCGAGAGAGAAACATTGAGATTTAATTCCTCTTGATTGAATACAATTTAATCTAAAAGTAAACTTTAACTCTTTACGAACCTTAAAACTGTTGCATCAATACACTGGCGTGAAGGGATTCTCAATTCGCTCGGGTTCGGCTCTTTCTTACAATAATTGCATCGTAATTACGATAAGTTCAAATTAAAATTAATTTAAATCCGGGTTCCATCAAAATCGACCGCATTTTGTTCAACATCAGTTTTTTTTGGTTATTCGTTTTTTCCAAGTTTGTTTTCAAGTTTATGGAGTAATAAAACTTGAATTTATAATTTTAAGGGCACTGCGGGGTTTTTGTGTGAATCAGAAGAAAAAAAACTTTAATAGGAATTTTTTTAAATTAATTAATTAAATTACTTAAAGCCGGTTATTTATTTCGTTCAACAACTCTCTTGTCTTTTTCGTCGTGAGATTCACATTACTTGCCGATAATTGACAATAAAAAAAAACTTGGTCAAGATTCGGTTGAGCCAATCAACGTGAAAAATTATGAAAAAATATTTTTCCAATGTTTTTCGAACTGCTTCGACCGAATCTGACCTTTGGGTTCTCTGGAAATTTTTAGTTTTTCAGAAAAAATCAATTTATGGGGAAATGGAATGAAGTTTCTCCAAGAGATTGATCTATGATTTATTTACACGTAATGTAAAACTGGACCCTTATTCCGTGTGCGTTCACATACGCAGATAGGACGGCTTAATGTAGCAGTAGATTAAGTTTGCAAATGATTTTTGGTGCTTTCAAATAGATATGGGGGAGGATCGATTTACAATGTAAATATACTGCTAAAATAGGCGGTCATATTTGAGAATATGCGAACACAAGGGATCTAGTTTAGCAGATTTATAACGTAAATTGATCATCATGTGATGCAAAGTTGGACAGGAAGTAAGGGTCCAGTTTTACATTATGCATACATACAGAATCAATTCCTTTGCTTACTTAGCCAGCCAGCAGACAGACTAACTTGAAAACTGAAGAAACTTATGCTGACAGTTTTGGTTGATGGTTTCTAACTAGCGATTAGACACTTGTATGAAGTCACATGGGATAAGGGGTATTTATTCACCTCCCCATGAGGGGAAATCCGACGCAAGTTCAAGTTTAATGAGGGGTACCACACACGTGGGGGTAGGAACAAAAATTGTCTAGTTGCCTTGGACTTGTCTTTTGGTACGTCACAGTGAATGATCCTGATCTTGACCCTCTCCCTCTAAGTAGATGGGGAGGTACAGCCTGGAATCAAAAATTATACTTTTAGGGTCAAAAGGAAAATCTTGTACCAGGTGGAGGCTTTCTCCCCAACCAATTTGTGTGTATGAGCAACCAAGAATCCTTATTACAATTAATAAGCAGAAATATGCAAGAAAACATTCAATTCTTTCAAAAGAGAAAAAAAAGAAGAAAAAAGAAAAACATGTCTGGTTAGTCACTCAATAGAAACTGTCATATGACCATATCTTCAGCAGCATGTTGGGGGTGATCAATTAAAAAAAATTGTATGTTACTTCTCTTGCCTTTTGTTGGGCAGTGATCTC
The DNA here is from genome assembly GCA_963457665.1 of Thysanoteuthis rhombus. Lineage (NCBI taxonomy): Eukaryota > Metazoa > Mollusca > Cephalopoda > Oegopsida > Thysanoteuthidae > Thysanoteuthis > Thysanoteuthis major. The sequence continues at coordinate 61,902,238 of OY735212.1, forward strand.
TAAAAGGGTCTGAATTTTCAAAAAACAGGTGGATACAAACTAAGGGGTTAAATTAGTATAAACTTGCATTGTTAATTGAAACCCTCCACTAAAAACCTATTTTGGAGGGAATTTTCAAAGAACAAAATAAAATCAAAGCCATTTTTTGTGGACATGATAATTAGTAAATCTTGAAACTTTTATCCCTCAAGCTCCATTGGTGTAGTCTGTGTGCTCAATACATTCATAGCCAGCCAAGTAGACTAGCTTGAAAACTGCAGAAATCTATGGTGACTCTTTTTGACCAGATTCTGTTGCTGGATAGTGATACGAATAACTTTTTAGATCCGTACTGGGATCTTGGAAAATAAACCTCATACCAGTTCTATATAGACACACATTTAGTGGAAAAAACAAAAAAAAACATAATTCCAACCAGGATGTGTTTCTAAGAAGCTATTACCAGTGGCATATCTAGGGAATGGTGGGGGCGTCACTGAAGTTTCTAATAAAGTTAGGCAAGACATCGTCTGATAGTGAAAAAAGATTTCTTCACAGATGTATGATGGTTGGACAGAGAAGTGAGGAAAAACAAACTGACAGAGTTTGTGAATTGTGAAAATCACTCACTCAACATGGTGAGAGAACATGCAGCCAAGTAGAATACAATGATGGTCACGTTGTTTTGAATCATCAAAGCTCTCCACGTGTTCTCACGTTCAACACAGCGCTAGGAAAAGAAATTCAGACAATGCTGATCATCGCAGCGTCCATCACGACATGTATTTTAAAGCTGATATCAGGGTAAAGTCATCTAACAGACAGGTTTCACCATGTCAGATGTTTGAACAAGGGGCATAATTTCAGTGCTTACCACGGGTGCTATTTTCTGTAGATGTGCTCCTGGCTATTACACATGATTTTCCTTTCATTCTGAATCTAAAATCAATATCTATTTATCAGGGAATGTTGACTGAATGGCTTTCTCTCTTGTTAGTGAATGCCCATCAACTCAGTTGACCAAATAGTGACAAAACTTTTAGCATGCAAAACATTTCTGTTACAAAAGTAATTGCAGGACTTTATGAGAATCAACGGAAGTTTTATATCCCTATACTTATGAATATTACACAAGCCAACATTATTAAAACGTCTTTCCAACATATAACAAAACAAGAATTATAAGTTCAACAATGAGTTCACCATCCTTAGTAGTAGTTGCAGGAACAGAGGAGGAAGAAGTGCAAGTAATCTTTCTTTGAGTCAATTGATTCTCATACTTGTAAAATATCATATGGAAATATTCTGCAAGTATTATTTTCAATAAAAAAATGTAAAGGCTATTTTTGGCTTCTTTTTTAAATACAAAAATTCTATTATGATTTCATCTACAGCAGGTAAAAAAATTGATCAAAATTCTGTTCTTTCAATGACATCTCATCTCTCCCTTCCTATTTCTGTCATCGTAATTGGGACCGACCGACAGACCAACCAAAAAGTGTCTCATACATGTGTGTGGACGTCTCTGTTGCCTATTTCATGCAAGCTGTTTGATGGAATGTCTCAAGTCATTCAGGGCTGAGGGCTTTTAAGGGTTACCAAGCTAGGACAGAATGGATGGACATAAATTTTCTAATAAATCCTGGGAAGTAGTCACACATCATTCTGAAGATTATAAGATATGAATTTCATTTCAGGTAAAATTATACAAATGTAATGGTCATGTGACCTCATTTTGTATTCAAAATTTAGAGCACACCAATTTGGATGAGGAAAACAATTCTTACTTTAACAGCACAAAATTACAAACTCTTGGTTCAGCAATTCTTAGCTTGCTAAATCAGTTTTCGCTAATATTTAACAATTGATTGTGACTTCTAGTCTAATATCCTTTCTTAATAGTTAGTAGGAATTACAATCTGCAAGAGAGACTACATCATGTTGAGATGAGTTTTTCAGTCTCTTTTACTGTCTATGAATAATAAAAAGGATTTGAGAGATCAAAATGATCGGCTAAAACAGTATATATTATCAACTTCAAGAGTAGAGAAAAATTTTCAAAAATTGACCTGAACAGACTTCTTGAAACCACAAAGAAAAAAAATGAAAATACTTAACATGGCAGAAAGAATTTGTTATACACAAATTATTGTGGTAGGGTAGGGATAAATTCCTGAAATCCATGAAAATGAACAAGAGATAGATCACTGAAAGATCAGGGCAATTGAACCAGTGTTGATGTCAGGATATTGACACAGAAAATCATGCAAAGCAGATTATCTGCAATATGCCAATCAATCTCATAATCTGACTTTTATATTTTCTTATATTTCCTTAATACATTTATTGCCCATGCAATTGCCTTCCCTCAATACTTATATTGCCAAGGCCAGTGGTTCCTAAACTCATTTTGTTGTGGAACCCTTACACAATTTTCCAAAACTTGTGGAACCCATATTTATATGTAATAAAACATTAAATGGAACAAAAATTGTTTTAGGGAGAGAGAGTCAGAAAATAAATAAATGAAACTTAGAATAAAGACCAACACGTCACCTAACTTATTTTTTTGAAGATGGTAAATAACATTTAAATAAATCTTTAGTAAATTTCATTAAGAGATGTTATTACACAGAACCCACTTCAGAAAATACTGGTCTATGAAATTGCATTTCATTGATGCTTGTATTGTCTAGATCATTCTCAATTTCTTTTATTCTCTTCTTTTGATAAGGAAATTTTTTGTGACTGATTTTGATCAGACAAAATTTCTCACCATCATTCACTCAATGTACTAAAAGCAATAGGTATTAAGACTATATATTCAGCTGTAATCTAAACAAAGAAACAAATAACTACCATAACATTGTCAAAAATGACAACATATTTTTAATCTGTCAGTTTTACCATGTTTTATTATGAGAAAAAAATGAATTATTTTTTTTCAAAATAAATTAAAATGTAATTAAACAAAATTTTTTTTGAATTAGTGAAGAGCATTGCACCATTTTACAATAAATACCAGAGGGATAATATTTTTGCAAAAAGATTTTTAAAATACTAGTGCCGTAATTATGAAAATAGACTTACTTCCAATCAGTTTCAGCCATTTTTTTTTTTTAAATCTTGAAATTCTAGAACCTCAAAAATCTTAAAATTTCAAAATTCTTATAAAAGTTATGTAATTAAAAAGAAAAAAAGACGGATATATTTCTGTGATACCCAATAATTTTTTTGTGATCCCTGAAGAGGTCCAAACCCCTACTTTGAGAAGCCCTGGTCTAGGTAATATTAATGATAGCTTAAGAATGGATGATTGAACCTCAGTATATTTACACCAAGAGGATTAGGTTATCCCCTCATGTTACACCCTAGGGCTGTTTTAGTCTTTCTAGCAGTTTCAGTTTAATGGAGAACATTTTCTCAAGGAAAAAAAAAAAAATTAATTCAAGAAGCCCAAGTTCAACAATGTGTCCAAGGTGGAGGTAGTAGGAGTAGTAGGAAGAGGAGGAAAAAAAACATGTAGTCTTTCTTAGAGTCAATTGATTCTCATGCTTGTAAAATATCGAATTATGGAGATATTCTGGAAGTATTTTCAATGAAAATCGTAAATGGCTGTGTCTAGTGTTTGCTGGTTTTTTTTAATGCAAAAATGCAGACCTCATATCCTATTATTACACGATAGCAGCTGGTAAAAAGAAAGAAAAAAAAAATTGTGCAAAAATCACAACTCCTCCTTCCTTAGTCTTTCTGTTGTTTAATGTAATTGTGACAGCCAGTTGGAAAACATCAGATGGAGACATGTGAGCAAATCTAAAAAAAAAAAATCAGCAGATTACCAGAAGCCATGATGAAATTTCATGATATTTGGTAAGAGCTATGAGTATTGTCTGAAATGAGTTTATTCCCTTGCTCACCTTCACGGACGATTGAGTTACAGTCTCAATACTGCATAAAGGGTAATCACTGGCTGGATAAGAGGAATATCTGAGAGGGGAAATCTCAAGCCCTGTAGTAAAACTCATAGGAGTGTAAAGGGGCAATGAAGCTATATTTAATAGAAAAATATCCAAAATTTCATAGTTTGTAATACCAACCTTGAACCATGACTATTTGGGTATATGAGGAAATTTGACTGCACACTTTATGAAATGTAATAATGTGGTTCTTGACTAAATTCTTGTATTCAGGTAAAATATTTTCTAACATTTTATAGGAACGGAGTCAATTGTTGGGTTTGATATCTATTGAGATATCCTGCTATGATATTAAATGAAATGAATGGGGGCAGGGGTCACGTCAATCAAAATTTACATACTATCTTTTCTTTACAAAGTAACCTTTTCAGAAATAAATGCAGTCCAGGAGTGAACAACACTGGAAGTTCAATTGAATTGATGATTTGAACAGTAAAAACAAAAGTTGCTCCCCCTTCACTAAAGTTGTCTGGCACTGATGAACATTCCAGTCTGCATTCACAAAATATTGGGTTAAAACAAGAGCCTGACCGAGAAATTCAGTACGTACAAGAGTAGCGTCTTACAACTAAGACGAAAAGTTATTCCCCTTGATTTTTCTTCTAAATATCTCACTAAATGGTTCAGAATCTGAGCAATATAACCGGTTGTTAAATTAAAGATATTTTTCAATTGGTTTTATTTGATGAAGTATTATAAATCAATTTTCACTAATTTTGACAACTTTTTACCTTCAATTTTATTTGTAGGCACTCGATTTTTATTTCATCTAACTGGTCTGAGTAAAAGTTGCAATAAAATTTCCCTTCCACAGATTTACTCACTTTTTCTGCACTCATTTAAAGCTTTCAAAATCAACATAGGATATAAGATTATATCTTATGTTACATACTTTTATGTACAGAAATTTTTTTCATTTTATTTCAAAACAATTTGTATAATGAAAGTCACCAATTCAGCAAACCATTTTACTCCACCTTACTTACAGATCTCATATGTATCTATTCCTCAATATCTATATCTAAAAAAAAAAACAAACTGGTGATGCTTGTTGTTTGAACCAAAATAAATATAACTATTTTAATACTTGCACTGCTTGGAATTGTTTTTGGCCATGGGTGTTGAGAATGTTTCAAATACTAGACTTATGGCCACAGGTTAACCTAATCAACATCATTAAATCAGGGTTTGGAGTGGAACCTCAAACCTGTCAGTCAGTACTTTCTGCTAGGGATTCTCAAGTGGGAGGCACTTGGCTCCCAAGAGAGGAACATAAAATGCAAAGTATAATGGTGAAAACATTAAAATTCATAATGGAGGAGGAATAGAGGGAACCTGGGGTCAAAGGGAGCAACGTGACCTGAGATTCTTGAGAAGAAATGTAAGGATCATATATTAATATACATATTGATGTAAGACTATAAAATATCATCAACTCTTTTTTGAGATGACCCACACACATAATTAGCAATGTGCACATCTCTTGTTAGGCTAAAGGTTGCAACTGACAGAGTAAATTTTCATTCATGATCTTTTATTGTAATAAAATGCTGAGTTTAAAGAATAGAAAAGGTATAAAACAAAATTTTTTAAAAAGCCATTTGTAGTCAACAGGACACTTTTCTCGAAGATCAAGAAGAAATTTCAAACACATTGATGTCAGGTTTAGATTCTAAATCATCATTCAAATCAAAAAACTTTATTTTCCTAACTATATTCGAGGAAGGGGGTAAAATCTATCAAAAAAAAAGAAAAGGGTAATAATGCTTGTCTGAATTTTGCTAAACAGGCATGTATTAATCATTATGTGTATGGTTAGACTATTTTCCATGTTCTGAAGAGCATCTAGTTGAGATGTATGGACATATCTAAAAACAAACGATTTCACATCTCACAACTGTTACTTAATCCCAATAATTTATTAGTTCCAAGGCAAGAGATAAGAGATTCCGAAATTGAAGAAAATCTAAAACCCCCAAAAAGCAATGGTAGCAGTCACACAGTGAAACATTCTTACACTTCATTATTTACATGGTCAGACTATTTTCTTCATCTAGGTTTCCATGTGTTCACCATGTTTCAGCCATTTTCCTCTCTGGCCTTTGATGAGGGTTTGTTGCTTCTATAATGAGTAACTTAAAAGAGCCAAGGCTCGATTGGACAGGACACTTAGAAGTTATCACCGAAAACACAACCTGGATGTGACTTATCCAGTCCAATTGAGCACACACTCCAAGTGATTACACATCCTAGAACCAACACCAACACCAACAGACAAAGACTGGAGGGTACATGGTCGAAACATTGTGAAGAAATGAACACACAGACCAGGAAAATAGTCCAACCATATAGTGAAGTATAAGAATGTTCAATAACACGACTGCTGCCATGAGATCTCAGCTCTTTGCTTACCACAAATGATGATCAAGGATTTTATCTACTTTTTAAATTAATTCAATTCCTCTTCTGAAAAGTGCAAATAATCTTCAGAGCATATCATGGGATTGTAGAATTTGAATAAAAGATTTGAAAGACAATCTTTCATCACTTTTCTTGGAGCTAATAAAGCATTGGGATCAAGTAACAGTTGTTAGATGTAAAATCATTTGTTTTTAGGAGTCCATATGTCTCAAAAAGACACTTTTCGATTGGTCCATCCCAGTTACATTAAATAACAGAAATAGGAAGGAAGAGACTGATTTCATCAAAGATGGGAGATCATTAAGAAAGTAACTCCTATGATGTCACAGTAGAATGTATAAAAAAAGACAAAAGAAAATAAACGAAAAAGGAAAAAAAGAAGCCAAAAAAGAATGGAAGAGGGGAGAGAGAGAGAGAAAAAAAAAAAAAAAAAAAAAAAAAAAAAAAAACACGCCAAAAGTGGCCATTTACAATTTTTATTGAAAATAATAGTCTTGGAATATTTCCATATCACAATATTTTACAAGTATGAGAATCAAATGACTCAAAGAAAGACTACTTGCTCTTTTTTTCCTCCTCATCCTGCTACTATTACTACAGGTGGTGGATGCATCATTGAACTTATGGTTCTTGTTTAATATCTAATCTCTCATTTGAAGATAAACAGATTTAGAACAATGCATTTTGAGTGTGGCAATATAGTATGACATTTTCTTATCTGAATTTTTTTTAGACGGAGTGCATTAATCATTATGTAGGATAGGCTCAGATTACTTTCCTCATCCATGTGTACATCTAGCCACGTTTCTGCCGTGAGCCCTCCTGCTTTTGCCGGTGTTGTTGTTGGTTCGAAAATGTTGAATCACTTCTCAAAGCGCATGCTTGATTGGACTGGACAATGGAAAGGGTGTGTCCAGTCTAATTGAGCAGATGGTCTGAGTGGGGGTTCTACATTCTGGAAGCAACACCCAACGAAGATCAGAGGGTAGGTGGCCGAAACATTTGGGAACAAATGAACACAGAAAAGGAAAGTAGTCCTACCATATAAATAATGAGCTGTTTAATAAAAAAAATTTAAAAAATCTGAGAAAATTTAACCATTTTTTTCAGCATTTGGGCCAAATAGACATTTATGTTGAATTGCAATTTGTGTCTAATATGAAATTCATGTTACAAGTCTGACAGTGAGGCAACATTAGATTCATTTAGTTTATTTACTACTGTTATCTTAATCAGAAGGGTTAAGTGGAAAAGAAAAAGAAGAAATAAAAAAGAAAAAGATTCCAAATGTTCCTCCTCGGCACAACTAACAGCTTACATTTAAATTGTAAGTTTTTTTTTTTTGTTTTTTTTTTAATATAATCCCTACCATTTGAACTGATGATGGAAAAGAATATTAAAAAAATCACCAATGTGTGTGCTAAGGTCATTTGCACTTTTAGGGGATTACACTGATTCTCCACTGTACACACCAACAATGATTGGAACGGGGAGGGGGGGGGTCTATGAATTTCAAGGAGAAAAAAAAAAAAAAAAAATATGATGCAAATATAAATTAAACATGCCCTGAAAAATTCTAAATTCAAGAGTTGGTACAAAAAATTTTTTTCATCAGGAATCGATTTCATTTGTTATTTGTCTCGGACTTTAAAATCAACAAATTACTACTGTTGTTGAACTCGGGATTCAATATGCACTTTTAAAATTAGTCAAAAAAATTTACTTATTTTACATTTTCTGTGCACTTACCTTTTTGTGATATAGAATTTTTTTTTTCTCAAGATAGAAAGGAAATTCAATGCTTCCCCAAAATCCAAGTGACATTACATAGGTTATATATAAATACAAAACAATGAAAGACAAAATCAAATAGTTCAGGAGCAATGCTTTCAATAATACTGCCAGTTAACAACCAAAAAATAACTCCTGTTTGGCTATAACTACTGAAATTTCAAACAACTTTAAAAGCCTATTCTTTTGCCAGTTGCTGTACTTTTCTCTACATTCTCTGTGTTAATTCTTGTAAAAATCAGCAAATCTAAATCACATATTTAAACCTCTCCTCTTTAACCTCTTGTGGCAAAAAAGGTCTTTGTTATTCCAAAATTTCTGATTCATCCAGATTTTAAAATCAGTCTAGCTGTTCCCTTGACTAACATGCAAACAATTAGTATCTTACGGTTTTGCCTATCAATAATTTGATACTTCTAAGTCTACTGGAGCTTTAATATACCTTTTTGTTAAAGATTACACTATAACAAAGCCACTAACATAAAATTAAATATTTCAATCTGATCGAATTGAAAAATTTCTCATTCTTTTTTCAGGAAAAATATTTTAACTTACAAGATTGAAAATTTTTTTTTTAGACATTTTAAAAGAAAAATGTTCCACTAGTGAAGAGGGCAAGTAGGCTGTCATAATTTCTGGTAACATTGTGAATAATTTCAAGAACCAGCCTGGAAGAACTCAACTGAAAATAGAACATAAAACCTCGAGAAATCTTTTAAATTTTTTTTCCAATAAAATCTTGCAATGATCAAGATAACTTGTAGCAGGTTTCTAGATAGATCACATGCCAGAAACGGAAATCCCAACACACATGAATTAGTGAAAGTAAAAAATTCTATGCAGTAAATTCGACTCTTAGGGGAGTATTTTAGTCAAAAAAAGGGTCTTTATACTTTGCCAGCATTATTGACCATTTGGCTATCAGATGATGTAAAGAGAATCACAGAAAAATCCAGAATTAAAACTCAGATTCATAAGTTACTGGTTTGCTATAATTAACAAATGTGCCTGCTTCTTATTCATTTTAAAATATTCTATATCAATGTAAAAATTACTGAGCATTTTGTTATTCAATACTTCTTATAGCATCAAAAACCGCTAAGAATGTTGAAGATAAAACATTTCCCTGTCTGTAAGTCTCAAGCACCAAATTTCAGTACACCAAGTCTACTTCGGTCTCCAAAATTTTCAAAAAGCTCACAAACTTATTCACGATACAGATAACTCGGTTGCAAGCAGCAAGCAAAACGGAAAAACCTGTGGAAAGTGAGAAAATTGTAAAACAGAAAGATAGGCTAGATGACAAAATGTGAATACTCATGGCACTTCTATCATCTCGGTCGACAAAGGAATACACACAACCAATAGTCTAGTCAAAAAAAAGCCAACAATCAATCAATAGGTAGTGGAGTCAAAAAGCCAAGGATAGATGTGATTTATTCAAGGTATTAAGCAATTAATTGAACTGTATAGTAACAGCGCATGGAACCATATTTTTAAAGAAGTTTTTTGTTCTATTTCCTTTCCTGATGATTGCAGCCACTTGATCACACGAGTAGGGTGGCTCCTAGGAGAGCGCATTGTCACGTGTCCTCCATGAAGAAGCACCTTGTGCGTGAAAAAAGGACCGGCTACGCAGTCCGGTCCCAGCTTGGCAATATGTTCTGTTAATCAGTGGCAGAGCATAGGCCGGGACAGCTGCAGAACAATCTTGTTGCTCCGTATGGCACAGGAAATTCCTAGATGGTCACTCGTCTGGGTAATGACGAGGCTCGATGTCACTTAACTTTGGCGTTTTTACGAGAACCAGTGTATCCAATGTGATTGGGTTGTAAATTTTATCTCCTACTCTTATGAAGACGGTCTTCATATTTCGAGGCCCCAGACACAACATGTACAAAGAGAAAGAATTTTGGAAAAAATATCAAACCTAAAGAACTTGAAATATATAAAATAATTTTAAAAAAAACAAAAAAAAAACAAAAACGAAAAAAGCAGTTTCTAAAGAAAGTTTTCATTTTGACTTCAGTAGAATCTGAAAGTTTCGAATAAAGCTCAAAACTCACCCACTAGACAAATAGTAGAAATATCATGTGCTATAAAGAGTTAATAGGATAATCATGATATGATGTAATTAGGATCTAACACTTCTGAACTAGAATTTAGAAAAATTCTAAAATTGAAAATTTCTGAGAGAGAGAGAGAGAGAGAGAGAGAGAGGGGGGGGGAGTTAAGATAATTTTCATGACAATGAAAATCTTTTAAAATTCTATTACGACCACTTTGCTGTGAGGAAAGTTGGTGAACACCCCAAACTTGATAGACCTTAATCATTTTCAATTAAAATGATAATCTAAAACCTAGTTCTAAATAGATAGATTCTGTAAAGATGAAATTTAATAAAAATACCAGAAAGGTGCCTATTATGGAATAATCTGCAGGATATCTAAAAACCATTTCATGATCACTGTCATGTATAAAATTAGACCAGTGAAAAAGAATCAACATGTTCGTATTTTAAACTTAGTGGAAAAAAAAAAAAAAAAGAGCATCAGTTATCTTTCGTTCTTATCTCTGTTCGGTATAAAACAATGGTTCAAAAAAGTATTTTTCCCCATTACTGATCATATTTCAATGAGTCAATTACTAACTAGATCAGTGATAATGTATAGGAGTGGCTGCATATAAGTGCCCAATAAACCGTTTTTTTTTTTTAAAGAAAGTTGATACTTTCGTTATTTCCGGGCTAGAAGGCCAAGTTTTTATTTTATTTTGAAGCTTGAAACCCAGTAAAGCATTTATGCAGCGTTTGAATTTGAAAATAAAAAAGCTGAACATTTTTAGCCCCAGAAATAAAAATATCAATTTTCTAAAAATGATTTTTTGGGTGCTCATTACGCACGACCACTCATGAGGTACAATTATATACAGAGATAGATAGTTATATTAGTTTTTATAGTCACAACACCGATTTCTTCATCTTCACGTTTCAGTTGACTGCCCCACTTCTCACACATACAAGCACACACACACACACACAAAAAAAAGAAAAAGAGAGAGGGGGGGAAAAAAAAAAGGTTCTTCTTGAGAGCATTTGTTTAATTCTTTTTTTTTTCATTCCAACATCTAATTTATACAAGATATACCTTTAAATAATACATTTCTCTCTGGCTGTCACTTTAGCCATAGTATCTCTTCTTTTTAAAAGATCATGGGTGGGGAAATAAGCACAAAAGAAATGCAGTTTGATTTGTTTTTTCAATATTCCTTGAATTGTCTTTATTACAATTAACACTGTGGTTCTTATTTCATTTCTATCAATTATTTTAAATATTGTTGTAATGAAGTATAATACATGGGTGCAAAGACAGGATCAATATATTCTTGTCTTTATATTCAAAGCTTTATTTTGCAGCAGTTTGTCCTTATTACAAACTGATCTGGGTTTTAATTTTAGTATTGTCTAAAAAATTTTTAAAAAAAACCAAAAAAAAAAAAACCTTTTCTTCTATGAAGTGTCTGTGTGTTGAAGAGAGATATTCGTGTATATCATGCTTGTATTATATGTGTGTGTATGTGTGATTTATGTACCTGTACACAATATATCTTTTATAATATTCTTGAGTACATGCACACACATTGAAAGAATAAGTAAAAAAAAAAATAAAAAAAATAAAAAAAATATAGATATAAAAAAAAAAAAAAAATAAAAATAAAATAAGAGGGTTGAAGAGAAAAGTTGATAGGGCCAAAAAAGTAAGGTCAATTAAAAAAAATGTTGGGAAGAAGGAAATCGAAGTCAGAAAAATGAATTTTTTTCAGCTTAAATCCAGAGGGTTCGAATAGTCTTTTGCAGTTGTTTCACGTCCATTTAAGTCCTTTCTGCATACAGGACAATTCCCATGCTGGAAAAGAATTACACAAGTCATTGGAGAAGGAAAATAGCAGCAGAAGAGCAAGCATCAACAAAATCGATACATGGAATTATCAATATTATTGGACTTAGAACAATACTCTTCAGACGTGTCCACACATCTTAATAAGATGCTTTTCAGTCAGTTCCAATTACGTTAATCAACAGAAAGAGGAAGGAAGAGGTGCGATGTCCTTAAATGACATCTATTCTGATCAATTTTTTCTATCAGTTGCAATGATGTCATGATAAAATATATGCATTTTTGTATTTAAAAAAAAACAAAAAGGCCAAAATGATAAATTTTAAAAAAAGGCCAAAAATAACAATTTACAATTTTAATTGAAAATGATACTTGCAGAACACTTCTATAATGCAATATTTTCCAAGTATGAGAATCAATTGATTCCTAGAAAGACTATTTGTTCTTCCTCCTCTTCCTCCTGCTACCACCACCACCACAGATGGTGGACACAACTCAGTATGGTTCTTGTTTTCATTAAATATCAAACGTTAAATGAAATTCAAAATGTATCTCTACAATAAATCAGGATTTATTTGTCATATCAGATCCCTATGTGAGATTCATTTTGCCCAGAAATTTTTTTAGAATATTAAAATACATGAAATATTTTAGCCAATAATACAATTACATTAAACAAAAACATTAAAGTTTAACAACAGACGGTTGCTAATCCTATTCTTTATCTGAACTAGTATCAAAGAAGAAAAGTTTTCATTTGTAGGATTTAAAATTTACCAATAGTAAACCAAATACTGGATGTGTTTGTTTCAGAAAATGAAGTGATTAAAAAAAAAAAAAGAAAAAAAAAAGAAAGATGATTTTATTCCATGAAGTAGTAGTAGTAGTAGTAATACAATCTGTATTTACTTGTTTTTCTTAAATAAATTCTCAATCTGAATGAAGAATTATTCAAATTGAAAAATGATTGACAAATCAAGAGGGCACTAATGTGCAAAGTCATTTTTGTATGAAAAGAAACCTAGGGACATAGAGTTAAGAAGAACTAACAAAGGCTGATTGAAATGAGCCTGAAATGTACATTCACAGAGGCTTATTAATTTGGGAAATGCTTTTCAATCAGATATCAAAGAGAACTATTCAAATTCTCAAGTTAAAGATGAAAAATCATTATCTGAAAATCTAACTATTTTTCAGGTCACACAAGATATTTGATGCTATGGATGATGCATTTCCCTGACCCCGTTTTGACCTATGACCGATCGCCTCACTTATCGTTTCCCTTAGTCATCATGTTGCCATCTGGCAAATTGCCAAGAAAACAAAGGAAGTCAATCTGTGGGCTGAAAAAGGATTTTTTTGAAAAAACAAGTTTTTAGAAGGTGCTTAGTGGTGTACTTGTGCAAATTTTCAAGTTTGTAGCCCCTAATATGTAACCAAAAATGCACACCCACACAGACGAGTAAAGAGAGAATAATCTGCAGACCACTCGGCTGGTGGGTCAGACAAGCCATTTGTGGGGCTATGGTGATTTGATATTTTGATTTTATATTCTAAGAAATAAATCAGCATTTTTGGAAAGCAATCGTTTTGAACAGCATTTATTCACAAGATATACATCTCTCCCTGAATCAACAAACCTTCATCAAATATCTTGGGACTCAAAAAAAAAAAAAAAAAAAAAAACTTTATTTAAAAAGAAGGTTTCCTTTGTGAGATCAAGAGGAATTGAGATCACAGTGGAGTCATAAATGTATCCAGGTGTCATGTCTACAGGCAACAGCAATGGAACTAAAGTAGTGGAAATTCAAATATTTACTACTTATATCTAAGACCAGAAACAGAAATTTCTATGACAAAAATAGATGAATGGAGCTTGTTAGCATGTATATTTTCATATATTTCACATATCTAGACCAAACATATTAAAATTGGTAGCCTGGACAGAAGAGGTGGCAACCGCAGAAATAAATTTCATCATTTTTGTCAAGGTTTTAAAACTTCACTTTCCTTGGAATTTAAGAAAAAATTATTTTCACTTCAGCCTAGGCTAGATACCTCACTGTTTTTAGTTTGTTTTTTTTTTAATTTTTGATAATAAAAATGGTTGTAATAAATATAATTGGTGGCCATTACATGGTCTACTAAAGAGAAAGAAATGAACTGTACTCACCGCTATTAGCCATGTATCTATACATTTTATATGATACTTGTGTTGGCAGCCCAGCAGCTTCACTTGCTCATTTAATTGGAATTCACACAGGCATATCACGCATTGCTGTTTTTTATCTGCAAATTTAAAAAATAAATAGAAATGAAGATGGGTTTTTTTTTGTCTAATGATTATATATATATAAATATATGTACCCTATTTAAAATAAACTACATGTTTGACATAAGCTATATATTAAATTCATTTTTAGTGCATATACACACATATATATGTCTGAAAAGCTTTACAGCTTTCAACACTAAACATTGAAAAAAAATTCAAAATTTTTTTGTGTCACTCCAGTCACTTGTTAGCCCGATAGCTGTCAATGCAATTCAAGTTATTTTCTTCAGTGTTTTCCTTTCCCTGTTTCACATATACTTTGTTATTATGGTACAATGAATGAATTTTTTTTTTGTTGGGTCAGTTGTTTAAAAGAAATCAGTTATCAACATGGCTCCCCAACAGTGTTGATCAAACACCACCTCTCGTTCAGCTATGATTTCAATATATAGATTATATCATACATGTCGTTTATTATTCTATATAAGATATTATCATAAATGTATTGTTAATGGACATTATTTTATATTAATATTACACATCTAATCTTTTTGAAACAAAGCTTACTTATGTGAGGTTATCCCAAAAACATACTTGATGAGGAGGGATCAATACGTATAACAGATGTGATTTGTTTTGAGTGTCACTTCTATTGAGTGTTCACCCATGTGAATATTAAATCTGTTGTGTCAGTTGAAATCTCTCTCATATATATATATATATATACACACACACACACAAATTGAAATGACATTTTTGGATAAAAGTTTTTTTTTATATACTTAGTGTTAAAGGATGTAGAGCTTTCTAGACACTCACACATTTATATATATATATATATATATATATAGATGTGTGCGTATGTTAACCCTCAAGAAAAATTTCATGGATATATTTGAATTTCTATGAGATGATTAAAAAAAAAAATGAAAAAAAACAAACATTATATATCACACACACACACACACAATGGAGGCTGTTATGCATTTGGCAAAGATATCTAATCCTGTTACTGTAGAGTGATTTCTTCACATTCTTTTAATTCATGACTAAATCATTCACCACTTTAACACACTTAATTCTGTAAATGGATGTTTACATCTCAATTTCATTTAAGGTTCTATTAGAAAGTGACTAGACTCATTGAATTAGAAGAGTTCATTCTTTCAAACAATGGGTAGTAGATATTTTCATCAGCAAATTTTTTTTAGAAAAAAAAAAGGGAGTGGGGAGGTCGCCCCAAAAAGGAAAATATGTGGGTGAGCACCATCCTAAAGAAAAGAAATTAGGAGTGGTAAACTAAATAAACAAGCATGGCTATATAGTGGTAGCAGGAGTTCTAGGGTCACTGCCCACAGCAAAAATGACACGATAATGGAAAAAGAAAAATCGGGTGATAGAAGGAGAGGAATTCAGAGAAATACGTTTCCACAAAAAAGATAATTTTTGAAACCAGAGATAAGAGAAAAAAAGAACATGGGAATCAGGGTTCTAAAAGGAATAAACATACTGTTTGGAAATAGCATACAAGAGTACAGGAATAAATACATGGGAGA
The DNA here is from genome assembly GCA_963457665.1 of Thysanoteuthis rhombus. Lineage (NCBI taxonomy): Eukaryota > Metazoa > Mollusca > Cephalopoda > Oegopsida > Thysanoteuthidae > Thysanoteuthis > Thysanoteuthis major. Next base: position 61,918,133 of record OY735212.1, read on the forward strand.
ATCAGACAGAGACAATACACCAACAGCTGTGGGAGAAGGTGAAAAAGATCTTGGGTCAATATAAGAAGTGAAATCATGGTGAAGACTAGGGAAATGTGGAATTAGTATATCTCTTGATGATACTGAAGATGATTCATTATTTGAAGATAATGATACAAGTGATGAAGAGTTTTGGGGCTTTGAAAAGGATTTGAATTTTATTACAGAACACTGATGTTTTTCAAACATTATAATGCAGGTTTTGGGGTCCAAAAAAGCCAACTGCTTTATATATCAAAAAACAATCTAGAATGCACCTCGGATATTGAAATTCTAAAACTAAAGATCAAAATTTGCCCACTTGATTCCCCACACACACACATATATATACACAATGAAAATTGAATAGTTTCATATTTTGGGAATTTTAAGGCATTGTTGATTTCATAAGTTGTCTGACTCTACTTTTCATATTGAAGAAATATAATTGAATATGAAGAAAAGCCACTACTTCAGCTTCTGGATAAGAAAACAAAAGTCAGGAGAGAGAATTTTTGAATAAAATAAGCAATATTTTTATTTAGTAATGGAATGAGTAATATTTTCAATAAAATATTACTCTGGTAGAAAAATTCATTTTAGAGCCAGAAACTTTTTACCATTAGTAAGAAGAAAAATTGAACGAAAATCGAAGAATGGAAAGTCTGAGATCAACTCAAAAAGACTGCTGTTTTGTTTTCTTATGTTTGTTCTATTTTCAACTAATCGAAAGAGTTATTCTAAACACAATTATTCCTTTACCAAGTCTTTCAAATGTTTATTAGTTATACTTTCTTCCAGTGAAATTAAGATTCAAGTTCTATTATGCTTTTGACCAATAAAATAGGTGACATGAAAAGTTTCTGATCACCCCATGTTGATAATTAATGATGCGTTTCTATTTTGCCAGTAAATTGTAAATGCTGAATTAAAACATTCTGATTCTAGAGATTCACTGAAAATTTGTCACCTTTTTTGAAAATGAATATTTGGACATTCTCCTTTCTAGTATTAACAAAAAAAACAAAAAAAAGGTAATAGGCATCACAAAAAATAAAGTAAATCAGATTTTTTTTTATTTTACGATTTTTCCAACTGCATAATGACATCATCAAAGTACAAAACCCAGATGGAAATTAGTTGGCATCACATGAACAGGGAAGATAGGTTGAGGAAGTGAACTAATTCCAAGTTTTTCATTAGTCCAATGTCTGAAGGGACAAATGCATCCCATCACGATTTGGTTTTCCAAAACATGGAAAATTTTTGATTTCATTAAATATTTTTTGTTAGCCATCAAATGAAAATTAGAATGTTTTGGACTTTTTTCAATCCTTTTAGATATTCAGACATTGAGAGCCTTTATAGATTAGTCTTATGAATGGGTTATTCACACTTAAAAGTAAATTTTAGTATTCTATTGTAACAAAGAAAATTAAGAAAAAGAAATCACATGGTATCATCAAGCTAAGACATTGAGCTCTTGATTAAAGAATCCAAAAGCATTCAAGTGTCACCAACAAAAATCATCAAACTTGCATTCATCAAGTCATTTCTAATTATTAGTGTCAGGCAAAAAAAATTCCTTTCCTTATATAAAGATTCAATGGGAAGGAATTCTTTTTATTCATATTATAAAATATTTAAGATATAAAGCTGTTTGTCTCATCGAACATTCGTTTGGAATAATGATAATGCAATGTTTATCAGCATCTCCAACATGCAAATAGAAACCATGGATGCATTTTGAGATAAATGAAAAGAATTACTTACCAACATGTTCTTGTGTTATTTGCTTAACTGGCAAAGAATCTATTTTTTCTTTTTCTGCTGGAGGGACACCTGTACCATCAAAGTGATTCATTAACTGAAAATTGAAATGTATCAAAAATGAAACAATCTCCAAAATAAACTTGACAAGAAATCAATACAACAAGCTTGAAAGTTTGTTTGCTTGGTCGTCTTGAAAATGTCATCATTCTTCAAGAAAGCTACCATTTTTTGCAGGAAGGTTCAGATGCACCTTACAATAATGCAAGAACAAAGAAAACACAGTTCAGGCCTTCTTATGGGATAATATCCGATGAGACTTCCAGGTATTTCTCAGTTTAGATGATTTCCCACAAGCGAAAGAATCAAAGTAATTCTATTCCTGTATTTAGATATTTTTACATTTCTTTCCATCTAGAATTATGCACCCTATTTGCAGTTTCACCTTATCAAATCCTAATCAATCCTGTATTTTTCAAATGCTGAAACCAAGAAAGTATCTTTTTTGGCTCAATCTTTTCTATGACTCTGTATTTAGATTTTTGTTTTTAGATACATTTTCTACTTTATAAACTTAATTTGACATATTGAAAAAAAAAAAAAAAAAAAACTGCATGCAATATGAAAATTGACAGACCATCCATCATAATTATCCATTTAGATTATTTCTCTTTAATTATATTCTCATGTCTACACATCAGATATTGCTATCTAAGGTTTTTTTTGCTCTATTTTACAAATCAATGTCAATTCATTAGAGATTGCTCACTTCTTAGAAAAAATTTCAGCATCAAATATGTATCTGTTTATAGTCTCTATGGGACTAAACTTTACTATACATTATAAATGACACATTGTGCTTTTGGGGTCTTTATAGTCATTTTGGACCAATAATGCCCAAATCTTGAGCTTGGAATATTTTTTATTAGATAATTTTTAGATTATTAGTTCCGATACACCCACAGGCTAGGGTGATTCATTTATGCAAGGTGTAGATATATTCAGGACAAAAGCGGCTTTGTATCAAAACTTGAAGGTCACTTGAACTGACTGTAGCCATCTGTAGATACATAAGCTGTAATAAATAATAATTTAAACTAGGGAAATTATGAATCAGCACCAACCATATAGGCAGTATTGGAGGGTGATCCATTGAGAAAAAAAAAACCCAAAATACAAGCGAGCATAAACTTGTACATGAACCACTCCAAAAACAAACATTTCACCTACTTCCTGAGAGGAATGCGAGTATAAAAGATTCCCCTCTGAACGGTAAGGGCTGGACCAAGCCTGGGTAGATACATAATGTCACAATACATGAATAACAAAAACCTAGCAACTGTGATTAAACTGGTCTGTTGAGGGTAAATGATAAAAAAAAAAAACAATACGTCAACAAACCTGGCTAATAACTGAATCCAAACCACCGGCACCCCAGGCATAATCTCCTAGATTACCATGAAGTGGTAATATGTTTCTATAATGAAGAAGAAAAAAAAGCAAATAAGTATGGATCATTTTTTTTCAATTTTTACATATCATTCTATCAGTATTTTTACATTAGAGTGAAAAATGAAAAATGAGAAAAAAAATTCTAATTTCATTTCTTTTCTGTAAGAGGAAAAAAAAAAAAGCAAACTTTATTTTGATGAAATAATTGAATAGGGATTAGTGCTATTAGATATGTAGGTAATAGCACACGTAAGGTGATAAGATCCACGGATTTCACCTGGATTTGCTAGGAAAGACACCTGTGATGCTATGAAGCTGCAGTAGTCACTTCTAGGTGTCTACAAGCAAAGTTAAATGAAACAAATGCTAATTCAAAATATTAATATGCATTTTAATCTCTCTCTAAACATTGATTTCAAAGGGTTTCTATTTTGGAATTGGATTTACAAGGTCATCATAGTAATTCTGTAAAGACATAAACAATGCACTTTCGAACAACAACAGAAAGAGAAATTCTAGACGTGCTGCTTCAAAATTACATAAATCCAGAGTAAGTTCATTCATCTTCAGACTGAGTGTTAGAACCACTTATATGCTGTATAATAAAGTACTTGAATACAGAAAGGAACACCCCAAAAACATTGATAGATACATATTGCACACCACCAGAGAGAAATAGTACTTGAGCAATAAGTTATTAACAAAATCTCTCATTTGGGGAAATTTGTTTCTACAAGTCATGAATTTTTGGACAAATTTTCTGTTTTTTCACTACCTGAGTCTGGGGCTACGGCAACAATTTATTTTCCCAACACTCCAGCCAAAAAATTGAAATTTTCACATCAGATGACTTTGACCAGAACTTAATGCAGAAATGGTAATTATTCATTTTGAATACTGACAAGTAGTTTGGTTTGAATTCAGAATAACATTCTGAATTCAAATAATAAAATGGTGACAGGTTGATTGCATCCTGAACGACTATTTCCTGGAAATTCGCATCCCAGTTTTCAAATGAGAGATTACTGACAACAGGCATACTTCTCAAATTTGGTCTCAAAAATTGAATTTTTTCTTCCAATCAATAAAATGCATGCTACGCAGATAACTGCATAACTATTCCTCCATCTTGTGACATAACATACTACTTAACCTGCTCTTAAAAGTTGGTACTTCAAATGGAATAAATATTTGAAAACTGTGTGCCTGCAGCAATGGTAGAAAAATCAGAGAGAAGAGTCAAAAGACTTGATCTTAAGAGGAAACTGGAAAGGAAAAATGTACAATTCAGCCTCTTTGAGATGAGGTCCAAGTAATATAGAATTTAACAAGAGAGTGCATAGATAAAAGAGGCTGCTTACATGAATGTAATAAAAAGCACTTGAAATAAGGACAGTGGGGATGAAGGGACCTCTGCTTAGGAAAGAAAATAAACCAACATGGAAAGTCCAGCAAAACAGAAGAAAAATGATAATACCAGTGTCTCACAAGTGTACTGAGAAGATCAGTGCATGTTGAAATGCATGTTACATGTAGCTGGATATTTTCAGTCTAATTTGGAAATTAAAAAAATACCGATACTGTCTGCAGTAATTGCCAAAACAGACATAGATGAACCGAGAGTAGAGACTTCCCTGCACTCAAATGAATTATACATCTGAGGGATGCATTGGCTTAAAAGAGAAATGATAGAACCAAGGAGGATAACAATAGTTGAAATTGCTAACACCCAAAGCAATTTCAGTTATTTTGTTTCCAGCTTGAAAGATCATTAATCTTTGAGCAATTGGATGATCAGATAAGTAATCTTGTTTAAAACATTGAACAAATCTAAAAGTTGCTGATACATATATCAATGATTTTGGAAAGTTTTTATTGAATCAAAAGACTCAAGTGTGTAAAAAAGAGAGAGAGAAAAAAAAAAAGAGAATTCCATACTAAAACTCTGACACATACTTTTTGAACGATCATAAAAAAACACTGATGTCTCTTTGACATAAGCTTAGACTCTACCTACCAGTAGGGGATGGGAAATGATCATTTAAATGCTTGGAACAAACATTCAAATCAAGAATCTAAGTAGGTAATCAGGGATACCAACAGTTTTAACATACTTCAGAAAAGGACAAGTTTTGATAAGATGCCGACATATTTTTTCTTGATGAAACACTAAATATTCAGTAATGTCTGCTGAGAATAAACTGCTTAATTCATTTTTGGAAAGCTCTAAAGCCTAGATAAAAATAGACTGCTTTAATGAGCTACAACACTGATTAACTATGATTCATTTTAATCTGACTGACGAAGCTACCATTGGGTGGCAGAAATGTTGAAAACAAGGGAAATAAAGTAACTATTATAAAGTTCTGGTTTTGTGAAATTTATTCATAAATAAAAAACAACCAAAATGCAACACTCTCATTAAATCATTGGCAGAAAAAACCAGTGATTGAAGATAGAAATTTTCAGAATCAAAACACTATAAAAAAAAGAAAAGAAAAAAAAATCACATTGAATAAACAGAGGAATAGATGTTTGAAACTAGATATGACTTGTACATAATAAATGTGGTTTACTCACACTGGAACATTTGTTGGCATATCTCCAGGCAAAGGGCCAATCAGTTGGAACAATAGCCTAGAAAATCAAAAGGGGGAAAAATTCACAATGTTTCATTATGAATACGAAAAAATTTAACACAGATTTCCAATATCAAAATATGTATTAATATAAGGGAGGAAGAATGTAAATCAAAAGGAATTATTCAAGTATCAATTTCTAAATAATTCTATCAAAAAAATTAAAATGAATACATGGGTGGTCAAAAGTTCATCTCCATAAATTTATATTTAATATAAAATATGAATAATATTTAAATCATACAAGATAGTCGAACAAGTTCTGTTCATAAAAAAAAAAAAAATGATTAAATGAAGTGCGACCAAATGTTCCTAAAATTTGAACAGTGTGAGCAAACTGCAAGCAGTTTGGTCTACTGCCATTAGATGGAACCAGCAGCAGCCTTTGTGCATCTGAGTGCTAACAGTCATGTATGTGAGTGGCCGTGTTGCTATGTTACGCTTAATTTTGTAATTGTGACAGTTTCTGCAAAGGCTGATCTAATAGAGCAAAGAATCTGCATCAAGTTCTGCTTCAAGATCAATAAGAAGGCTGTAGAAACTTACAAGTTTCTTCAGGAAATCTCTAGTGACAATGCCATGTCCAAATACAGAACATTTTTTTTTCTGGTACAAGCATTTCAAGGAAGGACGAACATCCGAAGACGATGACCATCCATGAGCACAATATCAGGATATTTTGGAAAAATTGTATCAGGCTATCCTTGCAGATCGTAGAACTATCCACGATGTTTGAAATATCATAGGGCTGTTTTATAGGAGCGTCAAACGCATTTTGTCAAAGGTGTTTGCACAAGACACATCGCTGTGAAATTTATGCCAAGATCAATCACTAGTAGTCCGTCCCCCAATAACATGGTAGTCATTACCCATCCGACCTAAGATTGGCTCTTGCAACTTTATCCCGTTTCCTGCCAGAACTGAAATTCTGACTGAAAGGGCATTGCTCAGACTTGACCGAGGAGATCCAGAAAGTATCGCAAGAGAAGCTCAAGACCATCACAATTGAAAGCTTCAAGGAGTGTATGGAATCATGGGAGGGAGGGAGAGAAAAAAAGAAAAAGGTGCCAAAAGGTGAAGAGAGAAAAGATAAAAACTGGAAAATAATTTCTTTTTCAAGTTTTTTTCCTCATTAAAATAATGGTGGAGCTCATCTGCAAGGTTTGTTCTAGCTCTTTCATACTCTTAGCAAAACAATACGCAGCTCTATGCATAGATCACTTGTAAAATGACTCCTGATATTGACAGAAGAGGTATTTGGGCTCTTACAAAGTGAAAAAGGTTTTTTTATATTCTTCAGTATTTATTTAAAAAAATGGGATTAATATTTTTTTTAAATATTTACCTCTCAATATCTTGATACCGTTCTGACCTTTGGTCTATTGATTCATTTCGACGTCTTCCCATTACTGAGGACCTTCGCTGATCATCATCAGTACGACCAGGTTGATTTCTGAAATTTTCTAAAAATGCTCTACCCCATAACTGAAATGAAGGAAAAAACTTTTATGAAGAGAAAAGAAGCTCTTCTCTCAGTCATTTTGATTCAATGAAAACATTTCTCTTTCAATCAAAGAGTCTTCATCAATGTTGAAGCAGCTAACAACTAAAACAAAAAAAAAAAACCCATGACAACTATAGCCTATTTCATAGACAAGCACTAACAAGTAGAAAGTAGTTGGGAAAGGGTCAAAATCTATTGCGAATATTTTGAGAGGAAAAGAAAGAAAAATCATGCAATTAGAGTGTAAAAAAATAAATAAAATACCCAAACACACAGTGAGACTCACTTTTCAGGGGAAAAATCTCCTGATAGACAATCAGTAAATTGAGAAACTAGGTGGATATTGGTTGTTTCCTCAGGTGCTAGGGCCACTTTCAGATCATTCGAGGATTCTAGGTTCCCAAATAAAGATTTTTGAATGAATTAAATCATTTTCAAGAAAATAAATATAAATGATAACAAAAAGATTCGAAATTAAAAAGTGTGTTTATATTAAATGCTACTAAAACAGATGAAGAATAGCAGAAACAAAAGGAAAGATTGAAGTTTCAAAATCCTATTTTACTAATAGAATCTTAACAGCTGCCAGAAACCAAAATTTAAAGACGAAGAAATGCATTCAGAAAAGAAAAAAAAAAACAAAACAAACCCAAATGCCTACAAAAAACAATATCGGTTCTAATGAAGCCAACAGTAAATACAAAAGATTCCTATATCAATAAATTATTTTTGCTTCTTGATAAAGAGATTTAATATATATATATATATATATATATATATATATATATATATATATATATATATATATATATTATATATACTAAAACAGATTTCTTAGATCTGATAGCTGGATTCAGATTGAAAACAATCCATCATTCTTTCTTTTCATTTGAACTATTAACACAAAAAATAGATTTTAGAGTTTCCTACAAAGATTCCACATCCAAAAATCAAATAACTTAGAAGTGGAATTCAGTAACTGATTATGATAGATGGTGAATTCTCAGAAAAAAGTCATAAATTTAGTAGAGAGATAAAACAAGTATAAAATTGTAGCCTCTTTTATAATCCAGGTACTTGATTTCACCTATTTCTTGGATATTTGTTTTCTAAAAACAGTTTCATTTATGAACTACCAAATTTTCATTCAATTCATATTTTTACAGTTGGTTAGCGAGTCAAGTTTCTTAGATGGGGTGGGACAAGGTGTTAATATACTAAAAACTTCTATGAAAAGAAAGGAAGTTCCTGAGTACAAAATATTTTGCATTATATACTAATCTAAGATAGTAGTATTGCACCAACTTCTATTTTTTCAAAACTTGACAATTTATCTGTTCTTTAACTGATTCAGGTATTGAATCTTGACTGAGAGTAGGTTTATAAAGTCCTTCCCTCCTCAAATTGAAAAGCACACATCTGCAGCGGAAATGAAAGGTTTTACTCACTTCAGCAAATTGATTTGCTGGATCAGGATCTTGTGGAGGTTGACTGCTTGATGTATTGGAAAATTCACTGCAAAATTAAAGAAAGAAAATTAAAAAAAAAAAAAAAAAAAAGAAAAGAAAAGATTATCATTCATTAATCCATTTTTAAAAATATAACAATGTTCTGAAGAAAAAGAAGTTCTTACTACCTCAACTGGGCATAAGAAAAACTGCACATAATTCAATATTGTTTTTTGATTAACCCTAAAAGATTTCAATGCATGGCTAACAGATTACTTCTTCTACACCCTATTAGCCACACTTCCATAAAATTTCACCAAACCTTTAGGAGATATTGTGGAGACAGTCATTACATTTTAGCAATATTATGTGGTATGGCCATGTAACTAGGATAATTTTGTGTGGATTCCCCTCAAAAATTTAATCACTTCTTCCATAGCATATTGTTCAATGCTTCTACAAAATGTCATTGAAATTCATCAAGAACTTATGGAGATATTGTGTGTACTGACCTGAAATTCGGACATATAAATACAACTTGGAGTAATGTACTGAAATATCGATCCAGTCAGATATCCAGCACTGAATTTACAAAAAATGAATGTTTTTGTGTAAATCCAGAGCTGGATATCTGACCAGATAGATATTCTGGTATATCACTGGTAATGTGGATATATAACTACAATGTAGGGGAGGTATTTGCGCATAGATACACCCAAAAATTGAATCACCTTTCCCATAACCTATTGTCCATTCTTCTATGAGAATTTCATTGAGATTCATTGAGAACTTTTGGAGCACATGGGAAGTCATGAGCATATACATAAATGTATGGGAAAAAAAAAAATCTATCAATCAAAGAAATGTCACTGGATCCACCACAAAATTAAGCCCACTCTTTCTTACCCTGTTGTCCATCCTTCCATATAATTTCACTGAAAAGCATTGATTACTTTTGAAGATATCATGTAGACAATCATAAAAAAATTTCCATGAAAATTCAAGATGGTGGTCATTTCTCAGAGATGACTACAACTTAGACCATGTGACCAAATTTTTTTTCTTTGAAATTTTTTTTTCTCCCATCATTCTCTTGATAGAAAAAAAAAATGTCTAGAACAAAATTTCTGTTCAATTCTTTGACTAAATCATTGCTGTGTTTGGGAATTCGTGTTCAGTCTTCACCCTATCATTTTAAATTGAGCCTTTTTAGATGGTAGGCATATAACTAGAAATATTTTGAATTATCATATTTTGTATATTCCAGCATAAATTAAATCTCTACTATTGATATGCTTATCACATCAAGCTGTGGTTGATCAAATTGTCAAAAACTGACCAATCACAAGGGAGAGAAGGAAGGAATTAGGAATACAGAAATTTGAATAAAGCAGATGACAAAGGCATTTGTTGTTGTTTTTTTGTTACATTACAGAATTACAAGATTGTAAAAGAATTTGAGATTCGATTTAGTAAACCAGAGTAATTTTTTTTATTAAGAAGTATTTTATTTTTTTTTTACTACTAATTAAATAAATGAAATTACTTATTTTATCAAAAATATTATTACTATGAATTTAAAAAGAAAGAGAGAAAGAGAAGTTACTTAGATTACTGAAGGGGTAAAAAGAGAGAGGGAAAGAAATTCAGGAAGTTTAATGAAAGGGGAGGAAAATTTTCACAGAGGAAACCAATCCATTTTGCATAACATTTAGATAAAATCATGGACCAACAATGTGGATGTGGATTTTTAATATCCGGCCAGATCAAGAGTCTACCGGATTATCCAGCTAAACAATGTTCATCATAATATTAACAATTTTATGTAGAATTCTTAAATAAATGATCTATACTAAAGATATAAAACTACAGATTAATGTCACCCAAGATAATACCTATAAAATAAAAAAAAAAAAAACAAAAAAAAAGTGGAGTCACATGCTGAAAAAATGTAGAAAGTTCCAGAAGAGGTATAATGTTGGAATGAGGTGAAAAAAAAAAAAAAAAAAATCATCCAACTCTATTTTGAAACCAATTGTAGAAAAAAATTCCTTAGAATTTTGACCCCCTAAAAATAAAGAAAAAAATTACCTCCCAACATCAACCCCTAAAAGTGAACAAAATCTTTAATTTCCCTAAAAGTAAAAAACAAACAAAAAAAAAAACCCAAACAATCTCTTGTATTTTGACTCCTTTAAGCATGGAAAAAAAAAAATAATTGACCCCTTAATAATTGGAAAAAATTTCTTTACATTTTAAACTTACTGGTGAAAAAAATTCTCTCAATTTAGACCCCTAAAAGTGACTCCACCCATTTTGACCTCTAACAGTATATAAAAAAAAAAAAATTGAAAAAATAAGATTCCCTTTGATTTCAAGTTGAATATCAAATTTTTAAAGATGTGATAAAAGATGAAGCTTAGAAACAAATGCCCAAGAGAGAGTTGACTAACGGGATTTTAAAGTTTTCATTTTCATCAGAAATTAGGTTGATAATAACGAAATACAAATTGTTATTCAAATGAATTGTTAATCAATAAAGCCATGTATATCAAGTGACAGTGGAGTTCAAATCAGGGTAATAATATTTCAAAATGAGTGGGATTGGAAAGAAATTTGCATGTGCACAGAAAGGAGTAATTTTATGCCCCTCCAACTTATCTTCAATTTTTTGGGACCCCCCCCCCCCGTTCATAAAGACCCACCCCTCCGTTTTTTGGCATCCATGAGTATAATTCGTTAATCCAGAAAAACAAATATAAATTATTTCAATTTTTACTCTACTTCTTTGAATGTGTCACAAAACATTCGTGATCACAAGGAAAATCCATTTTCTTCGGTTGAAAAGTTAAAGAGTATTTTTCAAATGAATCAGTGAAATTTACCAGGAAACATCAAGATAGCTTGAAGAAGTAACTTGTATATTAAAGAAAAGTGCAATAGTCTGGCAATTAAGAGAAAAATCATGTAAGTCTTGACAAAAGCCTCAAATTTGGAAGGAAACCATTTGGAAGTACACCAAATCCAATGAGAGACGAGTGATCAGACAAATGATTCATGGTCAAATCATTGCTCAAAATATCATTTTATCAGTTTCATCTCGAACGTGTTTACATATATGATCCATTTCATCACATATCAGCTAGCTCTTAAGCAGAAGCAAAGCTCAGAGCATTCTAACTGAGCCTCTTTACACTTACAGCGGCCTCTGCATGTGACTTTGCAGCCACATCAAATCAGTTTGTCATTGGACTTTGATGCTTCAGGAAGGTTGGTCCAGTACAGTTACCATGTTTAGTCACTGTTTACCCAGCCCTAGTTGGACAGGTCAGAGAGGATTGGTTGGACAATAAGCCATTATCTAGCCTGATACACAGTATGTTTGCAGTGTTTGCTAGAGTTGGTTTAATATTTCTAATGACACACAATCCATTCCTAGTTCTATTAACTCAACTCAAGGAACATATTTCGCAGTACATGATAAACAAAAGATCTTTTCATTTTATGCACCATTGCCTTACATCATTTGGCATCTCATAGAGTGTTAGGAATGCATCTGAAGCATAGACCTGTCACGCTTACTACTAATCTTTTTCCTTTTTCCATGGACGGAGGACACAATATCACACCCCAATAATGTAGAGAACTTCAGTAAGCCTTTGCTTTTTAACTACCAAGTTTAGTACAGATATCATAACTCCTGCGAATTTCGTCTTTCAAAGAAGGTGAAAACTAAGACAATTACATCAATGTCAACTGTTCTTATCAGGGTCTTCTATCTTTTCTTTCCAGAATTATCTGCATGAAAAAAATCAGCAAGAAACCAAGGGAACAGTCCACCATGTGTGTATCAATCATTTTTCAGGATACTTTCATTGTCAAATGTACAAATGACATTTTGTTTAATGTTCATATTCCAAATTCTTAAGGCCCTTCCTTGTTTGCATCGAGGGTGAGAAAATTTTTGAGTTCACTGGTATAAGGGTATCTAGTAGGACGAGTCTCTTCACAGAACTCGCTTCTTGGTCACAAAACCCATACACACAATGTTTCAAGCCATTCTCAAAGTATCTATCCCATACCCTGTCAATTCTGTCAACTGATTCAAGCTGGTTTATTAAATATGGACAGAAGGTGGTGTCAGCTCAATCCTTGAAGGTTTTTTGGCCTGTAGATGACAACGTGGATTGATGTAACACCATTATACAGCTTAACATCAACGTTTGGAACAATCTGTACTTGCTCTAAATCTCTTAGATTTCTACAGGGTCAAATTTCTTCCCTGGTCATAAATGGCTCATATTACAGATGGAAGGTAGGCTAGGCTGATTTTGATGGAAGAATTCTCTGAAGTCTCCTGCTTGGGTTTGACAAGATATGTCCAATCTTGAAAGCAGGGAACAATCAGCTTCTAGATGAAATTTGTGCTTGAGATTTCTTCATCACTGACTTGTTTATAGAGGCATGAGACAGACCAATAAAGGTCTCCCTATCTTATTTTGATCTCCACATACCATGATAATTGGCTTTTGAAAGTTTCATAAATTAGTCACATTTTGCATGATTCTCACAATATGTGTCCCTCAACAGCTGGACTAAATAGGGGAAGCATACATCAGATCAAATGAATCCTTATCTTACATTGATCTTGTCATATTTCAATTTCACAGAAATACTTCAGCATTTGAAAATCCCATTTTCAAAATGCTGCATATATTGAAGAATAAATTAATGGAATTATTCTCCAGAAATAAAACATTTTTAGCTTTAAAGTTTCTCACAAATGTACAAACTTTTCAGTTTTACAATGAATTATTCACACATATGCAACCTGTGTGACTTCTTATCTCAATTGCTCTAAATGCCTTGATAAAAAATACGTTCAACTCCACAAGCTTCTCAAAATATCTCGGCAAGCAGCCTCCTTTCCTCTGTGGTTTTTCAATTATAGGCTAAACTATAATTTGAGAAATCTGTGCGTGTTCATGCACCGAGATAACTTGACAACTGGCCATTGTACCAAGTTACTATTTGCCAGATATGTTGGTTCATGCACCAGGCATTTCAGTGTCATGTTTAAAAATTGTTTGGGTCAGTGGTTCTCAATATGTGGAGGGTGCTTAATTAACAGTAAAAATCTGCACACAAATATACACTTTTTTTTGTCTCTAATCATTTTGAGATAGCATTGAATTTTTCAATAAACTTAAGATTGATTTGTTTTTTGACAGCAACTTATAAACACAGGCTGAAATTTTATTTCAACTTCAAAATTTAAGGATACCTTGAAATATAAACAAATTTAAAAAACAAAAAAACAAAACACACATAGGCCAACATCTATGCACCAATTCAACTTGAGCTCACCCCCACCTTTTAAGATTAGCCCCTCTTTTTAGGGACTTCAGAATTAAATCACTTTTCAAAAACAAATTTTATCAAATACTGTCAGACTATTTTATTATTTCCATTTTTATTTCAATTTTGTGTTTTTTCCCCAGCAATTTACTCAAACTTTTATACAAAATTGATATTTGTTAGATACATCAGTTGGCACACCAGGCATAATAGTTTCAAATTGTTTGAGTGGTTCTTGAGAATCTAATAAAAATAAATAGATTTTATCTAAGATTATTGATCTAAATCTATATACAAAATATCTAAATTGGCAACACTGAAGAAAAACAACCGTAATAATTCGAAGCCATAGTTTCACATAATAGACGGAAATTTATTCAACATGACTACTATGGCATTTCTTGAGAGCACATGCCCTAGTAAGCTAAATTTTAGCTAAACATATTTGCAATTAATGGTAGAATTTTCTAGTGTTCATTCAAATTCAGGTATAACTTGGAAGCAAAGTTTCTAAAAACTCTTTCTTCACTAAAGTAAGGATATAATACCCTCCAAACACACACAATGAATGTAAACAAGAATTTTTCTCTAATACCGAGTTAGGTTTTAGTATTTAGTAAATACTCGCAATAATCATTTTTACGAATTTTTTGATACCCAATCGTTTGGCAAAAAAATATCCAAAGAATCATTAGCTATTCAAGGGTTATTAAACACAGACAGGCTGGGTTGAGTCAAAATTATTTGGGACACAATAGCTTGACTCCCTTGCATTGTAGCCGTCACGTATTGATTATCATTTTTGATGTTTTACCATTTAGTGAAAACAGATTCAGGAAATCTTTGCCTGTTCCAGAGATACCTTGAAAATTATTTACTTTAGAAAAACCACCATAATTCCACAACTATTAAACATCAGTACATACCTAATAACTTGAAATAAAAACACGTCTCTATCTTCATTTGTTTCAAAGTTATTAAGCATCAAAAACTGTAACAAACAGGTCTGGTCAGGCCATTTTTAAATCTAAATAAGTCTTCAAAACTTTATCGAATGAAGAAAACCGCAAACTTCTACCATCGATAGTTTCCCTGATATAAGGCAGTCCTATGAAAAATACATTTGATAAGAATGACTAGCTAATGGCGAGGTCACAATAAACAACTAGACATAATTTGCTATGTGACAGGCTGTGTCTGAAAACAAATAGAAAGAGAAGAAAGTTGGAACACGAACACAAAATTAGCTGTAAGGCAGCAAGTATGTGTGTATTCATTGACTGGCTGCTGGTAATATAAGTATTATTAATACTGCTGCTGCAACTGTCAATATTGTTTTTTTTACCCAAAATGAATAGAAGAATTTTAGTTAATGATACCTGGTGTTATCATTTCAAATCACAGAGTACACATACTGACACAGAAACACATCTTTAGGTATACTGTTACCAAAGCAATAGACATTTACTAGTATAGATAGAAATCAGAGAGGTAATCCATTTACAAGTGCAGTCAGCCCATGGGTAGAGGCAGATACAACTTTTCAGTAAACTGAGATAAGTAGTAAAACAATTTCTGTTTTTTTACCGGTCATTTTGAAAATGTACTTAATTTTAAAATGATGAGTACAGAAAGAACTTGACTGTTTTTTGTTTTTACCAGCGGTTAATTTTAATTTTAATATTGGAAGAGAGAATACTTACTCTGTAATTTCTTCTACAAACCCACTTTTACATTTGGGACATGTGAATTCCTGGAATGAAAATAAGAAAAATTGAAATGCTTACAGTGAAACCCAAAATGTTTAAGCGAATGTACTTTTAAAAAAACAGCAAAAAACTCTGCATACATGAAAAAATTCTTCATTGTTCAAGATTTCAGAATTTGCAAATTGAATTTATCAAATATGTAACCAGGACTGCAGAGTTACAGTCAGAAGAAACTTTGGGTAATTCGGAGTCGGACAGTGGGGAATGTACCTACTTCGACCATAAATTAAATGAGTTTTTTTTCACAAACCAAACTGCCTAAAATCAGAAATTTGCTTTATACTCAATTCAATAAATAGCACAAATATAAGGGTTATTAAGGCTTACGTTTATTTATTAGCATCTGACTCCATAATTAACTAAGCCATATCCCCGAAAAAAATCCAATTTAGGTATTTATTTTTGTGTGGAGGCATGCTGGATGTAGTTTTGAAAAATTTGGAATATTTTTAAGAACGCAATACAAATTTTTTTTGCAAATTGTTCTTGGGTTTTTTTTCTTGTTTTTGCTAGAAAAATCTCAAGTATAAGGGTCCCCGGTAGAAAATGTTTGAGATAGAGAGAGTGGCAATTAGTTGTTCATTAGAACCATGAACTGTGATAAATTTTTTTTTTTTTTTCATTCAAACCATAAAATTCTTCAACACTTCATATATATTTTCAGTAATTAGGAGCCCAAGAAACTTTTGATTGTAATTGGTTCAGGAGTTTCAGAGTTTTAATAAATAGTGGAAGAATAAGTAAATGAACCATGATTAAGGTTATCTTTTCATTTTTACAACCACAATATTTGCATTGTAAATTGGACAGAGGGTGTCGCAAAGTGACCTCAAAGTCAAGGTCCAGTTTTACATTATATGTATATTGTGAATTGATCACCCACTTTAGAACCCATTCACTCGCTTTCCCTGTAAGAATTACTTCTTTTCAAAAATGAAAACTTTTCAGAAGAAATGAAGATCTAGTTCCTCCAAAGAAAAATATTTTTTCATTATTTTATAAAACCGATATTTGCACAAAGTCAGAAGTACTACAGTTAGCAGAGTTAAAGGTTTTGTGAACAGTCCTCATAGCCTCGTATATATTTGGATTCTCTGTATATAAATGAATTCTCAATTTCTGAACATAAATCAATCTTTTAACATGCTAATTCAATGAACTGATATCAAGCAAATTAGCTAGCCATAGCATTATGATAAAATATTTTATGAGTAAAATTGATTTTTCAAAATTAGAAATTTAGAAGAAGTGTACTTTGTTTCGGTTGTATTTTGCAAAAAAATACATCAGAAACTGGAAATCTGCTCTCATATCTTCATTCAGAAATTGGCTTATGGAATTATTTACAAAATGCTACTATTTTTTTTAATGTCAGTGGTTCACCTATCACGGTAGGAAAAAAAAAATCATAGGGAAATTATGAATCACCACCACATATATGCTGCTTTTTTCCTTGTAAACTGAGCAATGGTGGTGTTAAAATCAAGTTACCTTGATGAAAATACTACCAGTATAGTTTGAACCATAAGTTTATGAAAGAAAAAAAAAAACTAACAAAACAAACCTATGAACATAAATAAAAGGATCAATTTGTCAAACTTTTATTGTAAATTGAACTCTCCAATAAAAACCTACTTTGGGTGGTAATTTTCTAAAAAAAAAAAAAAAACAAAACATTTTCTGACTCATTTGTGTGTTGGGGGGGGGGGGCACAAATTCCAAGTTTCTATTATGGACTGGTTGAAGTCTAAATACATAGATATAGATGTCAGAATACATGAAAGATCTAAACTCAGCAACAGTAATTAAACCAATCTGTTGTGGGTAGCGGTGATAGGAGAGAGAGAGAGATTGACAATGTAACACTAACATGTGGTTGTCTTTACAGCTTGAGATTGGGAAAGGTTAGTTTGTTTCTGAGAAGTTTCATTTTAACCTACTCTATATATCCCGAAAGGTCAACCAAAGTAATAAAAGGTCAAGCTAAGTAACAAATTTAAAAAGGTCAGTTTTTCCTTTTTTCTGATCCAAAATGAAAAAAGAAAAAAAAAAAAAGGTAATTTATTTAAGATTCTGAATTAAAAAAAAAAATAATTAAAACTAATTATCCATTAGAATAGTCCTAATCCCATCAACAATATATTTATTCTGTGCCAAATACATCAGACAGCAGCATGTTTCACTGGGCAGGGGATCTTTAAAAAGATTCTCAATAGAAAGAGGCACAAATTCTAAATGGGGACCTTTTATTCTTATCAGCCTATTTTGATCACAATGGTGCTTCATCATATGAAGTCTTTAAAAAATCAGAAAGCTCAACAGTAAAGGGGGAGATAAAGTTCAAAGTTAATTTTATTAATTAACTTATTTAAAACATTTGAAATGGCAAGTCACAGACTAAATAACATGATTTGTGATTAATCAGTAGCATTTCTATTATGGGACAGTTGAACAACCTTGAGAAGTTATAGCCCAGGTTTTTCCTTTTACAACCATTTCTTTTTCAGCACACAATTAGAGAAAAACACTTGGGAAAACACGGACTCATAATAATCAATAGATTAATCAGTTATGCAGTTGTAACAGGGACAAAGACTAAAGCCTTACATCTCCAGTTTATGTTCCTTAATTTTTCATTCAAAATTACATGGAGAGCAAAACATTTCATTGCTTTCATTACAATTACCTAATTCTTATCAAAGAAATGAAGAAAACAACATTTTTCTTCAACAGATAATCCCAAGTCCCTATAATAATGATAGTTTTTTTTCTGTATCTATAAATGTATGTAACCATAACCCAGCGAAAAAAGTACATTGTACTGAGGACCTTCTTAGCCCTGCATTTTTGGGGTGCTCTAAATAGGGGAATAAAATAAATCTGGGTGGTTTTCACCTGTTACGTTATCTTTCAGTGGGGGGATGGGGTGATTTTACAATACAATTATAAAGTGGAGTTAGATCCTTATATCAATCAACATGATATCTCCAAAAGTTTTCATTGCATTTCAATGAAATTTTATTGAAGGTAGACAAGAAAGAAGTGCTCACATTTTGAGGTGAGTTTTGAAATGTTTCACAGTCATTTGCGCTACATTGAAGCTATATTTACACAGCACAATATCTCCAAAGGTTCTCAATGAATTTCAATGAAATTTTGTAGGAAAGTGGGCAATGGGCTAAAGGAAACATGTTCACATTTTGGGGGCAGAACCAGGAATTTTTCACATTCACCTTTTGAATGTTTTCGTTGAAATGGACTACATAGAAATCTTTTTTCAAAAACATGAAATATTCAGAACTTTTTTTTTAGTGAAGGGTTCTCTTTACAATATATATATATATATATTATATATATATATATATATGAATGAATGGCTTGGCTTCACAATTGAAGATTTTTGGGAGGGATTTTCCCAGCGGTAGGACCATAGTGGAGATTGTGTGTATGGAATAACCTCCCATCTAAGCAATGGAGTCTTAAGGTCTGTGTGTGTGTGCGCGCATATATATATATATATATATATATATATATATATATATATATATATACACACACACACACACAACAGCATATACATGACAAAAATGACTAGACATGGATCGGCATCAAGAAGCCTAAAGCTACTTCAATTATTTTTTCATTATTCAAGTATCCTAACTTTTTTTAAAGTCTTAACTCAACTTGTTTTAATGTGGGATCAGACATGAAGACTTACAAGTTTCTCATCATTATTATGTCATAATACAAAGGTTATAACATGAATTGGTCATTTTCTTCCATATTATCTTTCAGACACGAATGTATTAAAATTATGGTTAGTCCGCTGTGGATATTAGGTTATATCAGGAACTTCAATACTGCACATGAATAAGTGAAAAAAAGAGTTTACATTTTAGGCCAGATCCAGGAATTTCTGATAGTCATCCCCCTGCATCGTAGCCTTATGTACACAAAGCTTCAACTCAAAGCTCTAAACAAATTAAAGTGAAATTTCAAAGAAGGGTGGGAAATGGGATAAGGAAACAATGTTAAAATTTTTTGGTGGATCCAGGGATTTTCCAAGGTCACCTACCCTGCACCATATTTATATATTCACAGGTTCTCAACAAATTTCAATGAAATCTTGTTGGAAGGTTATCTGTACAATTTTTGGTAGATCCAGGAACTTTCCTCGTAGCATGCATGCAGAAAAGTTCTGCATGAGTTTCAATGAAATTCTGTGAAACGATGGGCAATGGGCTAAGGAAGAAGTGTTTACATTTTGGGGCAGGTTCAGAAATGTTTTGCAGTCACTTCCACTACTTCGAAGCAACACATACAAAATACAATAACTCCAGAAGTTCCTGATGATTTTCAAGCAGTTCTTTTTTTTGGGGGGGGGATCAATTCTAGATGGCGTTTAGTGATGTACACATGGAAACTTTCAAGGTTGTAGCCCCAAAAATGTGACCAGGAGCACTCAGAGATGCAAACCAACCAACACACAGAAAAGCAAAGAGAGAAGAATCTGTAGTCCATTCTGCAGGTTAGTTGGGCGGACCATTCGTGGGGCCACGGTGATTCAATAACAAAATATAGATTAATTAACTGCTAATCACACAGCAGGTCAGGGAAAATTGTTTTGTGCAAAAAATCTGCATTTTAGCAGATTTACTTTATACTCTTCCATATATAAACAGAACACACTTGATCTGACCACCTTTGCAGTCACCATTTCAATTTCTTGAGCGTTCCCAGGCCCCTAAAAACAATTTTGATTGTATAGTGAGAATTTCTGCTAGTCTTATTATAACTCATCAAATGACTGCCTGTCCGTATGTGACAGCCTACTGCGAAAACCACACAACATAACTACATGAAACAAACACGACCCAGGATACATTTTCATAAATAAGTTTTTGAAAACTACCTCCCTCCCCCTCAATGGGAGAGAGCAAGTTACCATGTAAGTTTATGCTAAAATATGAGATGTTTTGTGCCCATTTTTCCTACCGAATTCACTGACTGCTTCTGAAAAATAGCTTATTCATATAGCTAAAGGGAATTTAGTATCATCAATAGAGAAGTAGGAGAAAGAATGACTTCATTTTCTCTCAAGTTTACATACATTTTTCTGAGATCAAAATAAAAAGAAATAAAGTCACAAATATCAAAAACTTAATTAAATCAAACACAAATCTGATGTCAGTCAATCTATTATATCAATTTTTTTTGGACAGCAATTCATCCCATCTCTTAGGATGAATATTTAGTCCGGTTTAAAAAATTCAAACAAATTGTACTTTATTTGAAAGTCTATCTGCAAAATATCAATTTCCCCGACACCCAGACATTGTTTATTTTTTTCAAGAAATGTTAACCGATGATAAGAGTTAACTGACACTTTTCTCTCCGCACTATTTACCAAGAGATCTCAGAACTTGAAGAATTGTAAAAGAATAATTCAACGCTCATCCTGATCTCTATTATCAACTGGTAATTCAGTATTGGTAATCAAATTTTATTTATTTTATTTTTTAATTTTTAAAAAATTTCATTAGATGAAATATAATAAATCATTATCATTCATTTTTTGTTACTATTTCCCCTTCATTCAGTTGTTTTTTTTACTGCAACTCAGACTGGTTTCCCTTCAGCAGTGAGTAAATAAAATTGGATTACCGATACGGAACTACCAGTTAAAACTGCACAGGAGTGATCAGGACAGGGAATGAGTTTAAGGATTTGATTAGGACTTGAGCTTGCCACTTGAGTGGTAAGAGCAGTCGTGCACTAAGCAAGCCACTAGGGCATTGAGGGTTGTGAGTTTGACACTCACCTAGAACCTATTCTTTATTCTGATCCGAAATATCAATTTATTTACTCACTAGCCTGAATTCAGTTGCAATAAAAACAATTATGAAGGTAAATGATAGCAAAAAATGAGCATATTCATTAGAAAGTCATTCCCACTAAAAATACTGAATGATACTTTCCCTGGATCAAATGGCAAAAGAATTCTGAAAATAAACAATAACAAAAAAAAAAAAAAAAAAAAAACCTCTTAAAAGTAAATATATAAAACTCATTTGTAATGATGGAATTAATCTGATAAAACCTTCAGTTCATCCACCTCAACAGGCACCACCACCCAACTGACAGCTCAAATACCCAAGCATAATATGAACAAAAAATATAGCACAGAGGTCAAGTAAATAGGCTGGTTTGGGGCGATCAATATAAGCTCCATGGTTTATATTCATGCAGTACATTGAGTAATACTTGACAAATCTCAGGGCCATTTGGTAAAGTTGGAATGGATAAGAAGTAGAATAACTTAGAAGGAAAGATGGATTAATAGAACGATCAAATGAATGAACTTGGATCAATCAAAATTTTAAGGCCAGAGAGAGAGAGAGAGAGAGCAAATGATAGCAACATTAATTATTTATAATACAATGAAAGAAGTAGAGTAGTTCACCAGTCAGAGATATGATCTGCTTCATACACGAGGTTGTTTGCGAAGGTTAGCTTGTCCAGTATTACATAGCTTAGCAACTAACCAACTTATTTCTAATGCTAAGGCTGTATTTCCCCATCTCACTCCATAGTAAATAAAAAGTAGAGCGACACTCGCATAAGTTAATCACGAGTATATGAGAACTAATTGTCTAAAATTATCTACAAAAAAAAAAAATAAATAAATAAATAAAAAATAGAAAATAAATAAATAAATCAGTACAAGATTTGGGCATTATTGGTCCCAAAATGACCAAAGAGACAGAAAAAAGCATTTTTTTTTTTAAACAAAAATGTTTTCAAATGGTGCCTAGGGGAGTACTCATGCAAATTTTCAAGGTGTTAGCTTGAAAATTAAACTTCAGCAAACAGAAAAATTTTGATCAGATTTAGTTGTCTGTAAGAAAATAATTGCTCCAATTTTGTTTTTCTTACTTGATAAAACATTTTCAGAATGCTTCTGCACAAAACAGTAGAATTCGGATTGTTACATTATGATAGGTCTAAATAAAACATTTTAAAGATTAAATTTAATTTTCCATTTTTTCAAAAAATCTTATAATAATAAAAAAAGTGGTTGGATCCAAATTTCTCCCAGAAAATTGTTCTACCCCAAGAAAATAGTTTGATATAAACTGGGACAGATTTCAAACTATATTTCCAAAAATTTCCATGAAACTAGAAGCAAAAAGAAAAAAAAGACAATTTTTTGTCATTCCAAAAACTAGCAATCATTAAAGCACCAAAGCCTTAAAAAGGGGGGGGGGGACCAAAACAAAAACAACAAATATCAAGTTCCATTTTCTTATGCCAATTACAAACTAGCCAATCTCTGGTTCTTAACATTAGAAACAAATAATTTTTACATCAGAATCTTCACTAATCATTATTCTTAGGAATGGTACAACAATTTCTTACAAAAAATCATTTTCTTTAAAAAAGGTTCGGGGTGTCGTCTTGTCACATATTGCTTGATACATGAAACAGCAGTAGAGTTACACAAACACTCCCTACCCTTTCTTCTCTCGGAGTATAAGCAGCCAGCCTGAACAAGATCATTTTCTTTAATGGATGGAGTTGTAGCAAATAAGAGAAATTTCAAACAATCGAAACCAGAAGTAAATTCAACTGTTTAATCAATTTCTTATCTCCAAATTAAAAACTAGTAGACCCCATTTTCACCTTCTGCAGTAACAAACTGTTGGGAGGGTTTCCAGCTATTTAGAGCAAATATCAAAATTTGCTAATCGTAGCGGTTAAAGTTCAAAGTTTTTTTTTTTACAGAAGTTTGGAAATTTTTGCTTAAGGATTTGATATTATCCAAAGCTTAGCATCATCAATTGAGAAATAAGTATGTGAATACATTTGCAAGCGGACAATATTTCAGAAGTAAAGCATGGAATACTGTATTTGACTACTATCTTTGAGAAGTAGAAAAACCTGACAGGGTAATAATATCAAGTCACTTATATAATATTCCCAGGACAATTGTGGAATCTGAAAGCTCTTCAAGTATAAGATTATCAACATTCTTTGAAGAACAGGACACCTATGCAACATTCATCATTTTTGCATTACTACACGACCATGCTGTTTACATGCAGATTAGATTGCATCAGTTTTGGGACTCAAGCCTGTGTGAAATATATATATATATATATATATATATATATATATATATATATATATATTACTATCTTTTAATTAGCCCTGATGATAGAGGAAAGATGTAGAATGCATGAGAAAATGGAATTAATAAATGGATGAACAACTGGAAGATACAATAAATGTGATCTGTAGAGATGAGTTGATATGGATCATCCAATGTACCATTAAATCACGAACAACAACCCGACCAACCAGTCAAGTGGAGAACAGATTCATCTCTTTACTGATCTCCAGAGGGCTCCTGGTCCCATTTAGGGGGCTAAAACCAAGTAAATTTGCAAGAGCATACCACTAGGCATTATCTTAAAACTCCCCCCTCCCCAATATAGAAAGAGCTTTTTTTGCTGATAAAAAAAAAAAATAATTTTTTTTTAGAGGTTTTTTTTTAGGGTAATTGGTACAAGAACAGGCTTCAGTGATTCATTCATGTTGGTTACTGGTATTCATTTACAAGTTAGTTGGAAAGAGACGTACGCTGTTTGTTAATTAACAAGCAGTGCTTCAAGAAACTAGAAATCACTCAGATAGTGCATAACTGCCAACACCATCAGGGGGAATAATTGTGCATGGATCCACCTCTTTCTTACCCTATTACTCTGCACTTCCACAACATTTCATTGAAATCTATTCAGTACTTTTGGAGATATTGTGTGAACAAATGCTACCAAATACATATACCTCTACAACTTGATAGACCTGTTCAAAAGCATCTCATTAGAATTTAAAGCGTTTCGCCATTTCAATATCTCATACACACAGCTTGGGTATTCTATCCTCTGGTATATAATAGCAGTTTATCAAACCCCCCATTGTTTTTACATTGTTTGTGTTTTTTAAAAATATTTGTAAGGGTTGCAAAAGAGGTAGATTTTATTCTGGATTCTGGTAACCGAGTTATTCTCAACAACCATTGGTAAATTACTTTACTTTCACTCATGAAAGTTCATGAAGCCCCAGACTTATTTATAACATTCAGTTTCCTGAAGATTTTATATAGACTTTGGATTTAACAATGAGCCATATAAAACATAGAACTTCCTCCCAAATACTTTCCATTAATTCGAATAATCCAGATTACAAATTAACACTTGACAATATATTCTATTTTATATATAAAAAAAAAAAAAAGTAAATATTTCCCAAGTTTTTTTGCAAAATTTACTAGTGATAAAAGCTAAAATGAAAGTAACTTATCAATTTCAGAATTATCTGGAAAATCAAAAATCATGTATAAAGAGAAATTTGTACATTCACAGAATTTTCAACAAAGTCAATGGAATCAATTTTCAACTTCTGATTGAAAGCAAGGAAAATCCAAATTCCATAATTTGAAATTGAAATTCTTTGATTAAATGTTCTACAGAATTAAAAACAATATCTAAACCTCTAATCCATTTCAAAGTTAATCAATCACTCACAAAAACTCATTTGCTATCTACAAATATTGCAGGAGTAACTCAATGAATGATTATAAGACATAAACACCACCAATTATATTTATAGACTATTTGGAACTTAGTCAAAAATAAATATTTACTCAATGATAATGGCATTTTTACCTGAAAGCAATAATTTTTTTTTTCCAAACTTTTCAGATTCTTATACCATGATAATCAAATCTAGACATATGCAGTTTTCTTCTGTCATGCTAATATCAAAGTAAAATTAAAATTTCATCCATGTGACTGGCACAGTAAAATGGAATTTCATGTTCTGATGAAATAATTTTAACCCCCCACCAAAAACAAAAAATCTGTTTGTGGTCAAGTGAATGGTGTTCTCCAAGCTTATTGCAATGCAAATCTATTATCCACATCTATAAAATGCAATGTGTATAGAAGGTTATTTTTAAAGCTCACTGCAATGCAAATCTCTATTATCCATGTTTATAAAATACAATGTGTATAGAAGGCTATTCTCCAAGCTTACAGCAATGCAAAGACCAGTCCTAAAGTGAAGTGAAATCAATATGAATCTAAATCTTGACAGATTTATAGGTGTTATGGCAAGTGGTTAAATTTTACGCAGGCATTTATATAAATTTTGTGTATCAATTATACATATATCAAGGTAAATGTAATTTCTAATTTTTCTAAGCAACATGGAAAATATAAATATTAGGTGATGGTGCTGATATGACTAAAACAGGAAGGAAAATGCATACTGGCATAATGTAATAATATACACTGTAGACCTGATATTACAGGGAATCACTTACAATGCAGTTTGAGCATGGAACCCAATTTCTAAAAATGATAGCTAGATACAAAAATAGAAAGACCACCACGAAATGTTATGGACTGGGCTCATCAATACTAAATATGGCCATCGGTAGTACAGACAGGCCATTTGGCTCAGAGCTGCCAACTGAAAAAATGGGGGGGGGATTAGTTTGACAGCTGAAGAACAATTTTTTTTTTTTTTAAATAGCCAGAAACAAGTACAGAGGATATGAAAAATAGTAAAAAACAAGCTCAATACTGAATCCAGTTAACAGTAAAAAGGAAATGAATTAGTCCCTTTCATCTGTCGCTGAGAAGATAAACATAACAACTCTAGACACTCACTACATATATAACTAAGTTTTGTCAAAAATGTAACCTAGTGATTGAGCTTTTTGAAAAATAATTTGTGTTCATTTCTGTCTCCGTGCCTGACTAGCCTCAACACTATGGTTTTCTCTCCATTTCTGGATGGGTTGGTCTAGAAAGAGTTGGGGGTATGGGACTTGGATCAAGGTTTGTAAAAATAAAAAATTTATCACAACACCAGACTCGCTTATAACATAGTAGAAAATCATGGACCCTGACTTCCACGTTATAATAGGTCCACAATGAAATTGTAAAAACTGAGAATACTGAACAAGAATATTTCAAAATATATGAAAAAATATTAATGCAATCGTACAGAATAGCTATTTTTAGTAACATGTACCCACATATAACTAATCTTTGTAAAATAAAATTGTTAAATTTTGCAACTTCATTGATATTTTTCTGTCTATTTCATTTTTACAATAAAGCATTCTTGTTCAGCGTTGAAGTTTTTACAATAATATCAACACATTGTGCAAGTATGTATTTTTCTTACTGGTCCTATTTTCTTCAAGATTTTATAATTTTTTTTCCTTTTCAGAAGTCATCTATAAGGTAAGGTACTTGTTATTAGAATTAAACATAATCACTCAGCTGATTATTACATTTCAAGATTTCAAACTCATTCTGAAATAACGTTTGACTGCAGCTGGAGGGTCGTGAACTGAATCCCGTGTTTGAATTAGCAACCAGCCCTTTTAATTTTTTTACCCCCCTCCAGAAGCTGTAAATTAATCTATACATGTAAATACATTTTATGGCATTACCATTAAGCCAAACCTTTTCATTTCCAAATCCAATTCACACACATTTTCTTTATTTCTCCCATACTAAAACCCTCATTATCTTTAGAAAAATGAGGGCGGGGATTTCCATGTTTTTCTGTAGCCTATGACATTTGGAAAGTTTTGTCTGATTCAGTTATGAAGTTTAGGCATGCATTGACTTATATCAACAAATCTTTTAGCAGAAACAAGGAGAATTGGAAAATTTATCAGAACTTTGTACGAGGTGTTCGAAAAAAAATAGAAAAAAAAGTCCTCAATAAAATTCTCTACCAGATGACAGATTTTATCAAAATTGGTTCAGTTTATAGCAAAATTAAAATTGTTGCTTTATGCAAAAACCCTATCATATTAAGGGCACAGCACTATTGTGCATGCCTGATTAACAACGAAATATTTTACTCGTATAATCATAATATATATTTATACATTTCTTCAATGCAAGGAGACAATTCATAATTACCGTATATTTCAGAGGATAACACTTGAAGTGTCTCATTTTTGGATGACACTATATTCATATTTTTGGTGACTAAGTTCCAATGTTGTTGAGTTTGGTCATAAATAATATCTGAAAATATCCATTTTGATTGTGTAATGTTCCGCTAGAAATAATAAAATTCTGTTACTTTCAATTTAGAAGAAAATTAACCTTTTTAAAAAAGTGGTAGGGTGTACTCATTAATGGGGGGACACTGTAAATTACCTCCCTTGGACTTCGACATTCGGAAGATTTTAAACTGGGCATATAAAATCTCAAAATTACAGCAACCATTTTCCTTTTCTGACATTAATTTCAACAACAGATGAATATACTATATATATATATATTTTTTATTCAACAGACAATTCAAATATCTTGAAAAATTTGATATTAGAAATATTTTGAAATGTTAACATTATTTTCAAATGATAGTTATACAAATTATTAGGACTAGTATCCTCATATTTGTTGTTTTTATTACATTTTCATACAATCTATGGTCTCCAATACTTCATCACCAGCTGTTCCCTCACTTTTCATCACTAAAAGAGGAAAACATTTCTCAATTTTGACCCCTCAAAAAGGTATTTACCAGAATATAAGGTCACGTAACCCCCCCAAGTGTCATCAAAATATTAGGATAGGCAAAAAATCATCATAAAAATCTCATCTGAATATGAGGTTAGGTTAAAAAAAAATTAAAAAAATAAATAAATAAACAAGCTTCCGAAAAAGTGCCATTAGAATATGAGCTCACATAAAAAATTTCTTGGGGTGAGGGAGAAATGTAATCAGTTGGATTATCCCGATCACATGATTACTTTATAATAGAATGCCATATGTTCACTGGTGACGTCATTTTTTTTTTTTGACGCAAGCTTGAGCACGAAACAAAGTTCGGCTCTGCATTATGAAACAATGTAACAACCAGATTTGTTTTATTATCCAACTTACAGCATCCGGAAGATGCAGAGCTATAAAAATTCTGCCAACCACAAGTGGTTTTTGCCGAGTTACAGTAATATACAAAGACACATAGATACAGAAAAAATTATTATTATAAAGATATGCTTGAAAAGTAATGACGATTTGGAATTCACAACTTATTTAATAAACTGGTATGATATTGCTGAACAAATAAAAGATACGGTTCTGATGAACCCCAGATCCAAAATATGAAGAGAAAGCTAATGATGGCAGACAGAGCAATTCTAGTTACAGTCTTTGATATACACTGATGAGCCCAAACATTATCACCAGCAACATGCAGCAAAAATGACAGCTACTGTCCAGTAACAACTGCACCAGTCAGGGTCAGAGGTATATATAAGCAGGTAGGCCAGCCTCAAATACTGATATGAGTTGAATGTCACAGTTATAGGCAAGAAGAAAGATTTGTGGCTTTCATGAAGGCAAAAAATTGTTATAACCAGAAAACTGTGTCATAGCAATTCTGAAATGACACAGCTTGTGGGGTGCTCACATTCAGTTGTGGTCAGTACCTATCAGCAGTGGTTCAAAGAGGTGAAACTTACCAACTGCTGACAAAGCAATGGGCAACCAAAACACTGATGCGAGAAGTGAACGGAGGTTTTTCCAACAAATGCCAAAAGAAAGGCAAATGTGGCACAATAATCAAAGTAAAAGAAAGACTGCATCACAACACACAGTGCTTTGATCCTTGATGTGTATGGGACTGTATACCCACACGTCAGTCAGGGTAAGCAAGCTGACCAATGTCCATCACTGAAAGTGTCTTCAATTGGAATCTGAGTATCAGATTTGGACCTACTGTCAATGGGAGAAGGTTGGCTGATCAGATGAATCATGCTTTCTGCTGAAAAGGATGGAAGCCAGGGTACATGTGTTGTTATCTTGGGGAAGTTATGGCACCAGGACGCACAGTGGGGAAAGCGCAGGTGGGAGGAAGCAGCGTGATGATCTCAGCTACATTCTGCTGGGAAATATTGGGTCATTTCGTTCATTTGGAAGTACTTTATTGCATACAATCTCCATCAATATCATTGAAGACCAAATACTCCACTTTATTGCAGGTCTTCTATGATGACAAGGGCCTCTTTCAGCAGAACAATACGCCCTGCCAGACTGCAGGAGTTGTACTGGAATGGTTTCAGGAATATAAAGAAGACTGTGTTGCCCAGGCCACTGAACACCCCAGATCTCTTAAGGAATGTAAAGGACCAAGTTTCACAGCAGAACCATCATCACGTAACCTGCAGCAGTTAGAAGACTTGCAGTAAACATATTAGCACTAGATCCCAGAAGAAATGTTCAGAGGTTTTGAAGAGTTCATGCCTGATTAGGTACAACCTATTTACACAGGTCCTACTGTTTTGGCTCATCAGTGTATGTGTGTTACTACGTTTGTGAGTTAGTAAATTGTTTTACCATGACAAGTAATGACTCAAAAGCAGGACAAATTTGATCAAGTCTCCAAATTTAACAAAAGACTTCCAAAATGTGCCAAGATGAACAAGACTATTGCAGATAATCTGCTCCATATTTTCTTTTTTTCTTTCCAAATAATCATCTTCAAATGCTAATAAAAGAATGAAGTAATATACAATGGAAGATATTTTAAAACTTATCAACAAATAAATTTGACAATGTTGTAAATTTACAGGAATTCAGATTATCATTTCTTTTACATCAGCAGAGAATGTGATAAAAAGCAAGAAACAAAAATGAAGACTTCACGCAGGTACATATGTTCCTAACTAGCTAATGAAAGGTGGTTGATAGTAGCATATAATTTGGTCAATTGCTAGGAATGACTCCAGGGAAGACAGATTTCCAACCAGAAAAGTTTGGTGATAGTTTAGTTTTTCCTTCTATCTGTTTGCTAAGTGATAAGGCCTAAGGCCTAGTCAGCCAAATCAATTTATCACCAGGAGAACAAAAAGAAAAGCTACTGTACCAACTTTGCCTCAAGAAACAATTTTAAAATGTGAAAAGGAAATTGAGAATACTAAGAGGATCAGCTAGAGAATACAATGAGAAAATTTCATTGAAATTCTTTTAGCAGCCCAGAAGTAGTAGGATAAATATGTACATGGAATCAGAGTAGAGTAAGTCCACAGGTTACGAATGAATTCTGTTCCTAGGTCCGTCTTTAAGTTGGATTTGTATGTTGGAACAGTTATGTATGGTGCGTATCTAGCATCAAATAGTCAAATGCTTGTCTTAGTATATGAATAAAGTATGTATGAAGTACTATCGAAACATAACGCACGCACACACACAACACAGCATCATTGTAAATAGATACCCCAATCCCATAAATGATTCAATAAATGAATTATAATCTGATACTTCATATTGTTACGGTTTATATATTTTCATCAAATTCTAAAACCTTTTTTAAAAAAAAAAAAACAAAAAAAAAACAAACAAACAAAACATGTATTTATTCATATACAATGCAAGAAATGTGATATAAAAAAAAAAAATCGGGGTCAAAATTGGGGGTAACATATTGAAATGTAGAAATAACAGCTACAAAAAGTGAGGGTCAAATCATATTCAAGATTACAAGGTACTTGAGTAAATATAGTCATTACGAAATTAACAAATGATAGCTTATTTACTGGCAAACTGTCAAAATCAGTCTTAATCATAAGATCCATTTTTGATGACAGACTCAAACTTTGCCAAAATGTTATATCTAATATTATTAAGATGAATATTTGTTTCTATGTAATAACTTGTTTTATAGACTTCTGAATAGTTGCATAGGATAGGTAACACTGATCATTGGAGACCTCTAAAAGTCAATTTCGAATTAAAGAGAGACAGCTGTACCTTACAGGCTGCAAATTTTTGTTCAACAATGACTTGACCCCAGGATTAATAAATTGTGCAGACATAACCCCTGGTGACCTCTAAAGATCTATTCAAGATCAGGTCAACTCGGACATTTTCCAATCTAAGGGAGACAGATGCATCCTTTGTGCTACAAACTTGTATACATGGGTAAATTCACCCCAGGATGAACATAGGATAGATAGTGCTGACCTCTGATAACCTTTATAGGCCAATTTAGGGTCAGGTCTATTTTGGCTGATTCAATTCTAAGGGAGACAAATTTTTTAAATTCAAAGTGGTCTATTCAGTGATATTTAAATTATCTTTTATGGATCTGCAGGCCTATTGAGGAAAGGTGTTAGTGAGTTTGAATCAACCCTTATACATATAAATTTGATTGTAAGTATGTTTGTATGCACAAATGATCCAAATAGATGGCTTGGACAGGCCCAGCTGACAGTCCTAAGGGAGTGCACAAACGTCCTTCAATGAAAGATGGGGCAAAAAAGTGAGAAAAGGCCTGGCTGAGGGAGTGCACAAAAAGCAGGCTAGATTAGCTCCATTTTGGCTAGATCTGGCTGATTTTTTCTCAAATTATCCCATAAAAATCTATGATAGCTGTTCGTATTAATAGATTTTGCTCTAAATTCAGTTCAACTTACAACATTCTTTTTTATGAACTTTTCCACTTTTAATGTTAAAATTAGTATCAACAATATTTTCCTTCGGTTATGATTCAGATAAGCAAATATAATTTAAACTTATATCAACATAACTTCTCCATAAAAATTCATCATAACTCAATAACATATTTGAAAAAAATTAGACAACTTTTTAAGCCTTCAGGAGACTTTTTTTTAAATTCACATTGTGACAATGTAAAACGAGACTTATTGGTAAAAAAAAAAAAAAAATTGTTTAGGGTAGATAGAAATTGTTTTATGGATTACATATCATCAGAAACTTTAACCCTAACTTCCTTTTCTAACATTTTGTGTGACACACATGCCAAGATCCGATAGCATAACCTGCCAGTAACAGCACTTAATACACACAAATTTTTTGGCTCTCACCACTCCGCCCACCTGGATGAATTGTGTAAGAAGACATTTATCAAAGAACGCGTTTTATTTCTGTATTGTCAAATGTTGCACTATCCCCATCCCCAGGCAATGTCAGGATTCCCTGCTACTAAAGTAAAATTTGATTTCCTGAATTGTAATATTTGAAGATTTTCAGGGGCATATAGGTCCATTAGGGGAGAGGGGCAACCTCCCATTTAATTAACACATGATAATTCTCAATAGATATTTACAATTTTCATGTTACTGATCACCTAAATGCAGCCATTGTAATTGACAGAATTTTTTTCATGTCTTCATCTAGTGAAACACAAATTAGGGTGTTGTTTTTATGAGATATTTTCTTATTACTTTTTAATGGTTGTTTTCTGAATTTTCTTTTATTCTGTTACTGGGTATTGATATTGGGTTCTGGGTGGGGTGTATGATGGAATAGTAAGAAAAGAAAAAATATGCCATAAAAACAACACCAGTCGTATAAAGAGGCAAAGTGAACAAAACAAAACAGATGTCTGTCAATTGTAATGGCTGATCAGTAACAAAATCAAAAACATCTACATACTCATTTAAATCTACTTATCTAACAAAATAAGTCTGTGCTAAGATTCTAGAAGATTCCAGAAAAATTGTACATTTACTTTTTATCAAATTAACCATATTCAATTGCCCAACATAGATTTTTATCAGCTAAATTGAAAAAAAAGTAACCTGATCTAACTGAAAAATGGCTAAGATGGCAACCCTACCCCATGGCAGTTTGTTCAATACATGTTGTTGATAAGTCAGATGTTCTGAACTTCAGACTTCCTGTATATCAATCATGAAAATGAATAGAGAATCTCTTCTTTTTACTTGATTCATCAACTGGCTAAAAATGAATTACTTATCATGGATAAACTTAATGCAAGATTGTCTGAACAATCAGAATGATTTGTATTGAATGCTGAATAAAGTACAATATAAACCAAAACAAAGAGTTCAATAATGTGTCCACCAACTGTGGTAGCAAGAGGAAAAGGAAGAGGAGTTAAAAGCGAGAAGTCTTTCTTTGAGTCAATTCATCCATGTGAAATACTGCAATACGGAAGTATTAAAGTACTATTTCCAATAAAAATCATAATTGGCCATTTCTAGCTTTTTTTAAATACAAAAATGCAAACCTCATGCATTCTATTATGACATCATAGCAGAAGACGAAACAAATTGGTCGAAATAGGTGTTCTTTCAATATCGAACTTCTTCCTCCCTCTTTCTTAATTGGAACTGACCAAACAACCAACCGAAAATCATCTTATTCAGAAGTGTGTACACATTGGGAAAAACATGCAAAAATTGCTCTGAAAATGGTGAAGAATTTGATTTGGAAATTGTTGGTTGGAAATTCAACATTTGCCATATCTTTATAATTACAATTCTTTGTATTTTAGAAGAGCTTACTTGGGTTTGTGAGTTGAAATTCTATCAGTAAAAAGTGAGCATTTATCAAGTTGATTTAATTTCAATAAACTGAAATGGTTAGGTGGAGTGTTAGGGAACAAATTTGTAGTGATTTTTTAATAAAAATTTAGGATTGTATTTGTGAATTTTTTTTTAAAGAATTTGTTTATATTTAGAATAGTTAAAATTGGGGTTGCTGTTGTAGTTCAATGTGTTTTTTTTTTTTTAATTGTGTTGTGGAGTTAAGTATTATTCAGTCCTTTGGGCGAGGGAGAATTATCCATTTGTCTCTATGGGATCCAAATATTGCAGTGGTTTTATTGGGTATGCTCTTCATCTTTTTAATTTATTATCTCTATTGAAATTGTGACTTGTAGGTGAAAGTCTAGTTTGACTGGGAGTAGCTTATTGCAATCTAATGTTCTCATTCTATGGCTTTAGTTATTGGGTCTAATATCAAATTGTGATTCAGCCTTCCCTGCAGGGCTGTTTAATGCAGCAAGTGCATTCTAGTAGATAGATGACATTTTTGCTAAATCTCAAGAGCCTTTTTAGTAATAGCGCTAGTGAATGTATTTGGGAATTTTAGGGTCACAACGTAAATTGTCCTTCCCATTACAAGGTTGACAGATTTTGACTGATTTTTAAAGAAGAAAACATGAAACGTGTAGATATGGTACAATTTGCGATAAGCATATTAGATCAATCAAAAGAAAAAAGAAAGAAAAGGTAAAATACAACTCAAAGAAGAAATAGTATCCACATATTTCACGTTTTCTTAGTTGAAAAATGAATATTCCAATGGGTGTTTTTTTTAGTTTTTAATATTGTTTTTATTCATCTGAAGTTAACTTTTTTTCAAAATTCTGTTTCCAATTCAACTGATTAGGAAATAATAGAACATATTTACTGTAAGCAATGGGTTTCAATTTATTTTTATTTGAATAAAAAAGGTTCTCGTTTTATAAACAAAATCTTTTTGTTATTTCAAAGATCACAGTAAATTGTACATTGATAGATTTTACATTGTGGTATTGTTAGGCTCATGTTACTTATATGAAGAAGGATCTCAATTTCAAACCTATGGGTCACCTAATTTGCTGGGTAACTGAACATGGTGCAACACTGGTAGGAAACTTTTGACACATCAACCTGGAGTGAAAGCTTTTGTTTACATCATTGACAAACCATTATGCATAGAACTAAAATTTAACTTACCTTGCAATTGCTAAAAGTTAATCAGTCACAGTATTGACAATAATTAAAATTTGATACCATAGTACTAACCATTGGGAATTTTACTGTCGTTTATAGTAAAACCAGTAACCGCTTCATATATATATATATATATATATATATATATATGTATATATATAATCAATCAATTCGATAGATAGATGTCAGAAAATTTTTTTTTTCCACATTAGTTGCATGAGATGACTTCTTAAAAGACTAAAATTTCCAAAATAAAATAGACATTAGCGAAAAATAGTTTGATCAAAATATCTTAATGATTATTCAATTGAATAATGAATATGTTTTGCTACAATTTAGTTAAAATATCATGAAGCACTTTTTCATAATGTGAGGGTCTTTCATCTATTAAAACTGATCAAAGTTTAGAGACTGGTAAATAGCAATAAGAAGCATATTGATAGAAATTGAAAGGAAATGGTATTTTCTTCTAAGAAAACCACGTTTGTGAAAAAGAACCTTTCATCTAGACAGTCAAAAACATTTAGATTTACATGAAAAACATCTGAAATTGAGTCAAAAACATCTGTAAACAACTAGAAACATCTTACATCTAGATGCAACCAAAAACATATGAATTTAGATGAAAAACATCTAAATTGACAACACTGACCGACAGTAACCGGAAGGAGAGGTGTCAGATGTAATTCTGTGAAAAGGGCCAAAAGTAGGTGCTCACTTTAACATTATTGTAACATTGTAAATAGAAAATACAATCGTAATCATCCCCCCCAAAAAAGAAACTAACAAAATCCTAGATGGTTGTAGGGGTCTAACGGATTGAAAGCGCCTTAAATTGAAAGAAAATATTTCCTCAAGAAGAACCGAACCGCAGTTGCAAAGAAACGAATCTTCCCAAATTTTGTGTACGTTAGAAAAAGCATGTGTTATTTATTTTCAAAACAAATAAATATCTGCTTCACTTCAAAATCTGCTGCATTTTTATTCTAATTCAGATAGGTTTATTTCTTTTTTTTTTTTCACATATTTCATTTTATGGGAAGAAAGTAAGAAATGCATACTTGACGGCCTTACTTCGTAAAAATGGCGAAAAGTGCGTGCCCAGTTTCGCACTATAATTACATTGTTAGAAAAAAAAGAAAAGAAAAAAAAGAGGACCCCCCCCTCTAGAACGTTTTAAAAAATTACTTTTTCAAAACAAACAAATTCCCTTGTGAAAAGGAAAATCTTATTGATTAAAATCATGAAAAATTACACACACGAAATTCATTTTTCATATTATTGAAGCCGAAACCTCTGTAGGCTAGAAATGTCAAAATAGAGAAATTTTATCGCACTTATCCATTTCCGGTTTCTTATCAACTTACCATGGCAACATTTTTGTAGTGCTTGAAATCATAAATTTAAATAATGATGAAAAAAAACCGAGGCACCTTATTAGCTTTAAACAAACACTAAGCAGGTTTCTGGTTTAGAATTATTAAAACGTTTTGTTTCTTTTAAATGACCAATAAAATCTATCTAAAGAATGTTCATTTCAATTCTCCACCTTTTGGGGAGATTCCAATTCATCCAATTATCTTTTTATTAATGAAGCCCTTCCTACAATGAACACTGAAAGTGTGTAAGCGTACTAGAGGCATTATTCACACCATTGTTTCATGACAAGACAAGTGTCAAATTTCTAATAACCATCCGTTAAGTGAATATGGCTTGCTTCGTTAGAAACATTTTTTTAAAACTTGTCAGTCTGAATCAGGACTCTGGAGACATTTCAAAGTCGTAAAAACATCGTTAAAGGAAGTTCATTATTTACAATAGAAATAAAGAGGCAGAGGTAATGTGATGCTTTGAAATTTTAAGAGCATGAAGTGACTTCAGTGACTCTTGTGATCAATTTTCAAAGTTATCGATTAAAAATTAATTTTCTACTGATAGTCAAAATACTGAAGACATTTATTAGTAATGCAAGACAACAGGCCAGAAACCAAACTAGAGGAAACTGTATTTTTTTTTTTTTTGAACACAAGCATTGAATTTGTCAACAGTATTTTTAAGACTTTCATATAAGACGCAAAAAAAAAATAAAATTTTACCAATGAATAAGGTACAACAAAATGAATAAAAAAACGTTCATATTATAATCACTTATTTTATTATAATGTATCCTTTCACGGAAAGGATATATACATGAGCAGAGGGAGTCCCTAATCATACAAAAATTAGGGTTTAAAAATTAAAAAGATTTTAGATTCAAGACTGAAGGGAGATGCGTTGATGAAATAAATGAAAAACGTTCTTTACTAGTAACTATTTTCCTAAATTAATTTTACAGAAATAATCAGAGGATATTTTTAGAAATTAAAAATATATTGAAAAAAAAGGGGGGAGGAATAATAACGTTATCAAATTATAATCAATCAATCAAATTGAATAGATTTTTTAGAACTAAGCAGTAGTAGTATGTAGAGTGCCAGTAGACACTTCTAGTCTTCGAGTGGAAGACGGGATTCTTTTGGAATTATTTTTGGGAAAAATTAATTTGTATAAATAAAACAAGAAAGGTATATCGAAATAGTATTTCGATAAGTGCTGGTATTAAATAGTGACAGAAATGAAAATAAGTTGACTTCTTTTGAATGGTACCCCTGTCGTCAAGGAGATGGAACGATATTTCAATTATCTCTTTAGCACTTATCTATCATTTATGGTGATTTGCAGGAAATTTTGGTTTGTTGATGCAGACTATTCAACTAAAAATAGCTGAACTAGATCTGTCAATTCACATTATTTTTCAACGAAAGTCAGATAAGGAAAATAGAGTACGTAGGAGACATTCTGACAGGAAAGACATCGTACTCTCTCGACACATAACCGACATTTTATTTACAAAAGAATTAACTCGAATGAAAAAAGACGTTCAAACAATACATACACAAACATATAGAAATTCGTAAATACGTACAAAAATGGCGAATAGATACGACATGAATAGAATTGATTCAGGATAAGAAATAGGTAATGAAAAAGGCGGCTTTCAACAAGAAAGAAGATGTCAAGTAAGGAGCAGAGAGTTCGAAATGTAGGCAGAAACTGAAAACACCTTATTGTTTCACGTTTACAGCGTGCTGTTGCACACCGTTAAAAACGATTTATCCGTCCAAAATATATAAAAACCAACAGGCAAATGGGTGAACGATAAATGGGATTTACTTACAGGAAGATTAGGACTTATTTCGACAGAGCAAGTGTGACAATAAAATCTATTCTGGCTGGACTGGTTTTCAACTGCAGCTTCCGCCATTTTTCTTTTCTGACTAAAAGTGAAAGCAGCCAGTTACCTGCCCCTTATTACGAGGAGTGGCGCTGTTGTATTGAGTAGTAATATAGTTCTTTATTTTTCCAAAAATTCCCCTTTTAGAATCTTTTTTTTTAATTAGGTTTGCAAAGAATGAATTAACAAAAATAATTAAAATGAACGCAACTAAACCTTTCTTCTCTCTAAAATCTGATGATCAGATTTGTGCATTTGCAATTTGTGGATTCATAAAGTAACAACATAAAAGGGGAAACAAAGCAAAAACACATGATAAATATTCTATTTACAGATAAGTCTTATTGAAAATATTGACAAAATAGAAGTTTTGTAAACAGATGGCCTTCTCTGTTTTGGTATACAGCATAGTCTGAAAATGGTTTTTAAAGGAAATTTCAGTGAACATGAAGGATTAAAATTACTCCATAAAATTATGCAGATGATCAATATTTGATTAAAATCCAAAAAGTGTAGTCAATGTTGTTGATATCATAATGCTTTAAATATTGTGTGAAATTGCAAGATGAGTCATTGTTGTATTCTACAAACATGGGAGTCTGCTGCCACTTTTCCTGGAGTGTTTAAAAGGATTTGGTAAAGCCTTACTCTCATTTCCAATTGTGTTATTATTTGGGTGATCAAGTCAAAATTGTCCATGGGTTGTAGGACCCCAATTAATGCATTTCCGGAAAGAGCACAGACTGGGGATCAGGAAACTTTTTACTTTTTCTGAATTGCCCAAAGGAATCAAAAGTTATACAAAAACAAAGTTTAGAAATTGGGAAGTGAATTTCTAATTTTAATTTCAATTCTGTTGTTTGTATAGTGCGTAATTTTTATTCTTCAGAAATGTCTGTTCAAGTAGATTACTTATATTACTTTATTATTGAAAATGAATAGAGTGAATGAATAGTAGAGCTTTCCCCAGGGGAGTTGCCCCTTGCACCTCCTTACAGACACCCATGTCCACATGTGGTTCAAAGTAATATTCTTACCCATACAGTTTTTGTCAGAATGTTTAAAAATGGAGAGAAAAAGGTCTTGGGAATGAGGTCAGTGGATAGGGATGAAGGAGACTGTACATATGAGCCCCAACAAAGACTGCATAAGAAAACCCAATATACTGTTCTCAGTACAGCAAAAACAATTTTGAAGGCCTCTTGACATTGAAAAAATTATACAGTGACTATCTACTGTATCTATTGGAAAATATGCCTATGCATTGATCTACTCAGTACGGGTAGCAAGATTTTTTTAGACTCACTCTTGGATTGCACGTATTTTTGATGCCCAGATCAAAAACTATGTAGCCAATGTGTTCTCCAGCTGAAACATTGTTGTAAAAACAACAAAAATGATTATGCTAATCTGAATAATTCATGAAACAGGTCTGGTTAGTCACTCAATTTTGGTGATGATCAATTAAGAAATTAGAAAAAGGGATGAACAGTGAATGAGTTACAACTCATGCCTTTTTGGACTGTGATCCCTAAAAAAGTTTTGATTTTTAAGCAAAACAGAAAAAAAAGGATTAATTTAGCAAAAATCTACATTGCAAATTGAACCTCCCAATAAAATCCTACTGGAGGAGGGGGTGTAGAAAGACGTTTTTTTCTAGACATGATAATTAGAAAATAAATTTTCAGCTTTTTAGCTACATTGGTACAGTCTGTATGCGTGATACGTTTATCATCACATGGAGGGATCACAAGACAGCGCACTGTATTAGAAAGCAAACAGGGTCCAGGGTTATCAAAAAGGACATTAAAAAAGTTAAAGTGACAATAGGAAGGCTATGTTGCAAAAATATCAGAAAACTGCTGGACACCATGACTTACAAAGTGGTTCTCTCAAGATCATATGCGAAATTGTGGCCGGCAAAAAAAAAGCTGGCATAATGATTTTGATAAGTTCTAAAAGTTTCAGCACTATGATGCACAGGATCAAGACTACTGGCAGATCTTTGGAAGGTCTATGTCCTAGAAGAAGAAGAAGAAGAAGAAGAAGAAGAAGAAGAAGAAGAAGAAGAAGAAGAAGAAGAAGAAGAAGAAGAAGAAGAAGAAGAAGAAGAAGAAGAAGAAGAAGAAGAAGAAGAAGAAGAAGAAGAAGAAGAAGAAGAAGAAGAAGAAGAAGAAGAAGAAGAAGAAGAAGAAGAAGAAGAAGAAGAAGAAGAAGAAGAAGAAGAAGAAGAAGAAGAAGAAGAAGAAGAAGAAGAAGAAGAAGAAGAAGAAGAAGAAGAAGAAGAAGAAGAAGAAGAAGAAGAAGAAGAAGAAGAAGAAGAAGAAGAAGAAGAAGAAGAAGAAGAAGAAGAAGAAGAAGAAGAAGAAGAAGAAGAAGAAGAAGAAGAAGAAGAAGAAGAAGAAGAAGAAGAAGAAGAAGAAGAAGAAGAAGAAGAAGAAGAAGAAGAAGAAGAAGAAGAAGAAGAAGAAGAAGAAGAAGAAGAAGAAGAAGAAGAAGAAGAAGAAGAAGAAGAAGAAGAAGAAGAAGAAGAAGAAGAAGAAGAAGAAGAAGAAGAAGGAGAAGGAGAAGGAGGAGGAGGAGGAGGAGGAGGAGGAGGAGGAGGAGGAGGAGGAGGAGGAGGAGGAGGAGGAGGAGGAGGAGGTGATGATGATGATGATGATGATGATGATGATGATGATGATGATGATGATGATGATGATGATGATGATGATGATGATGATGATGATGATGATGATGATGATGATGATGATGATGATGATGATGATGATGATGATGATGATGATGATGATGATGATGATGATGATGATGATGAACGTTTATGTATGCTTGACTGAAAATAAACAAAGTCATTTTCCTCTTACATTCAGCCCCTCACTATGAATGATACCAAAATATCCACCATTCTACCTATACTTATAGAACTTAATATCTCACCCTTATTCTCTAAAAACGATACAAAATCCTTAGCTGATAAGCAATTCTTCAGCAGCAGTCAGTGCAGCGGGCCCGTAAATGGTGTCCATTTTAACTTGAATTTACATTGCTAATCAAATACCCTTAAAAATCAAAAATAAAGGTTTGCAGCTGATTTTCAAAAACATACTCACTAAAAAACTTCCCACAAGGTCATAACGGTACACCAAGAAAATTTGTGTTTTTTGTGGTAGGCTATCAAATATAGATGAACAGACTGACATTTATTGAATTATAATAAGAAGATAGTAAACCTCTTGGTAAGTGACATACAAAAGGAATCAATTTAGCCAGAATTTTCATTGTAAATTGAACCTCCCACTGAAAAACACATTTTGAACAAATGAAGAGAATTCTATTTGAGGTCTGAGACCTTAAAATGTTTGTCTGTTTCTTCTGTTATCCTATTTAAAAAATCTGTAGAAACTGT
Organism: Thysanoteuthis rhombus; assembly: GCA_963457665.1. Classification (NCBI taxonomy): domain Eukaryota; kingdom Metazoa; phylum Mollusca; class Cephalopoda; order Oegopsida; family Thysanoteuthidae; genus Thysanoteuthis; species Thysanoteuthis major. The sequence goes on from OY735212.1 coordinate 61,960,362, forward strand.
CCGAAGAATTTTTAAAGTAGAGAATATCAACCAGCAAATGGGTTATCCATACTTCGCATAAATAACCATAGACCATGTACCAGAACTGATTTTAAAAATGATTTAAATTTATCTTAAAAAAAAAGGATCTTTTATCTAAAATTATCTAGAAAAGACGAGATTTAGAGTCAGCACAAGATTGGGCAATTGTCAGTCCAAAATTACCATAGAGACTCCAAAGAGCACTTCTTTGAAAAAATTTTAAAAAGTTTTCAGATGTGCCTAGTGGTGTACTCATGAGAAATTTTCTAGGTTGAAGTCCTCAAACTGTGACCTGGAGCATCTGGAGACACACGCACTCACAGATAAATAAACACAGACACATGATGAGAGGAGATTCTGTTGCCCTCTCAGCTGGTTGGTCGGGCCATTTGTGGGGCTTGGGTGATTCAATTTTTACTCAAGATTTAAGCCCTTAAAATATTTGATTGCTTCGTCTCTTATCCTAATGATGGAATTTGAAGAAACTGCCAGAAGAAAATGAAAGTTGGTAATATCAATTGGCAAATGAATCATTCAAAGACAAATGAAGTTTAAAAAAAAAAAAAAAAATCCTCATCAGATTATGGGAAGTAACAACTTTAAAACTTTGAAAGAAACAGGCTGGTCACTCAATAGAAACTGTCACATGACCCAGGTCTTTTGGCAACACCCTGTGTTGGGGGTGATGATTGAAAAATTGGAAAAAGGGTGAATGATTGAATAAGTTTTTTCTCTCGCCTTTTGTTGAACAATGATTAATTAAGAAGTATGAATTTTGGAAAAATACAAGTGTAAATGCTGCCAGTTACAAACTAGGGATCGATTTACCATAAATTTAGATTGCAAATTGAATTCCCCACTAAAAAATTGCTTGGGGGGAATTTTCAAAAACCCCCAAATTGTTTTTTCTAGATATAAGAAGGATTGAATGTTTATACTCAGCCAGCCAGACCAACTTGAAAATTGAAGAAATCTATGTCGACAGTTTCAGTGAAAGTGTTGGTTGGTGGATTCTGATATTAGTCCAAACAATTGATGCGAAAAATGTTCAGATAGTGATACAAGCATGAAATTTGGCACAAATATGCTTTGTAGGATACTTATCATTCTCAGATATGAAAACTATATCAAACTGTCTGTCCATAGCAATGGTTGCTAAGGAATTCATTTTCCATAACAAATGTGTATGTGCACTTTCAAGTTTTCACAAAAGGTTTCTAAACATTTTTCTGTTGTATCAGTCGTGCACAATACTGAATACAGAAAGTCTACCACAGTCTGATCACTGGAAAGGTATAATTTTTTAGATGATGTGAAAAGGCCTTATTACATATATTCTTTATGAGTTATAGATGTTTTCATACAGCAATACACTAGATAGACAAATTCTTTGATCCATCCCTAAATCTAATCACTCTTTCCTTTGCACACCTTTCATTTGCACACCTTTCCAGAAAATTTCATTGATATTCATAGAAATATTGTATGGACAAACAAGAGCGAATACAGAAATGTAATAAGACAAGAACAGAAATATATTTCTTAATCACTCCTTCATTTTTAATCTTGTGGCTCACCCTTCTACAAATTTTCATTGAAGAGATATCAAATGGAATCCCTTCCACCACTGAAAGCTACCCTAGAGTAACATAACTGTAAAAGAAACACTACTATGTGGCTATTACAGGAGTTCTGCGACCAAGAGATGTTATCATCTGGTCCTAAGAAATGGCAGCCCTTCTGGACAAACCTCCCTTCTTGTCAAGAACTTATGTATTTTAGATGCAGAAATCTATGCACAAAATGCAAATATTTCCATTCTCAGCTATAATATTCTAACTATTGTGCAGGTAACTGTTAAAACAGTTGATTGTAAATGACTTTAATGACTTCTTGTATGACTTGCAATACTTTTTGCGTTTCTCTCAGTTACTAAGAGACAATTTGGACTAGACCAACCAGATTTTTATTTATCAAACTTACATCTGTCTGCTAAAAACCCATACCATTTAAAGATTATAACATATGACATATCGTTCACAATATTTATTTGAATAGGAAAAGTTAGGTGTTGCATCTGTCCCAAACCCAGGGGATAGTTGAAACACCTGACTTCTTCTAGTCCTGAAAGGTGCACAGACATCTCAAAATGGCATAGCTGATAAACTTTTGAAAACTTTTTCAAAATCAGAAATAAACTTTGTAAAACTTTTTTTACAATTCTGGTGGCTCCTAGGAATAATTCTACCAACTCCTGGAAAGCCATTCCATTGAAAACCCTACCAAAAAAGGAAATTCATTCATTCAGAGTCACGGTTGTGGTATGTGTAAAAATAACCTCCAGGTGTGCAATCTCTATGTGCCCAGGTCTTGCACATCCAGCATTGCAACCACACTTCCCTAAAATCTGAGTAGCTTTCCAGATACACATTGCAGTATTCTTTTTCCTCTCTAGGGTCAGTTTCTTCTCTCTTTTTTTTGGTGGGGCAGGGGGCCAATTTTAATTTTCTCTAATGCCCCCTTCATAGGAGTGCCTGTAAGGATGGCAGCAAAGCATTGTTTCCTGCTTTTTGCACACATTCTTCTGGCCCCTACTTTGAGGTGCAGAAGGATAGCTTCGGATGAGATGTCTACTGTTCCCACCCTAGAGGTTGACGGGGAGAAACACAGAGGGATGGTGGCTCTGTTGCTGCTGAAAGAGATAGCCCTGTCTGAAGGGGTCCACTAGGAGGAGGCCCTATTGGAGGAGGTGGCCCTGTCAGATTAGGCATAGTGGGAGTCGGACCTATTGGAAGTGATCAGGGAGAGTGCAAAGTCACATTCCTGATATATATCTACTCATTCATGGATGTTGTTGCCTGTGGCATAGCTACCTTGGCAATTTATATTACTTATTTATATTATAGTATTAATTACTTTCATACCTCCCAAACAGGTTTTTTTTCTATAAATGCAGCAGTTTATGTTAAATGTGTTTCCTGTCCCCCTGATGGGGGAGGGGGCTATCTGTAAATGTGTAGAATGACGGTCATCACTCTACCATGTTTCTGATAGGAAGAATAAGACTTGTTGCAACCTTCCCTTGATGCAACTGTTCCCAGTCTCTCCTACTTCCAAAATTTAGTGTTGAAATGCCTTATATCACTTCATGGAGAAATAATTTTTCTGAAAAATGAAATTTTGACAGGGGTGGGGGGAACTCTATTCATGTTGTTACTTTCATGCTTAACTGGACCCTCACTTTGTATCTGTCCTACAAAACTATAACTTTAAAGTATTTTCCTTACTCTTCTTTACTTTGTTGAGAAATTTTATCAAAACATAAAATTTTGGCGTGGAGAATCTATTTACGATGTTTCATTAATGCTGAACTAGATCCTCATTTCCCACCACCTTATAAAACTAGTTTCATTATGACCACTCCTCGAATATAGTAATCAGATTTGCTACACAGGATCTTCCCTTTCTAAAGCCATGTTGTTTATCACGCAATATACCATTACTTTTGATGAATTTAACAATTCCTCTCTTTACAAGTTTATCACAGATTGCAAGGCCTAATTCACTTATCTAATTACTAGTTATGGTTTATCATCCTTTTTAAATAAAGGTGTGGCATTTGCCATTTTTCTATATTTCTAGAGGATCCTCCTGATCTAAAGGTTTCCTCAAAATACAGTTCAGTTGATAATACAAAACATCTGCATTTTCTTTAAGCAGTCATGGATGTCATCAGGTCTCATTGCTTTATTTGGATTCATAGTAGTAACTTTTTTATATCTGTTGGTGTGAAGAAAATACTTTCAAGAGTAGAATCTCCTAATCATCTACTAAATTCAAACACATCTGCTACTCCATAGTAGATGATGAAGGCATTTAACCAGCTTTCATGTTTATCATCTTTTTCAATAAACACAATACGGAAGAAATGGTTGAGTTCCTTCGCTATTTCCTGGTCATCATTTATGTCACAACTATCATCTGTTTCAAGTTCAGAGATTATTTTCCTTGATTTTGACTTACTTGGGATTTTTCTCAACTCTTTTGCAAAGATGTTTCTTGTACTCCTCCTTGGGAATTTCTAATTACCTATTTGCCTTTTCACAGAATTCTCAACTTTTACATTAAACCACAGTGGATTTATTTTCTTATTCATGATCTTGACCAAAGGTACACATTCACTGACCAAGATCATTCAAGTTCATAGAAACATTGATGGAAACTGCAAAGTACTCTAACATTTATAATGTATTTGTGTACGTGTGTACGTGTGTACGTGTGTGTGTGTGTGTGTGTGTGTGTGTGTCTCTCTCTCTCTCTCTCTCTCTCATTTTTATTCTTTCTCTATTCCTCTGTCTCTCTCTCTCTTTAAATTTCTTAATAGAAACTGCCAACCTAATCTCTCTCTCTCTGTCTTTCTAATTTCGATTATCTCAACAGAAACTGTCAGCCAAAACTGTCACCAGAACTGTCAACATAGAGTTTCTTCAGTTTTCAAGTCAGTCCAATAGGCTGGCTGGCATTATATCATGTGAACAGGCTACACCAATGGAGCTAGAGGGTTGAAAGTTTTGATATTTATTCATTATGTCCAGAAAAAAACATTTTTTTGTTTTTTCTTATTCTTCCCCCAAATGATTTTTTTAGGGACAGAATTTGCAATGCAATTTTTGCTAAATTGGTCTCTTAGTTTAAATCCTGCTTCTTTTTTTTGTTGTTGAAAATTCACACTTTTTTAGTGATCACTGTCTAACTAAAGGAAAGAGGAGTAACTTATCTGTTGATCATCCGTTTTGCCAATTTCTCACTTGATCACCCCCAACAGAGCATGCTGCCAAGAGATGTTGGTCACATGACAGTTTCTACTGAGTGACTAATCAGACCTGTTCTTATTCTGTCATTACTTTTCCAACACTCCGTTGCTAGCTGAACAAATATAAGGTAGGTAACTCTTTATAGTACAGTTTGTATTATGTTAAAGCCATCTATGCAAATTAACATGTTTATTTGTATAACTGCTTGTATGGTTGCAACCCTGTTTTGTCCAGTTCCTGTTATAACCTCAAAGTTATAATGGATTGATCCACGTGAAATAGATCAACACAGAATAAAAACAATTATAGGGTTTTAAAATAAGATAGTCCGTTGTGACATAATGATTATGAATCTCAAGAATTTCTGTCTGATCACTCATTAATACAGTTTGAGTTGAGCTGAGACTTGAAGCAAACTTTAAATTAGGATAATTGAATTATTAAAAATGAATTACTCAATAAAATAGTTTTGGGATCCTTAGAACCAATCTATACTTAAATAAACCCATTATTTTTTACAGGTATATTCTAATGATCTATGATTTCATTAATTACCTGAAAGCTCATACAAGTGCACTACTGACTTCAACTGTTTGAAAAGTAAGTATTGTGTACAGGCTTGGGCCCCACGCACTCGACACATTAACTAGAATCTGATTTTGAAATTGAAGATAGATTGTATTTACCACGACTTTACATTGTAAATTGATCCCCCTATTTTGGGGGTGAATTTTTGAAAAAAAATCCCCAAACGTTTTTTCAGAACATAATGAGTAAATGTTTGAATTTTAAGCCCTCTAGCTCCATTTGTGTGACCTGTGCACATGGTGCATACATACATAGCCAGCCAGCCAGTTACCCAGCCAGCCAGCCAGCCAGACAAGCTTGAAAACTGAAGAAAACCTATGTTGACAGTTTTGGTTGACAATTACTGATAAAATAATTGCTTCACTAATACTACTAGTACAGAAACCAAAATCAAAATAGTTCAGGGATGGAGGGTAGGTTTAAAGGTTGGATTCAGACTTCTGCAAGCCAGTGAAGCTCCCGTAGCTAAGTTGGCATAGCAGCAGGTACATTTAACTTGGCTTCCTTTTGGCAAGAGGGATGTGCGTTTGAGTCTTACAGAGATTATCCAAGTGAATCGGACAAAGCTTTGGTATTGATCTTAGCCTATACTTTCATGTATGATTTGGCATCTGTAACTAGTTTCTGCATGCCCGAACAGGAGAACTGATTGATGAAATTTCGTGGAAGTGTGCAACAGAAGTGATCAAATTTTGGAGTGGATCCATACAGAGTTACCCACCTCTCCATCGTTGCTACATATCCACATCACACAATATCTTTAAAAATCATCAATGAACTTCAACGTAAATTTGTGAAAAGTTGTAAACTAGCTGTGTTTGAGATATACAGCTGTTTGTGCAACTGTGTGTCTACTAAATTCTTTTCTTCCGATCGGAGTTGTTCACTCTCTGCTGTAGATTGATGGCCTGAATTATGTTGTGTGAAAGGGAAAAAAAACCTAAAAAGTTATGATGAAAGTGTACAGTTGATAGAATTTAAAAAAGGTTTCTGGAGATTCTGTCACACAACATGGGTCCCAAAGAAAATACGATGACGTGATGATTTAAACAGGTTTAGGAGATATTAGCGCCACAATGCCCAGATAGAAAGATTTGGCAAATCTTGGAGAAGGTTTACATTCAATGATAGACGTTAAGAGGCAGATGATGAATGCATACTCTGTCTTATAACTAGAAACATGAGTTCAATGGTGTGTCTACCATTCATACATCCATATCTGTGATTTCTGATTTCAAAGAAATTCTAAACGAAGTAATAGTAGTCTTACTAGTTGTAGTAGTAGCAGCAGGTGGGGGAGGAAGAGGAAAGTGAAGATGGTTCACCAGTAAATCTGACTATTAAAAAAAGACAACAATGAAATTTGAATTATAGAAAATGTATGATTTGTATCAATGGTTTGTTCTTGAGTTTTAGTGCAGTGTAATTTTATGTGGTCTGGGCTTTGAATGAGTATATGAAAACAATTCTAGTTATAAATTTAGCTGGAATTTGGGAAATTTTAGCTGATTTTAGCCATTTTGCAGACTTTTATCTATTCATTACAAATGATACTTGGCAACATCATCCATTGATCTAAATAGATTTAATGATGTCACACCTTTTTATGACATCATACACCTTGTGACATAATAGCAGCTGGTGAATAAAACACCAATTCCATCCTTCCTCTTTCTGTTGTTTAACGTAATTGGGATTGACCTGCAGACCGACCGGAAAGCGTCTTGTAACGATGTGTTTACACATCTAAAAATGAATAATAAAATAATTGCTTTCGCACGTCTTTTCAAGTAGCAAGGGAGATAAATTGAAAATGTCTTGAAATGACATTTACAACTCAATATTGGTACTTCAATTTGTTGAGAAATTCAAGTGTACTCCCAAATTACACTTCATCTAAAATATGAATTCGCATGGCTTTTTATAATAACAATGTTGAATTGAAGGAAACGATCATTTTTCAAATGCGAATAGGTTAATTTTGAATCAACTAAACATTATCTAACAATAAAATAATTAAAAAAAAAATGCTTTAAAGGGAGATAATTGAAGTAAAATTATTTATAGTTATGTACCATACGAGTTTCACTAGACTAGTATTGAGGTTTTTCATTGGAAAACCAATTGATCATTAAAATCTCTTTCACTAATTGCAAGAGAAGAATATTTTACCATTGAACTGTAAGGAAGTGAACTGTAGCAGCCGTAAATATATTTCATAATAAGGCAAAAAAACTTACTTCTATATCTAAGGTTCTGATGTATGTATGTCCGCATGTTTGTACTCTTTTAACTCAATAATTATACATCCTAGACCAAAAGATGTCACTATAGTCAAATTTAGTACAACTCAATCTATATTCAGCGCACATTTTAGGTCAACAAATTCCTTTTTAAAGGTTTTTGATAGGAATGCAACAATATATTTTCCCACAATATGAAAACTTGTGTTTAAATCTATCTTTATTCAAATCTCTCTATCCATATATCTCAGTCTGTTCATATCCCTCCCAGTATCAGTATTTATCTATCTCAGTATCTAGCTAGCTAGCTATCAATTTATTCATCTATCTATTCAAATCTATCTATCTCATATGTTCAAATACATCTATCTATATCTGTTCATATCTCTCTGTCTGTTCAAATATATCTATCTATTCAATATCTATCATAGTGTCCAAAAATATCTATGTCTATTCCTATCTATCTATCTAAAGTGTTGAAAAATTTCAATATGAACTCTGGTAAAAAGTCTACTTCAAAAAAAGATGTATTCAAATAAATGCTAAAGAATTGTCTTCCTGAAGTTTAAAAGTATGTTTCCCAAAGATATCAAATAAAATAAGTGTTTTATTGGTGATTACAAATATGTCTACTTACCAATGACTATCAGCATTTTTGTGGAGCATAAATTGCTAGAATTTATATAGCACAATTCAGATCAGAAAAAATTATATTCTAGATCTCAAACACCCATACATGATCTCAGTCTGACTTGAACTGATTAGAAGTATTTATATTAATGTCCATTGGATCTGTGCATTATTCTCCAATGTTTAAGAAACAAAATGACTGTTTATATTCAGAGGTTTAACTAAATTAATTTGCAGACCGAAAAAAACAGAAGCAGTGATATACACTGAATTACTGCATTGTTTACTTATTTCTTGATTTAGAATGTTCAGATTATATTTTGAAGATTAAAACAAAAAAAATTACATGGATTTCTTCTTTTAAGCAAATTTAATCGATTTAAAACTTTCTTTTTTAAAAATGTTCAGGTCTTTATGATACATTCATGCTAACCATGGAATATTGCTTTGTTGTAATGATGGTATTTTTAAAATTTGGAAACATATGATTTGAATTGAAAATGAATTGAAAAACACTTTATTTTAATGAAGTACCTTAAAATGTATGGATGTCCAAAAGAAACAGAAGTTAGACTATAAAATGTATAACTGGCAACATTGGTCTTCTCCGCTCACCACCATTTCTGTACTGTCAGTGGACTCTACTGACTACCGTACAATTTATAAAATGTCCGCATGTGGACTAGCCATGTTTGCTATTTGCCGTAAAATTGTGAATAAGATTATAAAACAAGAAGTAATTTGTTTTGATTTTTTAGAATTATAATTCATGAGTTTGTCTTAAATGGAAATCAAGTAAGTTTTCTGAAATATGATTTACATTTTTTAAATTGAATATGTGGTCTGAATGAAGATGAAAAATATCTCATGAGGTCAGCAAGATCAAAAAGGTTGCTCTTGAAATGTAAATAATCATTCCTAATTTGTCCCGTTTTTTCCACTGATAATTTGATATCTAGCTAAATAGCCAATTATTGATCAACTGTTGGGTAGATTCCTAGTTTCAATGCGTAAAATGGAGATAACTCCTCTTAGCCTTCAAACTATCAGAGGATTATCTCCCCCTTAAAAGAAAAACAGAAGTAGCTTTGAATAATTTAAATTGTTAAATCGTTTTATTTGTACGCCGTTTTTTTAACATTGGGTGGAGGCATGGGTGGATTAGTTGTTTTTTTTATGTTGCTGTTGTTGAAAAGGGGAGATAATCCATTGTTCATTTTAAGGCTAACAGGAATTATCTCCATTTTACAGACAGATTCTAGGATCAACCCAAATACTACAATTGAAGTAATACTATTATTGGTTTCTTTCAATACGTATAGCAAGACTTTTACATTAAGGAAAAAAAAAATCATGCATACTTTCAGAATTTGATTTGCAAGAAAAAAAACAAACTAGCATTCCAAGGGAAGTTATGAATCACCTCTATCTACATATGCGTCTCTTTATCTCATAAATTAAGCAGTGGTGTTGGTAAAATTGAGTTACCTTGATGAAAATTTTGCCAGTATGGTTTGAACCATAGATTCATGATTTTAAAAAAGAAAATTAAAAAACAAACAGGTCTGGTTAGTCAATCTAATAGAAATGTGGCCAAGGCCAATGTCTTTTGGCAGCCTGCCGTATTGGGATGATCAATCAAAAAATTGGACAAGTGGTTGATCAATGAATAAGTTGCTTTTCTCACATTTTGTTGGGCAGTAATCACAAAAGTGTCTGAATTTTAAAAAAAACAATCGTGAATACTGCCAGACACAATTTAAAAGATCAATTTAGGATTAATTTACATTGCAAATTGAACACTCAGCACTAAAAACCTATTCAGTGAGAAATTCCCAAGAAACAAAAAATTCTGTTTTTCTTACTAGTTGAAGGATGTGTGCGCAGAATTTCAAGTTATTACTGTGAACAGTTTAGGTTGGGAAAAGCCTGGATATATAGACACAAAGATACATATGAATGTCAGAACACATGAATAGCCTGAATCCAGCAACAGTGTTTAAACAGGTCTGTTGTGGGTAGCTGTGATTAAATACTATGCAGCTAATTATGAAAAAATTATGTAATGAAAAATGTTTATAGGAAAATCCCATTTTCATTTTTAATGAAGCAATTTTATGTCTCAATTTTGCACCCCCAAAATATCAAAGAATTTTCCCTTGGATGAGAATTGACTTCTTTTCTATAGAGTCAGCATTTCATTCTATTATCTTGAATGGAATTGGTAAACTGGATTCAAATTTTGTCAAAGACTGTTTGTCTTCATCATCATCAACCTTCTAGTATGTGTCATTGGACATTGACCTTCCCCAAGATTCACCAGACCTCTTTATCCTGTATGTTGTAGAATCATTACTTTCTGAAAATATTCTAGAAGAAGAATCAATACAATTTTATAGTTTTAAGATATTTAGCTAGATATGAAAGTTCTGTAGTCCACTCAAAGCTTAGAAAATGTTCATAGAATGAATACGTACTTTAGAATGTTCATAGTGAAAGTGATAATTCAGAAATGCAGAGTTGAAAATTCGGACTAATGTCTCAAGGCGTGGCAAAAGAATATAACTTTTAACCTCATAAACTTTTGGGTCTTACTTCTTGGTGGGTCAAAATGAACCAAGTAAGATTTCAGCGTCTGTTTTTTTTCATATAGCTGGCATGCGGACATAATACAAAGCATAAATTGTAATTCCAATTTTTGCCTATTGGCAGGTCAATTTTGTGTCTTTATAACAGGACAGTAACAGCAGCAAATCCTGTAACAAATGAAGCTGTTGACACAAAGGGAGGTAACTGAAATCCACTCTAGGGGTGTTTTTATGTTTTTCATCGAGATTTAAATGTTCTGGGTGGCACATAGATGTCAGAAATTGTTAGATTAATTTTAATAAGGTGATATTTTTATATATGTTTTTGACGCTACTTTAGATGTAAACCTGACAATAAATTTGGCATTAAACTTGAAAACCGATTTGGCATTCTATATTAGTGATCTTTCGCTTTCAGTGGGAAAATGTAACAATTCCACAGCAAAAATAATAGCTCGTGGAAAATGGTGGAATAAAAAATTATGCAAAAGTTTACTGATGCCACTTTGCACATATAGCAAATATGATGCAGTCAAACCCTCATCTATCACCATTTCAGTACGTGGCCTCGACCCCAATGTTCAAAATCTGCATATTTTGATGCCTCTGCTTGATCATTTTAATCTAGTCCATGTAAGTTGATCACATAGCCTAAATGTTTATATTTCAGCAGAATAACATCTCTATGATTAGGCTCTCACTTATCCAAGTTTCACTATCCACAATGCTGTAGTATTTATACAGAAGTTGAAAGTGTGTAAAAAAAATGTGAATAAATTTTACAGTTACTGCAGTGTGTTTAGTTAATTACGTGTTTCATTCTATTCCATTTATTTATTTTGTTGAGCTTAGTACATGCCTTTGGTTTGAAGCAAAATCTCATCACTGGTTATTTTATGGTTATTTTATGGTTGAATTATCAGTAATAGTAGTCCCAATAGAGCAAACTTGCATGTAAGAAACCAAGCTGTTTGTTGGGTTTGCTTTCCCTTCCCACTAGTAGTACATTTACCTGTAGCAAACCATGGAAAATAGCAGATAAGTAGCAAGGTGATGTAAGCAACAATGGAATGAATTATTCAGAATGATGATATTTTCCTATTGATTTATTTAATCTTAATTTTAACTTGTACTTGGCAAAGTTTGCGCTAAGTTGCTGAGATCAACTACTGAGGTTTATAAATGTGTAGAAGCGTTTTTTATAATTTGTGATTTTATTTTAGTAATAATTACTTTTATTTGATCATGATTTATTTTTTTGGCATATTTTGGAGCACCGTTTTTTTTTTGCAATTTCATCCATAGCTGCTTTTTATATATGATGCTCTTTCATGAAATTTTCAAGTTATCCCTTTGTAAAACTCCCTCAATGTTGGTCAGTTTTGTCATAGTCCAACAAAAACCTCATCACAGCCTTGCAGAAAAAAGACAACAGATGGATAATTCAATACCAACATTTTAGGGACCACTCAAACTCATTTGAACAAAAATTGCACAAAATAGGCTTTAGGAGTTTCCATTCCAATTGTTAAAAAAAAAAAAGGAAAAAACTGAATCGAATAGAATGACCAATCAAGGGCTAGCCTTCAGTAAGCAAAATTAGCTTTCAAAGGAGTCTTCCTGTTAAGGATCAAAGAAGCCAACTCAGGTAATCCACTTACTCACGACCTTCACAGTACCTGGACACATCACTCAATTCACACACACATCATGCATTTCACTGGAGCATGCTGCAATCTTACATAAATCTGAATGGACTTATTACTTTCACACACGCATGCTGTTATAGGATTGAATGTTTTAAAGACTCTTTGAACAAAGACAAAATTTTATAATCCACACATAAAGGAGATATTACCTTTGTTGTTGTTACTTGAATAAAAATCATACTTTTATCAAGATTCATCTCTTCAAGTGATTCTTTTAACTTTGAACACGTTTTATAAATTCATTTGTTAGTGCAAGTAGCCATACGGGCACCCCACAAAACATAACATAGAATTATTTTCTTCAAAGCAAAACTCATGTTGAGTTACACAGCTCAAGCAATTTTGATTTTTCATAATTTCACATGAATGAAAAAACAAACTGGAGATGATTTGAAATTATGAAATAAGTTGATAGCGAAGAAAATAGAAGTTTTATTAGAAACAGTATAATCTACACAAAAAAAAAGTCCATACAAAAATTACCTTGTGATAGATGAACCAAAAAAAAAGTTTGTAATTATAGGAATGAAAAGTAATGGCTTCTTTTTAGTGATGAGAGTATTTAAGAGCCAGCTTCATCTTTGTCATCTCGGTTATTTTTGTACTTCTCCATCACCCCACAATTTTCATTGCTCATCTCTGCTTTCTCTCTAGAGAATTAATAAAATCAATCAAATGAAATTAAATTATCAAAAGAAAAACTATGCTACTGATGTAAATTCAATGTCAATTAGTAAGTAACAGAACAGAAATATGTTTTATTAGTTGACATAACACAATCTATGTATTGATATTGTTTCTGTTTGTGGCTATTGGGTGACCCTTTTTATTTCAGTTAAGATAAGTATGAAAATAATCATGAAACTCACTATCTAAATGCACAGTTCTAACTATGAAAACATCAAACTGGCCCACATTTACTGATGTTTCTTCTTTTGGACCACTAGCTATAAAAGCCCTGGCTACTGTTTATCAGTGCTCACTCACCATGCAGCACTTCTCTCTAGGTATAGTGAGTGTCATGTTTTAATCCCTATGGCACAAGCCGATGGAATGGAGCAATTTCTAGAACAGCGGAAGTGTAGGTCTGTGAAAAACATATATATTTGATACTGCTTGTATCATATTTGTCTTTGTGGGGTGACAAAGTTCAAAATTGAAAACGCAGAACTGGAGAAAGTAGACCACTACATCTATCTAAGATAACGAATCTTCATGAAATCCTCAAAAGAAGAAGAAATCAACCAAAGAATCATTCTAGGATGGCAAACCTTTGGCAGAATAAGATCAACGTTCAAGAGAAGAAAATCCCATTAGTCCTGAAAAGAAGGGTGTACAACCAATGCATCCTCTCGATAGTCACCTATGGAGCTGAATCATGGAATCTAACCAAGAGACTGACCCTCAGACTGAGAAGCATGCAACATGCACATGAAAGAATCATGCTCAATCTCACATGGAGAGATCACAAGACAGCAGAATATACCACGGAAAAAACAAGAGTTAGAGACATCACAGAATCCATTAGAAAACTCAAATGGCAATGGGCTGGTCATGTTGCAAGAATGGTAGACAACTGATGGACATCATGACTCACAACAGATCCTCAGAGATCACATGCATAACTGAGGCCAGCAGAATATAAGATGAAGAAATGAACCAGACAAGTTTAGAAATTATTGGCTCCACGATGCCCATGATAGAGAGATCTGGCAAATCTTGAGAAAGGTTTGTGTCCAATGATGGATGATAGAAGATGATGATGATGAAATATCAGCCCAAAACGGGGGGGGGGGGGTAAATTGCTGTCAAAAAAAAATAGGTAGATAGATAGATGGATAGATAGATAGATAGATAGATGGAAATCAGTGTTTAATTTGTTTTTGAAATGTGATATTTGTGACGTACAGGTTTTTTTCAACAATCTTGAAGAAATGTATGTATATACCAAATAGATAATTTGCAAAGTCATTCTTCCACTTACACTCGGCCCCTCTCTATGAATGATACCCAAGTACCCAATGTTCTTAATGGAATTCAGTGTTTAGCTTAATTTGTTTTCATTTGTGACTTCTAGAGTTTGTTTTTTTTCAATTCTCTTGGAAAAAACAGCTCAACAGAAAATAGACAAAAAAGCGTTCGCAAAAAAGGTGTCCACTGTAGTATGAATTAACATTGTAAGCCTCCCCCCAGGCATATTTTGCAGGATGATCCAGAAAAACTAATTTGTTAAAAACCTTTCCCAGGGTCACATTGATACACATAAGTAAGCCCAGAAAATTTCATGGGGTTATGTTTCATGGTTTGCTGTAGGCTGTCACATATGGACTGACAGACTTTTGGTGAGTTAGGATCAGTCACAGTCGTTATGGTTTCTAAAGAGTGAAAAGAAGGGATGTTTTCAAATTGCAATTTTTCTCCTATAAGCTAAGTATAAAACTGGCCCTGTAAGTGAATAAATTGCATGGTTTGCTTCTAAAATGTAAAAGAGTTTTTTTCTCCATTTTCCTTTCTCCGCTCGTGTAAGCGCACAGACGCACGTTCCTTCGAAAAAAACCTCAACGCTTGAATTTTTGTCGGACATATCAGATTACTTTTCAGTCAGTGTACCATTTTACTGTTCCACTCCCAAGTCCTTTCCTCTTCAGGGTGGGGTTAAAAAGGAAAACTCACAACAACCGCTTTTTCGTTTGGTTTGAAAATTCACGGGTCTCGCAGACTTTAAAAATGTATAACTTTTCTTTCTTTGAGGAAAACCTGGACTTTCTCAGTATTGCACACTAAATTTCCGTATAAATCAAGTCGTGAACATCGAAATAAAAATGTCAATTAATTCGTGCTCGAACATGAAACTTAAAACTAAGGATACTAATAATAATGTATTGTGTTGTTGAGTATAAGTTATTTTGTGTATTATCGACAAGTAGTCATTTGTCTTATTTTGTTCATTTGTTTCTTTTAAATATTACCGATCCGGCACAAGGCCATTGAATTTATGGAGATTACAGCAACTTATCAAATTCTCTCTCTCTCTGTGGACCAGCGCGATAACCCCTGTTGAGATAAAGGCGTACATTGTCATCTTTAGCTACCCGTTCCTTGTTAAAGTTGTTTACTGAGAGTTTTCATGTACTAATTCTACTAATACTCTGTCAGTGCTACCACTACTATTAAAAAACAGCAGTTATTTAGCAAAACACGAGGAAAGGCCGCGACACCAGTCAGTCAGTCACTATGATCAACAGTAACACAAATGAACTCTGTAGATTTTTAGTCTAAGTTCGACTAAAGATTCTAAAAAATCTCTTTCTTCTTTAGCAGAGAAGACAAAGTTTTTTTTTCTAAAAGAGAAGACTCTTCATAACAGCTGCCATCCAAAATTGAGATGGCATTTTTGTACTGAAACCATTAGCAGAAAGCGGAGCAAAGACCTTTAGGGGTTGTCAACTTGGAAGGAAGGAAAGAGCGAATAATGGAATGGAAAAAAGGAAAAATGATTAAAAACAGACAATATTACTGTTAGTTATTACAGTGTTGTAGTAACAGTGGCAGAAAAAGAGAAAAAAAGATCGGAAGAAAAGACAGAAAGAAGAATATAATTCGTTGTTTCAATTTTTTTTTGTCTCCTTTGAAAACTTGAAGAAGAGACACAGACTGCACTTAGTTGTGTCAGTCCTCATCGCAATGTGTACGAATATACCATTATATTGTGCACTTCTACGACTTGGCATTTATTCTGTAAGTAAAAAAAAAAAGAATATTCTTCTCTTTTCATTCTTAATTCTTAAACGTTTTGGTTGTGTGAGCTTCTCCATTAACCACGACGTTGATGAATGAAGTTGACATTATTGTTCACCATAATGACACTGGGAAAAAATGTATACTATAATTTCAGTACTAAATTCATCAGTTCGATTCCTCATTGTGCATTTCTTCCTATATCCTGCACTTTAAAGGATAAAATTATAAACTTGCGTGATCATATTTTTATGCATTTAAATCTGGACATCGCAAAATTTACAAGCTGACTACTGTTACTGGCCCTTTCCCTTGTTCGAATGTTTCAGGTGCCCGCCCCTCCTGAAATTGTGAATACATTTACTTGGAGTTGGGTATGGCTCTCCCATCAACAGATATCTTCTTTTTTCAATATCAGTTATCATTCATTCTAGTTGCATCGTGTATCCAAGAGGGAGAAAAAAACAATAAGAAAGGATTCGAACGTAAGAGCTAGCCGACAACCGAAAGAGCTCATGAGATATCAAATCGATTTAATTGGCCTTTTTTTTTTAATAAAATTAGACTGTAAATAATTAAGTACTAAGACGAACCATCAAATGTAAACATAAAAGTCTCGATCAGTAAATTTGTAGACCAAATATTTAAGGCTGATATATTTTATTTATGACTTGATTCGTAAGCTTGAGTATTACTTGGGATTTTAACGCAAATGCTTTACATTTTTTAAATACGTCCGCGTCTGAATCCTTGTCGCTGGATTTAATTGCACGCGACGCGAATTGAGTATATCTATTTTAAATTTATTCAATATTTAATCACTATATCACAAACGCCCTGTTTGATCACTTGATTTCCAGCTGTAAAAAAAAAACAAAAAACTTTTTTTATAATTCCCCCACCCCATCAAGAATTAATTAATTATCTCTAGTATTTGGAAAGAGGCTTTGTGCACATGAGCGTTACTTGACTACAAGTTACAACTGAATATTCTAATTACTCTTTTTCTTTAGTGCGCGTGCTTATGTTCTTAGAAAACCAAAACGGTAACCTCTTAGCAGTTCGAGGGATCTTGAAATTTTTATTGTTCATTTTGATCTCTCTCTCTCTTTCTCTCTCTCTCCCCTCTATCTATCTCTCTGCACAGCACATGGGGTTTATTTCGGTTGGGGACAAATATGTGACACATACGCACAGAAGTGATAATAATACACTTTAATCGAAATTTTGCATAGGATGTAAAGATTAAGTTCTAATTATTAGCAGAATAGTTACCATGATAGAAATGATGATAATTAGTAGAAATGAATCTGTTGCAAGTGGTAGAAAAAGTTGCTAAGAAATCTCAAGATCCACTCCAAGTGTCAGGTAAAGACCCGGACCAAAATCTGCTTTTCAGCATGCTTACTGACTAAAACATTTATTATAACCATAAGTAACAATGAGTGAAAGTGTTCCACTAGTATTGTATTTCGTTGATTACTACAATTGACAGAATGTATCCTAACAGAATATCATGAAGAGTACCAACTGAAGCTCCATCAGGGTTGACATTTAAGGTGTTAGTATTTTAGAAATGTTTATACTTGTGTGCTGGTTAACGAGTTCCTTTTGATAGGTTGTTTTTGAACATGTTAATAGAAATGCATATCTTGCAGTTAGTATCTGTGTCAATTTCTACCATGCTGTGTATTATTTAGTAAATGTGTATCAGGTCACTTCTCGACCTTCTGTATTGTGGAATGGGAAGCTGTTGTATTCCCAGTCTGTCTTCATATGGCAGGTTTTTTTGTTGTGGTACCGGTTAGGATGAATGAAGAGAACAAAGATATTGAAATCTGCTGGTTACATGAAGGCCTATCGAGTTGTCTCTCATCTCTTAACTGATCTGCTGTAAACTACGAATTGAGAGAAAGGAAGAACAATGTAGATTTCCCTTTTTGGCAGTCAATCCAACACTTTTAGTCTTTGTTATGTCGTTACGTACCAAGTCTATCTCTGTCTGGCTCAAGGCCACTGTAGTTAGAGGAATTGGTCTATGAGATGATAACCATAACCATCATGATTCTGTTGGCATCTATAGTAATATCAAAATTAATTGAGCACCATAAAACTGGACGTGATGTGTGGGAACTCTTTCTATAAATCGGGGTGTGTGGCAAAAAGTTTAATTTGTGCCAAATTTTCTATGATTTTGCTTGAAATTTAATATATTTTGCCCCCCCATTTTTTTGGGGGGGGGGGATATGAGGACAACCCACTGCCCACCTAGGCACATACACCTATGAAAGTGGATGATGAAATATTTTCATTGTGTACAATGATATCAAGAAGTGAACATAGCAACTGAGAATAAATATCTGTGAGTGGTAAAAGAAAAAAAAAGAAGAAAGAAGTACAGTAGTGGAAAAGGGGGAGGAGGGAGGGGATTATGTAGCTGTATGGCGTATAACTTCTGTCTCAATTTCCAGGTTTTATACGTCTTAAAATGGGCCCCATAAATTGGCCATGCTTAAACAGAATCCCACAGGGACTCACATTGCCCTCAGAACTACCAGCTGCACAGGTTCACTTCGCCTCCCCAATAGACCCCTCCATGATCCCCCAGTATGAATCCTATATACAGCTTTACCTTATACCTACTTCCCAAAACCAATCTCCATCACTGAAAAAGTCATGAAAAAAGTTGCACTTTTGCCTGAAGTGACCAATTTCATGATCTCCTCAGCTCTTTCTTTCAACTTGGCAAGAAGCATAAACACTTAACTGGTGGGGGTTGGTGAATCAGTCACAATTTCTTAAGTGGGGAGGGGGGTAGGTTGGAATGAGCTGGGGTGGGTTGGGGGGGGGTCTATAGCCACTGGCACAATTTAATGAGATATCAACAAAACAAAGTTATTTGAGAAAGATTTATAATTAGATAGGGTTGGCACATGGGAAGTAAAAACGTACAGTATTGTCAGGAACTGTAGTATTCTTTTTTTCTTCAAAGAGAAATTTAGCTGAGATGTCACTGAAATTAGCTGAACTTGGTTAAACTAATTGTGTTTATAAACACAATAAATTAAACCAAGCTCTCCCTCTTTCATTGTTTATAATACTTGTCTTTTGATGGGAAAATTTTCACAATTCTATTGTTGTCCCTTCCCCTAACTATTGAGGAGGCAAAACCAGAGATGGACTTTCAAAAACTAATTATCAAGGGGTCCTTATAAGTGCGGGGGGAGTTATTTTCCCCCAAATGAATCAGTGTGTGTGTGTATGTGTTGGGGGACACCCAAGAGTAGTTATGGAATTGTATACTATTGTACTTATGACAATACTAAAAGAAGTTATTTATCCACTCTACGCCAGTGGTTTTGAAACTTTAAAAGCTTAAGGACTCCTCTGTTAAGGAAATATTCTGGTGGACCTCTGTTTTTAGTATTTATTTGTTATTAGACTGTAATCTATGATTTACAATAATAAGCCATTTTTAACCTTTATTTATTCAAAATGGATTACATTTATTTGAATTCTAGTATTGGGTACAAATCTATGTATAATAATTATGTTCTTCAATAGCTGTGTGATGGATTATGTTGTTTCTCTGGAGATTTGCTCTATCAAGTTTAGAGGGAACACTGTTGTGGACCCCTCCAAGATATTATTTGACAGATTTCCTGGGGTGCATAGACCACAGTTTTTGAAACCACTGCTCTACCCAAGAAAAACTGCCCTAATTTCAGCAATCTAGCATCACTAAACTCTGCAATGAGAAGAAAACCTTAAAGCAAATTAGCTTCTGTTACTGAAAAGCTTTTTTAGGTCAATTGATGCAACAAAAGATACAAATGTAAATAGCATCAGATTCTATTTAACTTAGCTACTCATAAACCCATAACAAATATAAAATTGATTTTTGTTGTATAAAAGAAAAATGTAATCTTCATTTCTTTATAATCTACAAGTATAATTTTATCCTAGGCTTCTGATAATTGTCATAATGGTTATTGTAGCTACTGTTCTGGTAACGATAATGTCTGCTGTGCAATCAAATATCTCCTGTTTCAGTTTTTATGACTCATTAGCCACAAACTAGAAGAATAAACATTCTGAATAAACATAGTCTGTAATAGGATGCAGTTTAGAGGCAATTTGGAGTATATCTTTTTTTCCATTGCAACTTTTATTCACTTTGATATTAGGTGGCTGAAAAATTTTGCTCTGTTTATTAAGTAAAGATAAATTATTTCTTTTTCATTTTCAAACTTGACTTTATTGAAGAATTTATTTACTGTTTTGTTCCGCATATCGTCTGCCATCTTTCAGGCAACTTTATGATTCTATCCTTACAGATCTCTTTTTTTTTTTTACTCTGGATGCCTTTTGCAGTCTTCTAGGGAGCTGAAATTTATTTTTCATTTAAAGACCGGGATAAATAGTGATCTGAAAAGTGTAATTTGAACATGGGCATCTGCTGCCACTTTCTTGGGGGTGTGTGTGCGCAAAAGGATATATTCTGCCAAAGCTTACTCTTTATTTCTTCAAAATCAACTTTGTTTGATGATTGCTTATCTGGGTTACGTAGAATGAGCGCTCAGAGAGACAAAAATAAAATGCAGTTCATAAACAAAGTCAGAGATAATTTTGAAGACCCAAGAAGAGTTCAGTTCCTTTTTGGTAATAAGCAGCTCTCAACTTGTGGTCTATAAATTGTCTGCATATGACAATGGGATTTTATACTTTTTGTATAGTAATAAAAATAACTTACACATTCTGGAATTTTTATTCTCCAGATATTTTTTTGAGCAGATTACTTCTAAAACTTAAAACAACAAAGTAGAGTGAATGAATTGTGATGCTTTTCCAGGGAGTCGCAAATGCACCCCTTTACAGATACTCGTGCTAGTAAATATGTCAGATGAGTGCCCCCCCCCATCCCCACCCAGCCAAGCTGTAACAATTTTTGTTTGGTCATCAAATAAACATGCAGTCTAGCATAATACTGATTGATTATTACGCCTATTCTTTCAACTAATTCTGGGTACATTTTGTTGATTGCTGCCTTCAATTGGCCTAATTGAGAACCGTAATTATGAAGGAGTAACCATGTGATTCTCTGGAAGGAACTCGTGGTAGAGGTCTCACTTCCTAACCAATCATATACACAGCATCACTTTTGGGACTGTTAATGGTAAATCATTTCACTTGACCCATGATTACTTACATTTCATGTTTAAATTGTGAATTGCAAAGAGAAATATAGTCCAGTATTTTTTTTGCTTAACTTATATGGCAGCCACAGATCAAAGCAACTGACTTAACCATACTGATGAATTTCAACACTCGATTTGTTTGTATATATATATATATATATATATATATATATATATATATACTGTGTTATGTTGTGTAGAAACTTATTTGAAGTGATCTTCTATCATTACACAGTTAACATATCACTCAACCTAGATTAACGTAAATAGAATAAACAATTAAAGTAAATGGAGCTGCAGCAGGGATCAAACGTGCCACCAATAGATTAGCTGCTTTAACATAGCAATGCTCCTACCATTGAGCTGAACAGTTGCCGGTAATACAAAGGCCGAAATAACTGCTTTCAACCCAAATTCTCATCTTATTCATTCTTGGATTATTTGCTTTTTTCAATGCGGCAGAATGATTATACATTGCATTATATTATATAGAAACTTATTTTGAATGATCTCCCATCATTACATGGTTAATATATCACTCAACCTAGGCAACATAAATAGAATGAACAATTAAAGAAAATGGGGCTGCTGCAGGAAATCATAATCATTCTGTCGCATTGCATATATCCATTCCTCAATGCATAACTGTCGTGTTGAAAGAAGCGAATAGACAAGATGAGAATCTAGGTTCAAAGCAGTTATTTGGGCCTTTGCATTACCGGCAACTGTTTAGCTCAATGGTAAGAGCATTACTACATTGAAGCAGCTAGGCTATCAGTTGCAGGTTTGATTCTTGGAGCAGCCCCATTTCCTTTAATTGTTTATTCTATCTTCATTGTCTGGGCCAATTGGTATATTCACCGTGTAATAATGAGTGATCATTTCAAGTAAAAGTTTTTATATGATACGACACAATTCATGATTTGTGTGTATATATATATATATATATATATATATATATGTTATCTTTAATAAAGAGTGCTTGTCATCAGGGGTAGAGCGTATCCAAATAGGTATACATAGAAAATTATTTGACGATTGCACCACTGAGATGAAACAGAGTCACCATGAAGAACTGAAATTTCTATGTACACCTATTTTATTTATATATATATATATATATATATATATATATATATATAATCCTTTTAAAGATATTTCTGTAAACTCTGAAGAAAGAAGTAATCAGATGGAGCAAGATCCAGAGATTAATGAGGGTTTGGAGCCGTGGTCTTCAATCTTTTCACGCATAATCTTTGCTGTATAGGGCCATGCATTACTGTGATGGAACATTACATTATTCTGGGTGATGCTATTGGGTCTCTTTTCCTTCAAAAGCAATTTTTAAACACTCCAATTGCTGACTGAAGATGTTTACAGTATTGACTGTAGCAACTTGAAACACACTGATGCAATCTTACTAAATCCTTTCCCAAACTTTCATTGGATAGCGGTCCACCTCGAGTTCCGCCTTAGCCTGTTCACCCTCACTAAGCCATTGTCTGTGTTACTTTGTATTCTTGTAAAATATTCATTCTTCATCACCATTTACTTATCAGTTCCAAAATGGTGAGAGTACAGAGAAATAGTCGATGTCCACACTTGCTTTACGGTTCACTTCTGTCTAATCATGTGGGACTCATTTCCCAACTTTAGACATCTTCCCAAGTTGTTGCAGTTGATGGTGAACCAATTGAGTACCTTAAATTCAGTTCCTGAGCTAATTCTTCAATTGTAACAGAACTATTCCAATCAAGTACAGACACAAGAGACCATCATTAGATTCCTCAGGATGACTTCTTTGTGGTACATCTCTTCAACTGGAGGCATCTTTCCTAAACCTCTTAAACCAGGGCTTTCGAGGATAGGTTCCGTGGACCCCTGGGAGACTGACGAGTAATGTTCAAGGGTCTGCTGCAGTGTTCACTCTAAACCTGACATTTCAAATCTTGTGGCAGAGAAACAACATTATCTATCGCACTACTATCGAAAAAAAGGTAATTACTGTACTGTATATAAGAATTCAAATGAATATAATACACTTAGTATAAATATGATTTTGAAAGGTCAGAGAGTGTCTATTATTGTAGTTCATTGATTACTGTTTAAAGACTAAATGCTATAATTATTTCCTTTATAAAAAGGGGTCCTTGAGCTTTCAAAGTTTTAAAACCCCTGTTTTAAAACTTCTTCTGCATTACTACCTCTTCTTAATTTGTAGAGCATAACTCGTCTTATGTGCTCCATAGATTAGTTCTTCTTTAGGAGGGTCAAGTTAGTAACTAAGTCAGCTGAATCGTACTTTGACAATGTCATTTACCCATTTAAAGCTGTAGGAACATGTACTAACATGCATTCCTATCATTTAGGCATTTTTAAATAGTGCAAATATCTTTGAATCTATTGCTATCAGATTTCGGACATTAGTTATATATAATTGTTTATACTCTTCTGTGTTGGTGTGTCAGTTTCCAGTGCTTTTAAGTATGTGAAGCACAAATATTTGTGACTGTATATGTTTGCCTTGTGAACTGTTTGCTGCCATATCTTCTCTACAATGCCTTCCCCAACCGTGATTTCTCTACGATGCCTTCCCCAGCAGTGATTTCTCTACGATGCCTTCCTCCTGCTAAGCCTTCTCTGCAAGACAATGCACAGAGGAATAAGAAAGAGAATGCAAGAAACTTGACCAGTATATGCCACCTACTTTTGGCTGTTTATTTTGGGTCACCAGTCAAACATTCTCTTGTCTATTATAATTCCACTAGCATAATACCCGTCAAAAATTTTTTTTTTTTTTTTTTTCATGATATATGTGGATAGATTAATATATTAGATTATGTCTATTTTCAAATATTGTTTTTAAATACATATTATTTTAGAGGGCTTGACTTGGAAGAAAAAAATATTGTTTCCAAAAATAAAATGTAAAATTTTTCACCCTACTTTTTCGCACAGTGTTTCAACTCAGTTGGTGCTTAAAGAAAAATTAAATTAGACTTAAAGTTCAAGTGAAACCAATTGGAGTTATTTTGTTTTCACTTGGTGAAACAATCACTGCTGCCCACATTCAGTCACATGAGTCTCACTCTCTTCCTCTCTTTGATCAGCTTTAAAAAAAAGTTAGAAACCGATTTTTGTTTTTTTCAGTTCTGCCTGTATATGATCTTATTCTTCCAAACTTATAGACAAAAGGTAGAGCAGTCAGTAATACTTTAGCCACTGCCCACATTCAGTCACATAAGTCTTACTCTTTTCCTCTCTTTAATTTGCCTTTAAAGAGAATTAAAATTTTTTTTAGTTTCTTCAATTTTGCCCTCATGAGATCTTTGGCTTTCGAACTTATAGATACAAAGCTAGAGCTCTGTCTTACTCTCTCTAATCGGCTTCAAAGAGAGGAAGAGAGTGAAACTTATGTTTCCACCATGACCCTTTGATATGTACAGATAAACATTCATACAAACCAATTTGATGACACTGGTATTTATAAGTAAAGACTTTCAAGACAACCTGACTGTAAGGGAGAAAAATCAATCGAAAATCATATTTTTCAACACATTCAAATTTATTAATCTGTAAAAGGAATAGATTTTAACCTTGAATTTGTTTCAGGTTGTTACGCATGAAATGTTGAGTTTTTTGTATCATTGTGAATAATTCTAAAAAGAAAGATTTACTAATGCAATTGCATTTCATTTTCATCCAATGTATGTAGAGATATAATTCGTTATTGTTGGTTTTTCAGCCCTTAACAGCAAAACTAAAAATAATTCTAAATCAAAATTTTGAAATAAAAACGGGTGATCTTTTAATCTATATAATTCATAGTAATAGAATAATATTTCCTATGAATCTAATAATGTTTTTATTTATTTAATTTATTGTAAAAAAATGAAAAATAGAATAAATTTTCATAAAAAAATACTCTGGTTTGCTAAACCAAATCTTGACCCACATCTTTTTACAACCTTGTAATTACATAACATAACCACAACTAAAAGAACGGTCTCTATTGTTGGCTCAATTCAAATTTCTGTGTTCTGAAATTATCTTGCTTCTGATTGGTTATTTTTCCTCACCAATTGACCCATCAATGTATGCTGAACGTAGATTGAAAATTATATTATTCATCTCTCACTTAATGTAATCATGTAACTTGTCCATCCCAATTTTGTGTACTAGAGATGGAAAGATTAGATGACTAACAAATACTGTATACATGGATTTTTTGGTACTTGCTAGTCAATAACAAAATATCAGTTCAGGTTTGTCACTCAATAGAAACCGTCACATGACCAATAAGAGTAAATATTCAAATTTTGAGCCCTTTAGCTCTATTGGTGCAGCCTGTTTGCATGACAAACATATAGCCAGCCAGCCAGCCAGACCGAAATGAAAATTGAAAAAACCCTCTGTCAACTGTTTTGTGACAGTTCTGGTTGACAGTTTCTAGTATCAAATGATAAATGTGTTAATACTGTCTTTTTTTTTTTGTTTAGCCAAGAATGTAATCATCAAAAAAAACAAAACAGGTCTGCTTTGTCACTCAATAGGAACTGTCACATGTCTAATGTCTTTTGGCAGTATGCCATGTTAGGGGTGATTAATTGAAATTTTGGAAAAAAGGGTGATCAATGAATGATATCTCTCTCACCTTTTGTTTGGCAATGATCACCAAAAAGTCTGAATTTTCCAGAAAAAAAACTAGTCGGCACAAATTGAGGGATCAATTTTGCATAAAGTGACATTGGAAATTGAACCCCAACTAAAAACCAATTTTAGACAGGAATTTAAAAAAAAAACCCAGAATGTTTTTTTTTTTTTTCCCAGACAATGAGTTGTAAATGTTGAGATTTGTGTTTAGATATCTGGCTGCACTGGTGCAGCCTCTATACGTGATACATACATAGCCAGCCAGGACATCTTGGAAACTGAAGAAACCTATGTTGACAGTTTTAGTTGATGGTTTCTCACTCAATTAGTTCTTCACTGAGGCAGATAGTGAGAGAAAACAAAACAATGTCTCCTCTCTTCAAGAAACAAGGGAGGATTGTGTTCACTGCCAGATTCTGAAGTCTCAATCTCTAAGAACTTTCTATCTCTGTTTAACCAGTTCTGACAACCATCAGACATTTCCATCCAACTGATTAGCCTTTGCTAATTCAAGATCAGGTTATAACAGCAACCACAATGCTTAACCAGTGATGCAAAATCAGCTATTTTTCAGCTAGAGCTAGCCGATTTTTTTTTTTCTCCGTAGAGCTGATTAAAATCTGCGATAGCAGAAAGTCTGGCCATCAAAAAAAAAATCATCTGATTTGATTTCACTTTATAGCTAACTTTGAACATATATATTTGATTTTTTTGGCCATAAAACTAGCCAAAAGTGGCTAAATCTTAGCCTATTTTAGCAATTTTTAAAGCTGTTTGAGCCAAAAAAATTAAAGTAAGGGTCACCCACTTCAGAGCCAATTCTCTTGCTTCCCTTAAAAAAGTTACATTTTCTGAAAAAACAAAATGGTGAAGATTTGACCGATTTTTCTTTTTTTTTTCATTTTAGGTATAATCCTTTTTTTATGTTATTAAGACCTCTAGACAATTTCGTGGGTCAAATGCATTTTTTTGCTATTGATTGTGAGTGTGTTTGAATTCCGAAAAATTCAATAAATATCGTTAAGAAAAAATATTCTGCCTTTTCTGAATAGACTCATTAATATCTCTCTGAAAATTCCAATACATATGATAGATATAGCTGTGTATGAGAACCAAAATTTAATCTAAAATTTCTTTAACAAGATTTTTGTTAAAGAAAACAAGCAAAGACAGCAAGTGGTCGAATATCTTTCAGTCTGCACTTTTCTCATATCATTAGACAGATTTCTACCAAAGTTTACATAGGATGCAAACTTGCTTCAGTTTATGAGATAAATTCCATTGTTTTGGAAGAAAGATTTGAACTGAAAACATTATTCAAGACAGTATAACTGAACCTGCTTTGTATAAAGCTCTCAGTTCAAACCATTAAGTTTTATATGATATTTACATGTTTTGTGTCGATTTCCGATGAGTATTTCAATTATTATGTCTTTAAAAAATGCTTATTTTGTTTCCTGAAAGTTCCCACCTACCAAATAGTTTTTTTTTTTGTTTGTTTATTTTGGTGGGTTTCAATTTGCAATGTAAGTTTATGCAAAATTGGTCAATCAGTTTGTATCCAGCAACATTTACACTTGTTTTTTTAAAATTCAGACTTCAATTCTTTTGTGATCACTTGCCTCAAAAAAGGCAAGAGAAGTAACTCATTCATTGATCTTATCCCTTTTCCTTTTTTTTTAATTGATCACCCCTAACACGGCATGTCGCTAAAAGACACATGTCATGAGATGGTTTTTTTTGTTTGTTTTTTTTTACAATTAGATGAAATTTTTTGTACTCTTACAAGAAGGGATGAAATGTTTTTTTTTGTTTTTTTTAAAGAAGTTCCCATTGAAAATCTTTTGTGAAAAATTTTTTTTTCTATGTGTTGACCCCCCCCCCCCAATTCATTTGATGATTTTTAAAAATTCTTAATAGCTTTTTACCAATGAGTTTTACACAAGGCAAAATGAATTCTGTTTACCTTTTTTTTGAAAAAGTAACATAGGGTAATCAGCATTTAGGTATTCTTTACGAATTTGAAAAATAAAGTAAATTATTCCTCTTCTTTTGCAAGTTTTTATCTTTATTTGCTGCCTTATGTTGATGGGTATTTTCTGTAAAAAGAAAGAAATATTAACAATTGTTTTTTATAGAAATTTAAAAAAAAATATTTCAATCGATTTGATTTGAAAAATAATCTTTTCTTATTCTTTCATACACAGTTAAAGATCAAAATTTATGTCATTTTAACGAAGCAATTGTGAATCTTTAAAAAAAATACTGCTGTGGGAAATTTTTTGTCGCTTTTTTCTTTTTTTTTTTTTTTTTTTGATATTACATCAATAAAATCTTGCCAATCAAGTGACTTCTGGATGTTAGAAAGAAACTAAGTTGACCCGTTGAAATTTTTTTGTCTTTTGTCTAATCTCTCAGACGTGTTGTCTGCTATTATTGACAAGGCCTGTCAATCACTCATGAATTTCCAACCCCAACTGTTGGAAACAGTCAAATTCTATTTTTTCTCATGGAGTGTATAAGCATGTTTTACCACATTTCAGTTGAGTAATGATGAAACCAACGCTTGTAAATTGAATTATAACTAATTTATACATAGATTATTTTCAATTTTCTGAATTAGAATATTAAAAAAATTTAAGATCTGTCAACAAAATGGCGGCAAAATGATTGCCTTATTAACTAAAAAGTAAACATTTATTTCATAAGTTGTAATTAACAAGAAAAAAACATGTTTTTGAAAATATTGATTACGTTTAAGATTGGGTATCAGAAGTTTTGAAAGTTCTGTGAGTTTGCCAACATAATAAGTAAATATCAAAATTTTCTGACCTCTAGCTCCATGGCCTATTTTTGTAACACATACATACATAGTTAGTCAGCCAGCCAGACCATATTAGAATCGTAAGAAACCTATGTCGACAGTTTTGGTTGATGGTTTCTACTATTAAAACAAAAATAAACTGATAAATACACCTGTTGACCTGTCATAACGTGGAAGTTGGGGTCTATGATTTTCAGCCATGTTATAAGTGAGTCTGAATTGTAACAAATTATCCATTTTTACAAACCTCGATCCGAAATTTCCTCTTTGCTGCATGAAGAATGTGAGTTGTCATTTCCTGACAGCGAGCGAAAATTGGTTTCAAGTTAGTTATTTATCAATATCATTTACTGTAAATTTGTAATGTTCACTAGTCCGGGGATGGGGGGGGGGCTGTTGACCACTTCTTCTAGACTGACCCTCATAATCTATGTAGAAATGAAGAGAAAATCATCGCAATGGGTGTAGAGTGAGGCTAGTCCAGCAGGTAGACTGAAACGAATATAAGATTTTTTAAGAATCATGGCACCTCACCAGAAGCTTACATTTTGACAAAACTTAGATACATATGTAACGAATTTGACGAACAAACAAGGGAGGCAGAAGCAAGAAAAAAAAGAGTGCAGCTTCTTGGCCAATGAAACAAATAAGAGAAAAACATTTCAGTAGTTAATAAAAGAAACTCCTTGCCCCTTTCATCTGTTGCCAAAAAGATTCGGATCAGACAAAATCTGATTATATAGCAATTAGATTCCCCCCCCCTTGGTGAAAGTGGGGCAAATATTCAGGACATGTTCAAGGCTCTTAGCTATGATTTTGAGAGTCAAATTTAACATTTTGAAAATTGGTGTCCACGATCTTGTGTTTCCGCATTACCTCATGGTTA
Source organism: Thysanoteuthis rhombus (assembly GCA_963457665.1). NCBI lineage: Eukaryota > Metazoa > Mollusca > Cephalopoda > Oegopsida > Thysanoteuthidae > Thysanoteuthis > Thysanoteuthis major. Next base: position 61,990,254 of record OY735212.1, read on the forward strand.
CAGTGTAAATGGTTGCCAGAAAATTAATTCTTGCTCAGTCGTCCAGGTATGAAGACATCCAAAATTCCATGGTTTATGTTCAAAGGAGATTTACTTCTGTGAATTCTTTTAACATTTCCTTTTCTAAAAAAAAAACCAACATCTTTCTGAACTTAAAGACATTCATTTGGATAACATTTATTTTGTTTATAGTTTTGAGAAGGGTCATCAACATTCAAAGAGTTTTTCAGACTATCGAACTCCTTCTTGTCGTTCATGTTGTTAATACAATATCAGAAAAGGGCTGAGTTCAACCTGATGGGGTTTCCACTACTCAACAGGGACAAGGACATGGAAATCCAACCCTAACTTGGAAAAAAAAAAAAAAACATCCGAATCTAACGTTACAGCATTGCTACCATTGGAGAATATTCTGTTTATCACCATCACATTCGGATAGTACACCTGAAGAAGGCTGTAGAATGGATCAGCCAAGACGTTGTGCTAACAATACAAATGATCAGGAATTTGATCACCTGAAAAACTCTTTGAACATTTACACTATTGATGTTAATATCTTGTAAACATTTTATTCCTGAAAGTAGTAAGTCTTTTCCTTTTTGAGCCTAAGTCCTGCATTTGATGGCTTATAAGCCCCCCCCCCCCACCTCTGAGTTCAGCTGGGAATATAAGAGAAAACACATTTCCCCAGATTTTTTCTAATTCATTATCCAGTTTTTTTTATACTCCTCAAATTCTGATCATTATGGAGCTGGACAACAAACATTATACTTACCTTTTTGAGGCATTTTTTGAGAAAATAGTAGGTCTTAATGCCATAAAATTGAGTTAAATTCGTTATATCAAATCTTATTAACTCAGTACTTGAATTGGCCATAATTTTCTTGTTATACATTTAGAAGTAAAGAAAGTTAAGTATTTATATCGCTTGGAAATTTGCATTTTCACAGCATTCAATTGACAGCTGGGGGAAAAAGACTTCAATTGTATCTGAAATTAAAAAAAAAAAATGATCTTGTAGTTAAACCATACATCACTTAATCACCAATCTTCACCAATACTTTGAATCAGTGTTTCTCAAAGGAGTGGATGGTTCATCCAAGAGTGAAAGGAATTATATTGGGGGGGCAGGAACAAAACTAGTGGGGAATTCAATTCAGGATGTTGATTCATTATTTTGAGTTGTGTTGGAGAAGGAAAAAAACTCAAATTTGTGAAGCTCAACACAGAATTTACAGGAACGACTTTGTCATTGATTATTAAAAAAGTTATTTTATTTTATGTAAACGGGAAATTTTTTAATGATTTTTCAGATCTTAATTTTTTTATCACTCCTAATTTTCTGTCTATATTCTAGTGATGTCCAAAAAATTGAATAAAATAATACTTTAGAAAATGATTGTGTGACACATTAAATTATGTAGAGAATTATGCATTATAGAATCTTCAGTTTAGGAGTACAAATCAAAATGATGTCAAAAAAATAAGATTGTTTACTGAGTCCCCCCACACCCACTTGTTACGGTCCTGATCAGGGGTGAAGGAAATTTTGTGAGAAAGACTCAAGGTTGAATGACTTGGAAAAAAGTTCAAGAAACATTACCTTAAATGACCTGGTGATTTATTTGAAACATCTTAATGCAATCTTTAAGATAATCTATAATTTTGTTGAAGACTATGACTGACCACTTACGTTAGTGATTTTAAGTGACTTGTCCTTAGTAGAATTATTTGAAATGCCTATTTGTTCATCTTGTCAGACATATCGTTTCTCATGGCAATGATTCAGTTGTAAATGCTTATCAAGTCAGAAGAGGGACGTCCTTCAAAGTTTAACCGATATCGTTTAATTATATCGAATTACTGTTGCCCCACAAATGACCCACCAGATCAACCAGCAAAGTGGGCTACAGATTCCTCTCTTTATGCTCATCTAGGTATGTGTGTCTCTGGGCACTCCTAGTCACATTTTTAGGAGCTTACAACCTTGAAAATTTGCATGTGCAAACCACCAGGCATCATCACAAAAACTAGAAAATGAACATCCGTTTCTATTTCAAAACCACAAAACATTTTTTTATTTGGAGGTAATGGCTAATTGAGAAGACAAACTAACAACATATGTTCTGAAAGAAAATAGATAACCAGTAAAATATTTGGTTGGTTATTAATGTTATTCTAATAAATCATTATTTCAAGGTATATATAAAAAAACGTTTCTATTTTTACAAGTCTATCTATCTTGGAGTCAAACAATCTGATCAATTTTATGTGACATGGTTTTAGAATATGTTTTAGGATAAGGTTAATTTGGTATTTGAGTAGGCATTTAAGTATCCATGATTAGTAAGCCTGGTAACTGCTGGTAGAGTTCAGTTAGATTATTAGTAACTGTCAATAGGTTTCATCAGGTTGGTCGGTTTGGCTGGCTGGCTGGCTGGCTATGCACGTATCCATTGTACATTAATGATTATCACAAACACATCACTTACGCATACACATAACAAGTGTGGTCGCTTTGCCGCACCCTTATGAACCTTTATTATATCTTTAACCTGTTGACTTGTCTGTGCTTAGTTCATTTGTAACTTAGATGCTTGCTGTTGCAATACAACAGGGTTTTTCGTCCTTTGAATGTATGCTAGCAAATTTCCAATGGAGCTGGAGGGCTGAAAGCTGATATGTTTATGCCTTATGTCTAAAAATAACAGTCTGGAAAAAAAATTCTCCACCAAAATAGTTTTTTTTTTTTTTTTTTTTGAAAATTCAGACTTTCTTTGTGATCACTGTTTAACAAAAGGCAAGAGAAAAAGCTTATTCATTGTTCACGCCTTTTTTCCAATTTTTTGATTGATCACCTCCCCTAACACAGCATGCTGCCTAATGATGTTAGTAAAGTATCGGTTTCTATTGAGTGACTAACCACACCTGTTATAATGTGGTTGGTTCGTATTCCAAATAAGTAGTGGGACTAATTATTTCACTGTGGCAGATGGTCATTTACTAGTGCAAGGTTTTAGTTTGAATCCATTGATTCAATTATGTTGATATGCTTTATTATTCACCTACTTACCAATGATATCTAATTTCTATGTAAAATCTCCAAACTGCTACAAACTAAAATCTTATATGTTGAGAAGAAGAAGAAGAAAGTGTAAGTATGTTAAAAATAGTCAGTCTTTTCTTTGCCGAGTCAGAAGGGTCAAAATATGATTTAAAAAAAAATTTTTTTCCAAATAAAATAACAAAAAAACAGGTCTGGCAGCTCACACAATTGAAACCGTCACATAACCATAATCTTTTGGCTGCATGTCTTGTTAGGGGGCGATCAATTAAAAGAATTGGAGAAAGGGGTGATTGAAGAAAAGGTTACTTCTCTCACCTTTTGTTGGGCAGTAATTACTAGAAAAAAAAGTCTGAATTTTAAAAAAACAGACAGATGTAAACTAGGGGACCAATTAGCATGAACTTTCATTGTAAATTGACCTCTTCATTAGAAACCTGTTTAGAGGGTATTCTTCAAAAAAAAAAAAAAAAAAAAGTTTTTCCAAGACAAAATGAATAAATGTTGGAAATTTCAGCCCTTTAGCCTAATGGTGTTGTCTTTACACCTGATAGATGCATAGCTAGTTGGCTGGACAGTGTTGCCAATTTAGCACTTTTCTATTTCTCAGCAATTTCAGTCAAATAAAGCTATTTCTTACCCATTTTGACAAATCTAGACATTCTTAGCTATTAAAAATAGCTATGAAATGCCTAACTGTTGTTTTTTTAAAAGTTTTTTCTATTAGCACGTTTAGGCATTTTTTTTTTTTTTTTCACTTTTTCATGGTCGAATTGTTGCCAAAAATTTTTTCGGGTTTCTCACCAAATTCACAATAAATAGACCCGAAAAAACATAGACAATCATTCGCCTGAAGAGGCTCGAATAGGGCTGAAACATGGGCTAGTTTGTGTAGCGAATCCACAACCTACTATTTATTTCCAGCTCTACTCTAAAACAACTCAACAACATGAGTAAAATGTTGTATTTATCGAGCACTCTATGAAATAAATCCAATACATTTCAGAAGTGGCTTTATATTATTGATATATTATTATATTATGTTATACTGCTAGCCTGATTTGTACCACATATACTGTATATGTGTGTGTGTATATATATATATATATATATATATATATAAATATATATATATATAATGTCCTTCATTTCAGTAATCATAAATTTGTTTTCCTTTTTGCAGTTATATCGTCGGATCTGCTGTTCTTGTCGACCACCACCGGAGAAACCTGTTTTTCAGGTACTTTGTATTGGCCTTAGTGGTTCAGGGAAGACTTCATTGATTTATGCTATGAGCAAAGATGAACTTGAAAAAGAAACACCAACGATTGGTACGTTTTCACTTTGAAAATTCACTTTACAATGGCATTTCTCTAAAACTCACTGTTCAAATTTTAATGATTTTTAGAGGTGCCCACGTTTCTCAATATGTCTGTCCATTGGTTGATAGGTTTGTCCCTAAATTGTTTCTAAGCTGTTTCAAGTCAGATTTACTTGGAAATTGGTAGAAAGGTGTCCCTTGATCTGGCAATCATAGTGTTTAAATTTTATTTTATAATCAATTTTCTCAGCTGTTTTAAGTTAGATTTACTTGAAACTTCATAGAAAGATAGTCCTTAATAAAATGCTTCTTACCTATAAGTATCTTCTACTCAGGGTCTCATGATCTGGCAATAATGGTATTTAAACTTTATGGTGGACGCCCCATTGAACTTTTGATTCTTGTTTTCTCTTCCATCTGATTTTGCATCGAAACTAGTTTTTCTTTTCCTAGAAAGTTGTGACAAATTTGGCTTCTTGTTCATTTGATACAAGAAGTTAGTTATAGCGAAGGACTTTCCGCTATGTTCTTTACTATGTTGGACAGTGGTTTCAAAACTGGGGTCCAACAAATAGTTCTTAGAGGTCCGCAGCAGTGTTCCTTCTGAACCTGACATTGTGAATCTTGTGGCTGAGAAACAACATCATCCATTGCACAGCTATCAAAATATAATTATTGCACATTGACCCGTACCATATATGAGGATTCAAATAAATACAATCCATTTAGAATGAATATGATTTTTAAAGGTGAAAAATTGTTATTGTAATTCACTGATTTCAGCCTAAAAACTGAAAGCTAAAAATACGAGTCCACCAGAATATTTCATTTATAGAAGGGGTCCAGGAGTTTTCAAAGTTTTGAAATCATTGACTTGGGACTATCCTGATGGACACGTAGCAATCAACTGGTTCTATACTCTTTTCTTTCTGAATTAAGGTTATGGTAAAATGACTCCCCATCACCGTCAATAATTGAACAACTGTAGGGTCAAAATTAAAAAAAAAAAATTCCGTCGAGGAATAAATATGATCAGAATAAATTCTATTTATGACATCACTGGTGTTTTCTGCTGAAAAACATCTATGATGGAGTAAATAAAAACATTTAAAGACATCTGGATTCTGGAGAATCTTGATGTCTGCTGTCAAGTAGTGATTCGTCGTCTGTAGCAGTAAGAAGTCAAAAAGTCGATTATGAAAAGACTGAGGGTTGTAATTCCATTTCAAAGGTTACAAACACCATAAGTTAAAGACTTGAAAGTAAGTAAACTGGTTAAAGTATATGCAGCCTCTTCTTCAATGAAGAGGAACCAATCACAGAAGATGATGGGCAATGTAAATCATTTATTATATGTACTAGCAAATACTTGTCAAAAACGACGGTTATTTGTGTATGAAAAGGCACTAAGAAGCCTATTTAGTTATTTTATTAGGTAATTCATTTTTGATAAATCAAGTATTCTAATTTCAAATTCTTTCTAAACTCTCAACTCAACATCGAACATTTCTTTTAGTCACTCACAAACTTTTTTTCTTTTCTTTTAGCTTCAAATGATCTACAGTTCTGTGATGTATTATTCATTGATATGTCATGACAACACATTTTGTTACAAAGCTTTGTGTTTTTTAGCTATCTTAATCTATTTTACATGGACCAATCCATTATAACTTTGAGGTTATAACAGGACATACAACCATACAATTAAGCGTACTAATTTGTATACATGACTTTTATATGGATAGATTGTGTTGTCTCATGCACTGATGGTTCTCGCAGGGGTCACTCTTCCAAAAAAGACTTTGAGGTCTTCTGATTGGATAATCCTAATTCTCTTTGATTGGTTAGAAGAGATGAAAGTGGAAATTTAAATATTCTTGTGTAGATTTTACATATATTCTAAGTCTGAAGTGAAGAAAGCATTTTCAATTCCAATACACCTTTCATGGGCTTATAATCTAAATATTACTAGTGATATATTTTTCCAGCTGTAATTTTATGTTCTGAGAAGTCCATATTCAGTAAATTTATGCAGATAATAAGTCTGGTTTTGAATTGGAGTGCAGCTCTTTTGCAAGTTAAAAATATTGTAAATTTTTTCCATTTTTGTTTGCAGGATTTCTCATCAAGCCTCTGGAATTTACAAACTGTATTTTAGAGATGAAAGAACTTGGAGGTAAGTTCAGCAATATCATGGAAATTAAATCTCTGATTTCCGTCTTTGACAAATGAAAATTTGGCCGTGCAAAAATCACTAAGTAACATGGAAGTGTTAAACATTCTGGCCATTTTGGACATTTCAAAAATCTTTTTGATGTTCTTGGGCCATTTTTGATGTTTTTAGCTTTTTTCTTATTTAGCACTTTTTGGCAATCAAACGAGTGTGAAAATATCTCTCAGTTGGCAACATTGAGATTCAGTCCTGGCAATTTGTTTAGCTAACACCAATATTAAATGAAAAAAAATGATGTGTTGTGATGGAGCTATCAACAAATACAGAAATTAATTTAAAAGAAAGGATAGATTTGAGAAAAAGGATTTACTTTAATTTAAAGATAAAGCTCAGGTACAAACTTTTTGATCTATATGTCATTTAAAGAACATTTTAGTGGGAATCCCATAGCTGTTTTCTCTATTGTCAAACTCCTTCTGAGTTTTGACTTCATTTTCCTCACCTAACAACAATGACAATTTCAGACCTCTGATGAAGACTAAAAAGGGAAAGGTTTAAAATTGTGGGTAGATAAAGAGAAAAAAGAGAGAGATTATATTCCTTCATCATCAATCAATGAAAGGAAGAGAGAAGAAAAGAGAGAGAAAGAGAAAATGGAAAGCTATGGATGTCTGTTTTCAGTTAATATCTAAATTGCCTCGAATTATGTCTAGAATTATCTAGATTTTCCTGCCATCTATCTAGAAAAATATCTAGATACTATTTTATGAAGTTCCCTTCCATGGCCAAATTTCAAAATCTAAGTTTACCTCAAAAATTATAAATATCTGAGTAAATTAAATCATTCACCCTTCTTGGTATATTCACCCTTCAATCACCTTTGTAGTTTCATTCACCCCAAAAGTAATTTCATCCACCCTGGGGTGGATCATTCATCAGTTTTAGAAACACTGGTCTAATAAATTGTGCAAAAAAAATAGAAATAAACATTTAACTATAACTTGAGAAATCTCTGAGTGTATGTACATAGATAACACAACTGGCCATTGTATGAAGTTGATATTTACCAGATATGTTAGTCCTTCCACCAGACATTGGAGTGTTAAATTTGAAGTCTCTCTGTTGTGTGTGTTTGCTCGATTTTACAATAAAAATATGACACACATTTTGTGAACGAAAAAAGTTTTTATGACGCAATTTGCATCTCTAATCATCTTGATATGGTTCCGGAATGGAATTAGGAGAGAGAAATAGATAGAATCATTTCTTTTCTTCAGAATTTTTTCTATAGAGCTAGATTAAATTAAATCGTAGTTAGATGACTTAACGGCATTTGAAGAAAAATTCTGTTTCGATTGTTATTATGATTACCGAGTAATGACGATATTTCTGTTTTGATTATTGCTGTTAATAACGAGATAGAGAACAGTGTCTCATTACTTCCAGTCTAAACCTCCTGAAGATTTTCGTAAAACCAGGTGCACCTTTTGAACAGGTATGCCCTAGTGCATATGAATATGTCTCAAATATTTAAATCTGCTTGCTCAAATGTATTGGATGCAGACATCTTGATTTTTAAATTATTAACTTTATATTTTAAAAATTCGTAAAAACAAATTTGTATGCTCACGTATACATGTGTCTTTACTGTTGGATCGACCTAGACCTTTGAGCTAATAAATTCATTCTTGTTCACCTTTGATACATAGATTTGTATACCTAGACAAAATCATTCATCCGAACTTGTTAACAATATCACATTAATCATTCTTCTCTGAGTCTTCACTAAAGAAAGCTTTAAATCAATATTTAGTATTGACTCACCATAGCCATGGCCACAGACTTGACTGAACAACCAGTCTCTTGGCAATCTTCCCTTTTCACTCATTCAGCTTTTGTTATGTCAGAGCTACTGGACACACCATTTAGCCTAGTTGCAAATTTTTTTTCTTTTTTACTGCTTAAAACAATTTTTCAAGGCTTTCAGATGAAATAGTTGTAGCCATAGCAGAGAATTTTTTTTCTATTTACCAGCAGGCAAAATCAGGCCCAAAAGTTGACAGTAATTATTTCATCATTTATTTTCAATTAGATGATGTAATCTAAACCAGGGCTTCTCAAAGTGGGGGTCTAATTATTAGTGATATTTAAAAAATCTTTTTTAAAGGACAACTTCTTTTTTTTTTTCTTTTTTTTAGAGTCTTTTTGGGTTCTTGTATAATAGTGTCAGCACTACCATACATACTACGGTGATTCACTTAATGGCTGGTGTGGTGTGTTTTCTCTTTCCCTCTGATTATATAAATAAATACTTATATAAACTTATTGGAAGTGAAAGATTTGAAAACATGTGGGTTACATCTCAATTTTTTTATTATCATAAAAATAAGCTTGATGCATTTCACTGAACTTTTATCACTATCTTCAAAGAAGCTATCATAGAAACAAAAAAAAATTTAGCAAAAAAAAGACGAATGTTCAGCAAAATGCATCCAGTTTATCTTTATGATAAAGTACATATTTGAGCTGTAACGCACTTGTTTTCAAATCTCTCACTTCCACATTGTCAAATTACTACCACCAGTTTGTTGGATTATTTTACATACACACATCAAACATAGAGTTACTATTAGAATTTGCAATCACATTTACAGACGTGTATTTACATGCTTTTGAGTCCTTTGTACACACCTGAAACTGAATATTCTTTGATTAGTTTCCAGAACGCTTCTTTTTTCAAGTTTGTTTATTTGACTCGATCCCAGCTGCAATACCTAATACCTATCTTTGTATTTCAGGTAGTGACAATATCCGGCCATATTGGGACCACTATTTTCAGCGTGTAGACGCTGTCATCTTCACAGTAGACAGTGGTGCAAGTGAAGAGAACTTGAAGCTTGCTTCTAGCGAGTTGCACAAAGCCCTGAGGAACAAAGAGTTATCAAATATTCCATTGCTTCTATTAGCCAATCACCAAGATAAAGAAAATGCCAGATCGCTGGACACGGTAAGTAATTTTCTGAACTAATTCAGTTATGAAATCCAAGATATCCTGGCACCCTGGATGGAAATGGCACAGTCCTTTCTTGAAGTAATAGTACAAGGGCGTCAGCTGCCACTTTTCATGAGTGGAGAAAAAGGGTAAATTCCAGCAGGGGTAAAGATAGCCCAAACTAAGACTGGGTGGTATATCAATTTTTACACGATATACTGGTATATTTTTGAACACAGTATAAGATTGAACAATACCCTTCACACTGATATAGCTACAATGGTGCTAATCTAGTTATTTTGTTGCTAGATCTAGCTCCTTTTGGGAGGGGGGGTGTTGCCTGTCCCCATCCTAAATTGTCAGAGCAATCCCACCCCCTACTCTCCCTCTGCATGCGCTAAACCCGCCCTTCTCTCTTGTGCAGTTCCTTCAACTGTCTACCTCACAAGAAAACTATTTTTTGTTCTATTCATATTTTTTATAGTCAGTTTAGTATAGTCAGAGTATTCTGTATTTTTGTTATAGTTGAAAAAGCAGCATTCTCAGAGATATGCCTTTTTTTTCTAGATTTATTTTATTCATTGTAATTTTCATTTCAGTTTGTTTTTAATAAAAAATCTTGTGAAATTTCATATTGCTCTGCCTTGCAATCGAATATAAGAAAATACTAGGATATATATCAGTATTTAGCATGATAATACTACGATATGAATTTTTATCCTTATTAACCAGCCCTAGATCCAACTAATTTACAAAATATAATTTAGACATTTATTTTATTTACTTTATCCTCTGCATAGTTATCAATCTAATGTCTTTGGTAGAAACTCAATTTTGTACAAATTTATCTTCATTTTTTATAAAAAAAAGACCCCAAAAAGTTCAATTTGTTATCATCAATTAGCTTGCTAGATATGACCATTTATTGTGACTACTGCTGTGACAGGAAATCAACAAAGCCTGATGGTATTGTGAGATACTGCTGGGGCTCCCTAGATTAGCGGTAATGGTGTTTTGGCCCTGAAACCAGCTGATGAAAGCTTTGTTGGCACCACTGTTGCCGTGACCTTGCCTCCTGTTGCCACTTATACAAAAGAGTATCATGTGGACATGATCTCATCTTAATGAGAATTGCATTTCATGAGAGAGCCTCATTCTGGAGGCAACACATTAGGAGCTTGTGAGTTGAAAGCCAAGTCAACCATGAGCGACTGTCAAGAAGTAAATCATCCGTCAAGCAACACATAGTGCCTGTGTTACGGTTCAAGTAACCAAAAGAAATAATTTATTACCATGTGTGATTAGAGATAATATGGATTGAATAATGAAACTCGGCCAATGAGGATTCCACGGATAAAACTTCAGACGATATTTAGAAAGAGCTGCCGCATTAACTCCTCTGATGCAACTGATAACAAATTTAAAATGGGCATTTTATTCTATTTTGGAGGGTTAAATAAATATAAAGTCTGTTTTTCATTTTAACTGGGGTGGCAATAGCAACAACTTTGTCCTCTAAATTGTTCTTTGGAAATCATAAGAATGCTGAAGTTTTACGAAAGAATTCACACTTGGGATATAAACAAAGCATCTTCAAAGGAATGGAGAACATAGTCACCGAAATGTTGCCATCTTGGCAACCTTTTGGAGAATCATCCAAAATCTATTTAGAAATTGCCAAAGAAAATGATAGATTGATCAGAATTATTTTATATTCCTACAGAACCTATGAGAATCAATAGAAGAAAGGACAATAAAATCGATCATAGAAGATTTCACTTAGATAAACTCACAACCATTTCTACAAATTCTTGTTACAAGTTCTAGAAGCAACTGGAATGACTTAACAGCAATTTAAGGTTCAATCCTTCTTGCTGGTGTATTTTTTCTCTAACAATGTTTTCATGTTGCTGACAAAAGAATTATGTATTAGAAATTCAAGTTTTAACCTGGATATTTATGTAAAACAGTGGTTGCTAACCTTTTTATACCTAGATTCTTTTGAGTACTTGTGTGAGAGTAAAATTCCTGTACCACCCCTAATATTTAAAATCATATATGAAGACAATGTTGAAAATAAAAACCACTGGATGGCAATCATTGTAATAATGCACTGTTAGCTGTAACAAAGAAAAAAAAAAGAATTGCGCTTTCCAAAATCAGAACACTTCATTGCGATGAATACAGACCTACCTTGCGACCTGTAATGGGACCACTTGAAAGCTCAAGTTGCCCATTAGTGGGTGGTATTACCCAGGTTGGTGACCCACTGGTGAAAAAGATTAACTAAAGTATATCTGCTCGGGCAACATCAGATATATTGAATTATCGTGGGATATGATTCGGGTGATCACTCATAAAAAATGTTGACATACTTTTTTTTAGTCAAACAAAAATTGTTGGAGATTGACCCATGGAAATATTTCTCATCCAGAATATCAGATGTTGTGGTTAACAAGCAGACAAGCCTACAAGCTGATCATATGTCCTACCAAATTTCATGGCTGTTGTGTATGAATATTTGCAACAGTTTAAATTGTAGAACAACTCTTCAAACCCCCACCCAACTGTGTCAAAATCCTCGGGATTAGGTCAATACTCAAATATCTCGGTAGTAAAAAATTAAAAAGAGGTTCTGATTTTTTAAAAAAATCTAGGTTTTTTTTTCCATCTATATTGACCTCTATTCTGTTAGTTTTCCTGTTAAAATCAACAGGTTGGTCACAGTTTCAATTCTGGAAGAAACATTTCGTCCGAATTCTCAATTGTTGTTGCTTGGCTTGGCTGTTTTTACTCGTCTGCCGTGACCACCAGACGTAACTTGGAATTATCATTTATTCCAGTCTTCACAGAATTGACCTAGTGAAGAAATTTCGATTCCCTGAAATACAGCAAAAGGCACCTGCCGTGTAGGGGGTGATCAATTAAAAAATCTGGAAAAGGGGGGAGTTGTTACTTCTCTCACCTTAGTTGGGCAGTGATCACTAAAAAAATTTGAATTTTTGAAAACAGGTGACCAGTTTAGCATAAAGTTTCATTGCAGATTGAACCCCCATTAAAAACCTGAGGTGGGGGGATGGGATAAAAAAGACCCTCTTCAAAAGGCGTGTAATAATGTAAATTTTCAAGGCTCTAGTATGGAAAATGTGTTTTGTACTGTTTCCGTACTTTTAAAACCTTGAATATTGGATATTTTTTGGACCAAAAAGCTCCCAAAGCTCCCAAAGCTCCCCAACAAACACTTTTTTTTAGAAAATCACCCAAAACGTTTTTGGATGGGTTTTAATGAGTACTAATGCAAATTTTTACCCTGATAGGTTGATTGGTGCCGCCTGTAGACATTCCTGATTGCGGGGCACAAACTTGTGACCGATGTAGGATAAAGTTTCATTGTTGATTAAATTCCCACTGAAAACTTTTTCATTTTGGGAATTTACAAAAAACCCGAACCATTTTCAGAAGAGCCCTAGTGGAGTTATTATGCAAATTTTTAGCCGTATAAGTTGATTGGTGCTGCCTGTGGATGTTCCTGATACAAAAATGGCCAGAGTGGAGTGAAAACTGAAAGAAACCTATGTTTTTTTACATTTTTAGTTGACAGTTTTTTAACAAATGCAAAGGAAAATAACTCCACACATTTCAAGAAGCCAACTAGATTAACCAGGGATATGGCTGTGGAGAGGACATTTGAATAGAGAAACTGAATCTTTAATAATGCCAAACCAGGTATATTGAGGCAAATATAGACAGGACAGCAAATTGGTTATTGTAAACTATGCTTTGATAGAGATGAGACTGTGAAGTGAATGTAGTACAGTGGCTCAGGAGGAGTACAAAAATGAATATGAAAGGGTAGGGAAGATATTCCCTCAGGAATTGTGCAAATGACTGAGATCTGAATATAGAGATGAATGTACAAACCTGCATTGGGCATTGGGAACTCAAAATGAATGTTCAATCAGGCCAGAAAAAATGAGATCTAGTCATCATGAATGGAGAAGAAAAACTAGTCAGACATTAAATGTCACTGTCCAAGCAGACCATTGAATAAAATTGTAAGAAAATGAAAAGCTTGACAAATATCTTGACCAGTTTTTCTCAACCGAGGCAATATAGACCCCCCCCCCCAGCTGACGAAATTTGAGCTGAGGGGAGGGGGTTAGATTGTCACATATTAATAGATTTTTCTTGAAAAGAAGATTCAGCAATTTTTCATTTTATGTTGGTAAAGTCGGGAAATAATGGGAATTACTCCCCCTGGGTGAATCACAAAATACGTATATATTTAAAATATTGTTTTGATTATTTATTCCCTCTTCTGTCATCATCTACTTTCATTATTTAAGTGCATGTAGGTTGTCCTGAAGCTCCCAATATCTACTGCAAACAATTTTTTATGAAAATATCTTGTTTTAACCTAGATAAGTTATTACATAGTGAAAAGTAATGTTCCTTTTTGAAGATGTACTGTCGAGTTACTTGATGTAGAGAGTATTTATTTGGCTAAAGGCATCAGATGATATAGAGTTGTCAGTTGCCCCCCCCCCGAGGGGGGAGGTTAACCAAAGCAGAGGAGGGCAATACATTTAAAGAATAACTCTAGGAGGGTGATAGAAAGGAGAAAAAAGATCAAGAAACCCTGATGGAGACATTGGGGAAGAACAGAAAGAATTGAGGAGCATTAAGATAACCATTTTACAGTTTTTAAGTAGTCCTGAAGAGTCTTGTTTGTGAGTGTTCTGCCAAATTTAAATCGCTATTATATCTTATCTAGCAACATGAAATTAATAAATCTCATATTGCTGTAGGGATTATTCATTCTATTATATAAAGATTTCAGATTCTTAAGGAAATATTTTTTGTCAGGTAGAAGTTCTGTATGTTGTGAATGTACAAAAATGCATATTTGATAGGTCATCTCATTTCAGTTGTCAGATGAATTCTAACTACTATGATTTCCAGTCTATTCACAAAAATGTAATCAAGTTTATACATAAGCACAGATTGGTCTATTTTCAATGGTACTAACTTGATAGACCTAATTTCAATCTTATCCTCACAGATTGTCATAAATGAGTTTAGAACACGTATTTTATTTCAGGTCAATATTAATAATTTTACTAAAATGATTGAATAAAACACTTGTCCTTCTTGAAGTAGAAAGGTAATATTTCATTTGCCTTCATCTTAATCCTTATTCATTCAAGCAGTTTTGATTAAAACTAGAATCAATAATTGATCTAAGTTCAATATTGAAAGTCAACTGTGAATTATCGTTTTAAAGCCCTACAGAAACCAGTTGTTAAGAGCTAATAAAAGAAGTTACCCAAATTTTATCGTCAAATTCCAGTCCAAACCTGGATTGACTTTGTTTTCCTACCTTAACAAGAACAACCTTCACCAAATTAAGGGGTGTAAAAATTCCTCTAATGTGATTTGAAATCACAACCAACTGATTGGTTCTCATGTCTCTTACTGACTGAGCTAGATTGACAGGTCGTACGTATTTAGCAAAATTTAGACGGGCAATATGCAAGAGCTTATTTCATTCTAATGAATAAATATGTTCATAAAATTAACATTTCCCTGTCATGATTTAAAATCATGACAAACTAATTTGTAAGCTAGTATCTTACCGACTGAGCCAAACTGAGAAGTCTTACGTGTCTACAAAACTTGACTTACACAAATGCAAGGGCTTATTTCATTGTAATACATGAATGCATTTTTACAAACAATATACATATTTTTATGATTCTTTATTTGTAATATATATAATACAAAAGTTGCCGTAATCTTCAGTCAGAAATCGAAGCAGGAATGGAGTTTGACCCTGCAGCAGCCAGCTTTGTTTTATATTACTTTATTATGAAATAAAATGATATTTTTGTGTGTGTTGTTTTATTTGTGTGTCTCTTTTTAAGGTATTATGGTGAGTTGAAAATCTCTGTAATAGATGAGAAAACTGATTTAGATGATTGTTTTATTAGGAAAAAATTTGATTGAAAAAAACACCACTTTCAATCACTCTTTTTTTGAAAGTCATATTTCTATTTGTTTTAGCTGTTTTCCCTTTGCGGAAAATCATTTGTCTACTTATGAATGTATGGATGAATTCACCATCACAGCCAATAATTGGACAACTGTAGCATCAAAATATGAAGTGATGGAAAAAAAATTTCATTAAAGAATGAATCTGGCCAGAATTCTAACTATGACATCATCAGTGTATTCCACTGGAAAACATCTGAAATAGAGTAAAAAAAAAATCTAGAAATTGAAGAATCTAGATATTATTTAAATTAGAAGCATGCAACGTGTGCATGAGAGAATCATGCTCAACCTCACATTGAGAGATCACAAGACAGCACAGTATATCAGGAAGAAAACGGGAGTCGGAGACATCATAGAATCTATTAGAAAACTCAAATGGCTATGGGCAGGTCATGTTGCGAGAATGGCAGACAACTGATAGACATCATGACTCACGACACGGATCCCCAGAGATCACATGCAAAACCGAGGCTGACAGAATACAAGATGGAGAGATGAACTAGACAAATTCAGAAAATACTAGCTCCACAATGCCCACGATAAGAATTGTGGCAAATCCTTGGAAAGGTCTGCGTCCAATGACGGACAGTAAAAGACTGATGATAAAAAAAGGTCAAAGGTCTCTTCCAAAAAACACAAAAAACATTTTTAGAAAGAGGTTGTGTGGTGTACTGATGCCAATTATCAAGTCTGTGGACAAAAAGGTCTTGAATCCTAATAAACACTTACACACGTATAAAGATAGGATAGAACACTTTGCCCCCTTTGGTGGCTACAATGGTTCAATAAGTTCTACCTTCGCTTCATCAATTATATTAATGATTTGCCATTGTAGCATCAAATAAGTAACTTTTTAAGGATTGCTTGTTTTGTCTATAAAATTGATTCTTATGCTTCACTCTTAAAAGACATTCATCAAATTCAGATAAGTCCTCCTGAGTGGTTGTTACTTTTACCTTACCTTCTGGTTTATTTAATGCATTAATATGACAGGTCTGGTTTGTTACTCGATAGAAACTGTCGCACGACCAGAGACTTTTGGCAGCATGCCACGTTGAGGTGATCAATGAATAACCTTCTTCTCTTGCATTTTGTTGGAAAAAAAATGTCCGAATTAACTGACACAAACCGAGGGATCAATTCAATATAAATATACATTGCAAAATTACATCCCCCCAAGCTATGGAGGGGGGTTCAAAAAATCAAAAAACATTTTTTCCTTGACTCTAGCTCCATTGAGCTGTCAGTATACCTGATACATACATAGCCAACTAGACCAGCTTAGAAACTGAAGATACCTATGTTGAGAGTCTTGGTTGACTGTTTCTAATTTTTATAATTTATGAAAAATGAAACAAAAATAAGGTGCTTAATGCTTTTGGAAAGAGTCTCCATAATGGAAATAGTTTTTATGCTTCAGGCAAAAGATTTTTGAAATACAACAGTAACAACCATGCAACATGTACAAGAAAGAATCATGTTTGAGATCACACTGATAGGTCACAAGATAGAACAGTATATTAAAGGAAAAACAGGAGTCAGTCAATTGCTGGACATAGAAACCATTAGTTTACTCAAATGGCAATGGGCAGGCCAGGCTGTGAGAATGGCAGACAACCGCTGGATATCACAACTGAGCTCATATGTGAAATTGTGGATGGCAAAAGATAAGATGGCCTGATGATGCGGACAAGTTCAAGAGATAATGGCACTGTAATGCCAAGAGAGGTCTGGCTTATCCTGGGGAAGGTGTATATCCAACGACTGACATCAAAAAGCTGATGATGAGTCTGCATTTGGAGATTGTCACTAGATAAACAAATAAACGGTTTTTTATTGTTTGGCTTTGGGCATTGTGGCTAAGCTATGAACGTTTTTGTAGAAGTTGTGAAAATTATTTTGTCAGGAAAAATAACATTTACATGTTTGTAAAACAATTTGTATGCAAGTAAAAAAGACTGAATATTGAACAAAAAATACTTTTGGCAAAGTTGTAGAAATTCTTATACTTTATTTTAAAATGCTGTTGACGTTTATTCAAATCAGTTTTTCTTTGTGCTTTTTAGAAGTAATAATACGGGCCTCTGCTGTTATAATGTATTTGTCTGGTCCCAAGAAAACCAACTGCATTATAACTGAGCTGTGATAAATAACAACAATATGATACAAACTATACCAAATTTCAGTTGTTAAAAACAAAAGATAAGCATATTTACATCAATGACTCAATCCTAAGACACAAAATCATGATATATATACATATATATATATATATATATATATATATATATACAATAAGACAGGTTTTTAACATATATTTTTAAGGATTGTAAAAGAACCAAAGAGATAGATAAGTACGATTGTATATAAGCAAGTGGTGTCGGTCATAATCTCCAATCTGGAAAAGAAAACCGTAATCTCTACATCAAATATATCTCTGAATTTTGAGATGAGATATTATTATTATTTCTATTGATATTTGGACCATCCTCATCTTGGTTGTTTTTCATACAACGTTTCGGCCGTTGTGCTCTACGGCCTTCATCAGGTATCATCTGGTAGGTGTGGCGAAGTAACGAACCGAACCCTTTATTTAATCATAGAGTAGTGGTTACAGAATCAGACTGAATTACTGCTAGTAATCTAATGGTTCTAGGTTCAATCCCAGTGTGAGACAATAATAATACTACTAATGCTAAGAGGGGAGTGCAGTCAATATACCCCCGTCGGTTAAATAAAGGGTTCGGTTCGTTACTTCCCCATATCTACCAGATGATACCTGACGAAGGCCGTAGAGTGCAACGGCCGAAACGTTGTATGAAAAACAACCAAGATGAGGATGGTCCGAATATCAATAGAAACTCTACATCAAATGTTGAAGTCTTGAAAAACCAAAATTCATCTCAGTGATTGTATTTCAAAAATGACCAGAAAAACAATTAAATTTGATAAAACCTTTGGATTTTTATTCCTTGACTACTGAATTTGTTTATGGAAATGTTACTTGATAAAACAAAATAGTGGAAATCTGTATTTTTATGTAAGAATCCACCTTTTTTTTAAATTTATGATATCTCAATGTGCCTGCAAAATTTTCACCTAAATTTTGACTCCTGTGAGAAAAAGCCTTAAACTTGTATAAAAGATAATTTTATAATCAAAATCTTTAGTAAGAGGAAAGATTTGAAAAAGAAAATCTGATGTACTCTCTATGAATAAGCCCTATAAAACCGGAGATTTTTCTTAAGTTGGCTGAGTAAAAAGTTGTTCATTTGTAAACAGAAAACTGACACAACATTTTGCATCAGAAAATTTACCAAAATTTTTTCATGGAAAAAACTTCTGAAATTGTCTACCTTTGTTTTTCAAATTGAAGGAATCTAATATTTTTGTCATGTTAAATAAGATTTAATGAAATTCTTTCTTAATTCGAAGACAAGGGGGTGATTATGTTATACGTAGATAAAGATAATAACTTCATGTATATTATGAAGAAGTTTTTAACTACAAAATATGCATGAACTAACCTACCAAATTATCTTTTTATTTGGGTAGTTACTTGATTATGGACGATCAACTAAAAACAGCCTTATATTTTTGTACAAAAAGAAGAGAATTTGACCTACCTTGATCTTAATGGCCCAATTGTCAAAAAAAAATCTTAACTCTTGAAAATTCCTGCAACTACAACTAACAGATATCTAAACATGGGCGAACAGACAAAAGCACTCATTGATTGTCATGAAAGGGTTTGGGTCTACTAAGAGTCAGTGTGAAAAACCTGCAGATCTCACAAATGCTTGGGAAGCACCAGAGCTGGGGGAGGGGGTGGGGGCACAATATATCTGTGGAATCCTGAAAGATCTAAAAAATAACGTGAAAAAAATCTTCAAATAATTTGCCGGGGGTACAGTCGCACGGAGTGCCACAACTTTTAGTACTTTCAATCTGATGCCCTAAGTATTTACTGTTCGATTACTGAGCTGGTAAGTAAATTTTTGTTGAACAACCATGGAAATGCTGTATAATTGGACAAGAAAAACTTCTACAAAATTTTTGCTCACTTCTGGATGGGACATGTAATGAATGAGAGCCATAGAGAAAATTGATGTATTCTGCAGAGGGCGAGGAGTAATATTAGATTGGTTATGGATATTTCACCAGTGTGGTCTTGTGAGGAGATGGTCATATTTCGTATTAAAAAGGAACCTCGTGGCAGACTGAATATATCCGTTCCACGCTGCCCGATTGTCAGGGACAATGATGACATGGTAATAAAAGATGAGAAAGACAACCTTTGTTGAATGATTTATTCACTCTTCAGCAGATAAGAAAATAGATATTTTGTTATATGTGTTCATATGTAAGTCCTAGTAATATTTTGGTGTTGAATGCATGGTAAATAGTTGGATTTTTTTTTTTAGTTTGTATGTCTTTTGGAGGTAAATATTTATCTGTGCAATTTCAAATATTTTCTTTTTGTCGAACAAACCAACAAAACCAGATCATTTTTAAAAATCCTTTCTTTAAATATCTATTTAGTGATGATTACCTTATGGAGATATGAATGTCTACCAAGATAAAAGATTGGTTCAGAATATTCCACCAATGTGGCCTTGTGAAATGATAATGATATTCCGTATAGGAATCGGACTCGAGTCCAGGCAGCCTGATTGTAATGGATAGTAATAACATAGTAATGAAAGATGAGAAGCATAACCTTTGGAAATTAATTATCTATTCATTCTTCAACAAAAAAAAAAGTTATTTTGGTAAATGTGTCCACACGTAAGTCCTGGTAATATTTTGAAAATAAAAGATGTGAAGCATGATCTTTAGAAATTAATTATTCATTCATTCTTCAAGAAAATGAATATTTTGGTAAGCGTGTTCATACATGAGTCTTAGTTATATTTTGTTTCTGAAAATAAAAGTGATTGCGAGTTAATGAATTGTCTTTTTATGAGTTCATGTATGTTTTGACGTGAGTACAGGATAGGATCGAACGGTGCTAGAAGTGAATGCAAAGTATTGTCAATTAATGTTTGAGTGGATGCAAAGTATAACCAAATGAGGTTACTTACATTTCTGGTACATCAGTTACAAATATGGACCATGGCTTAGCATGCCCTTTGGTGCACATGATCCATCTGAAGTCCCCATATGAGAAAGGAGTGAGAGACTGGAAAAAGTCCCTATATTCTAGATATTTACCAGAAATGACGCTGACACTAAAGGACCTCAAGCAGATATTTACTTAAGTGAGAGAACTACTATTCTCAATCATTACATCTTTTTTTCCATTGAATAATTTCAGATCACGACAACTTCTTATTTTAAAGTTACTGTATGAAATAAGGATACAAATGCGAACTCAGCAAAATAATCATTATATGTCTATTGATTTATTTATAATTTCAGCTTCGAAAGTTATTCAACTGGGAATCTGTGTCAGCCAACCGACCATGCATTATTCAGGCATGTTCTATTAAGAACAAGGACACCATTGAACAAGGCTTCAAAAAGTTATGCGAGAAGATGCTAGCTATTCAGAAAATGGAAGCTAAAGGAGCACAATGAACTGCCATGCAGGTATGACATTTTTTTCCATAATACTTGGTTAGCATAACGGTATCTCTATCTTAGATGTGGAATAATAATAATGTGACGTGATCACAACCACTCAATACGAATATGCCAGTTCCTGAGAGAGCACATCATCACGTGTTCTCCCTGGAGCGGTGAGTCTGAAAGAGGACTAGATGCACTGTCCATTCCAAGCTTAACAAGATCTTCTGTTTATCAACTGCAGCGTTAGGGCTAAGACGGCCACAGAACAATTTTGTTGCTGCATACGGCACCTGGTATTCTCAGATGGTCACCCATCTGGATGATTACCTGGCTCAACGTCGTGTTACTTCAGTGATCATTTAAGAACTAGTGTATCCACCAAGATTTGGCCGTAGAGGAGGAGGAGATCATCATCATCATCAATGTTTACATAAATAGATATATCCTAAAACTATATATTCCTCCTTCACATACACACACAATTTATATATATATAATGTGTATGTGAAGAAAGAGTATATAGTTTTAGGATATATTTATGTAATCATACATGTATTTTTATTATTATTATTATCATTATTATTCCAATATGGCCAAATCTTGGTGGATACAGTATATACATATATATACATATATAATGTGTGTGTGTATGTGAAGAAGGAATATATAGTTTTAGGAACTAGATTTGTTTGAACCAAATTATTTACAGTAGTGAGTGAAACAACGGTGATGATCGGGAAATAAAGAAATGAGCTCTGGCTGCGATTTGAACCCACACCCATTACCATGGGAGAACCTATGTAGCCAATGTCTGTGCTAACCGATTGAGCCATCAAGACTCAGAAGGTAGAGAGAGATTGAAATATTACTTTTAACTCATTCATTCTTCTCTCTGATCACTGGCCCATATTGTTTATGTGTTCTGTTAGTCTCAGAACATCAGGTATGTATGTATTTCTATGTATATATTATTGTTCCTATGTTGACAGTATGATAAATAATGGATATCATATATATATGTATAAATAAATATATGTATTTATATATGTATTTACATATATATAAAATTGATGCAAACGATAATAAAGTGAATTATATTAGGATTGGCAAAAAGACATGAGTTGACATTTATATCAAGAGTTTTTGATTCAAGTTTATTTTTTCTGTTACCCTTTCCTTAGTTAGTATCCAGAAACTTGGTATCATTAAAAAATTGATTGAATAATTTTTACAGACCTATAAGTATCATTGATCTGCGAGTAGTATTGAGATCATTGCAGTTATAATTGTTATGATTATAACAACCAGAAACCCAAATTTTCTTTACATTTGTAATTCATTTTATTTGAATAAAATACATATTTTCCTATCAATGGTTGATATCTTAGTACTAGCTTAACCTTTCTATCAAAGAATGACGGAAATATTTAAGTAATTTTTTAATTGCATTGTACTTAAAGAATATCAAAGACATCATATTGTGGAACATTCTCTTCATTATGTTCAATATTTCCTGAATATTAAACTAAACTTAAGATAGAATTAAGTAAAGAGATGAAAAAAACTTGGATGAGTCCAATTCAATTGTTGATCATCATATTGTTTTTTTTGTGTATGTATAGATATTGAAAAGAGTTGCACATAAAAAAAAATTTATCTGTAAATATATATGTTTGTATTGTGGATGTGAAGAGATGCGACAGAACCCACTTTTCCTGAGAACTGACCATTTTAGTCCCTACCACCTCATCTCACTGCCGTTTCTTATCTAAGACAAGCCCAACACCTACAGAGACAGGAAACAAAAAAAACGCTGACCCCTCCTCTTACAGACCTTTCTTATTTCAGACCAAACTTATCTCCCACCAACACAGATAGATCCTGCTCCAACTGAAAAACCAAACAACGTAGAAATATCCCCGTTTCTTTCGTCAACCCCAAACATATAAACAGCAATATTTTCTCTGCACCGCTGCAAATTTTTATTTGAGAAAGATGGCTGGCACCTGTCAAAATGCAGCGAAATATGCCCATGTGATCTTAAAGATTTTTTGGGATGTAAAACCTGCTTTCTCTTAAGCTTTTCTCTTCACTTTCCGATTGTCATTTTTATCAACATATATATGTTGATGAACATTTGTCAATTTCTCAAATAAAGAATATTTTGCTCCCCAAAACATACAAATGATATTCAATTCACCATTGAATAATTATAACAAAATTTTACTTTTACTACATCATCAGAACATAAATTAATTCAATTTTCACCATGTCATTATGTGGTGACATAAAGAGTATGACAGATGATGAATATATATAAATAAATAGGTCTGGTTAGTCACTCAATGGACACTTGTTGGAAGCAGCGGTGATCAATGAATGATTTATTTCTCTCGCCTTCTGTTTGGGCAGTGATCACTAAAACATTTAGATTTTTGGTAACAAGTGGGCACAAATTCAGTGATCAATTCAGGATCAAGTTATCTTGAAAATTGAACCCCCAATTGAAAACCTCTCCGGAAGGTGAATTTAAAAAAAACAAAAAACGTATTTTTTGTAAACAGTCATAAATGTTTAAGTCTTCGGCTCTGCATCTCCATCGATGCAGCACGTGTATGTCATAGCCAGCTAGCCAACTTGAAAACTGAAGAAACCTATGTCGACAGTTTTGGTTTATGGTTTCTAATACACATTGCGTTTTATTACATGTTGGGTTTTCCTTATTATTTTACCGAGTTCACACAGAAAATGTGGAAGAAGCACATTAATCAAATACCTCCCAAATGAGAAAAGTGATGTCATTCAAGACACATCTCATGTCATTATAAATCAACTGAAACTTATATTAAAGGCAGTGCTAAACAAAACACATTATAAATGTTGGTAGTTAAAGTTTCCTTTATAATTATTTATGGCTAACTATATCCAATTTCACTCAGGGTTGATTGCTCTTGTAGCTTACATTATTTCCCATGCTTTCTGCACATTTCATAACTGCCCTCTCAAAATCATGAAACCATAGACAGTCTGTCTCTTTTTGTTTTTAATGACACCAGTTTCACAGTATTTAAAAACGAGAACTCAATTCAAAGAGAGATTTTTGTCTGAGATTTTAAGATGAGCATTCATTTAAGTCAATGATTTTTTTAATATCAAATACCCGTAACCCCACGAATGGCCCACCTATCCAATCAACCTATTGGCTTACAGATTCTTCTCTTCTTGCTCATCTGTCTCTCTGTGTCTCCAGGTGTCCCTGGTCACATTTTAGGGGTGACAACCCTGAAAATTTTTATGAGTAAATCCCTGGGCATTATCCAAAAAATGTTTTGTTTTTTTTCTGTATTTTCAAACAATTGCTTTTTGGGGTCTCTGTGGTCATTTTGAACCAACAGTGCCCGAATCTTGTGCTGATATTTTTTTTAGAGAAAAATCTCTAGCCCACTTGGCTGGTTGGTTGGGCAGGTCATTTGTGGGGCTACAGTGATTCGATTGCTTGTAAAACTAGCATTCCAGCCATTGCTCCAAAGTTGAACCCCCTGCTAATTATTTGTAAGAATGTCTTTTAATCATAAGGTGTAATTAAGGTACAAAGTCTATATATGTGTTTTTTCATGACAGACATACATGTAAGAAAAGGAAACAAAGATATTTTCTCTCTTAAAAAATTATCATGATATTGGTATTTTTTAATTTATTGCGAAAAAACAAAACAAGAACATTTATTCAGATGTCTGAAAATGCTTGTGTTTTTTAAAATATAGAGAAGCTCCATTAAGTTAAAATACTTTAGTTGTTACATATTTATGTCTTCGCAAGAAAAGAAAAATAATCTTATTTCAAAACTGGGCTATGAGCTTTTCTTCTCAGAGCATGTGAATTTTGCAATACTCCTTTGTAATCATATAGAACAAATTTTATGCAGGTATTTATAAAGAGAATTAAAGAAGATATTTTTAGTTGGGCTGCAGTTGATATTACCCATTCAAGTATCAACTATTTCATAATTTCCGCATTCATACCTAAATCTCTTTAGAATTTATGTGTAATACTTTCTTAATATCTTTTCCTTTTTACAGGTAACAACATTACAGCAACCAATCCCAAATTGTGTCTTTTTCTATCACTGATCAAAGTTGACAAATAAAATACTTTTTATATACATACATCATGGAAAAAAAAATGAAAAAGAAAAAAAAAATTTTTTTCTAAAAACTCAATGCTTGTAAAAAGATAATTTCCAAAGAACAAATATATTTTTGCTAACTTTTTTTGTCCTTTCTTGGCTTTTAAAACAAAGTTAATGTCACTGATCAGAATTTGTCCATCAATATGGATAAGATTAGAACATGTTCAATTACTATGTGAAATCTGTACAATTTATGGGACAATAAGACGTGTATTTTCCACAGTGCCAGTTGTTGACATTCAAGCCCAGGTAAGAGCCAAGATTTCAAATGTTGACTTTCAAAGCAGGCAGGCCCTCTCCCATTTTTGAAGATTGATACAACACACTCTTCCTACACTTTTTTTTGCCTTTTTGACAGACTAAGCTGAGCTTAGCACACATATACAATGATAAGCACAGTTAATAGAAATGCTAAACTGATTAACAGCTAGAAAATTAGCAGAAGCAAAGATTAACGCTAACTTTTATTATATGAATTAAACTTCAATTTTGTTTTTATCTAAATCCCTTAGAAACCGATCTAGAGGGCTGAAATTTTAATATGTTGCAGCTTAGATAACGAGCTTTGAATAAAATGTATGTTGAATGTAAACTAATGTTTAATTTCATTTGTTCATTTAATTATTTATGTACATCTTGATCATCATCTGATATTGGCATGTAATACTTTTTTTTCATAGCTCCGTCTAAGCTACAACTTACTAAAGCTTCAGCCCTCTAGATCTGTTTTTATAGGTTTCAGAGCAAAAAAAAATGAATCAAAGCTAAACTCATGTAATAAAATACATTGGTTATTGGTTATCCTTCCTTCTCGAAAATTTTTCGCAGTTTTTCAGTGTTGTTAGCTGTGCCGACCAATGCACACACACACACATACACATACATGTATATAACTTCAAACTTTTTGCTAAATATTTTTCACCATGAATACATTCTACCATGTTCATCAAGTTTGAAGAAAAGAAAAAAAAAATTTGTGTGATTAAGTGACTGACTGCAGTTAATTTCCAGTAACTCTTCTGCATCATTTCGATATAAAAAAAAGAAAGAAAAATATCTTGAATTGGAAAAATCTTAAATGATTTGGCATTTTCATGCTGTATAATTGGTCTGTGTTGTGGATTACAAGAAAAGGAAGAAAGTAAAAGAAAATTAATCAACACCAAATTTTTTAAGCTTCTTTCATTCTTTCTTTGGTGCTTAAAAAATGAAAGAAAATACAAAAATAATGTCACAGACAAAATAAATATATTGTAGATAATAACGGTAACTTATCAGTAATGAATGGTCGTATTAAAAGCTTGCACTAATAATTTATTTTTGTGTGCACTGAAAAGCTAGCACTGTGTCCGGCCACATTGCAAATGAAATAAAACTGTACATTAACATTAGATGGACTTTACTCTGTAAAAGGTTACCCATTTTATACTGTCCAGGTTGAATATGACTCAACTTTGTCATCAATAAGAATTGATTTTTTATGCATTGACCATAACTTTTTTGGTTATAAGACTTCAGGATAATTGTTTCTGTTCAAATCTAACTTTTCATTTCAGTGAATTATGTGTTGAGATTGATATACTGACACTGCCAGAAGACAGACAAAATTTATTGAAAAATCTTTCTATTTTCACATTTCTCTGCTAAATAAAAATCTAAAAAAGTTTATCCATTTTACTTCTTTCTTCGTGTCTGTGTTTTCATTCTTTTATTTCTACTTCTATAAGAAAATGCTGACTTCATCTATCTACAATAAAACTACAGGACTCAGCCATAAATTACAAATTCAGACCTCCACTGGTGACAGAAAAAATTTCTTCTCAGCAAGAGCAGCAAATCTATGGAATAGCCAGAGGGAAAAAAAACCGTCGCATCCAAGATTATCAAAATTTTTCAGATAATCTTTACTTGTCTTCACATCATAGTCAATGATCGAACGACCATTGCATCAAAATTTGAAGTCATTGAAGAATAAATATGTTAAGAATAAATTCTGCTTATGACATCACTGACATTTTCTACTGGAAAACATTTAAAATAGAGTAAAAAACATCAAACAATATCTAGGTTTTTCGGCTGGGATGTCGATGCCAATTTTCAAGAGCACTGAAAAACAAGCAAGCAAAGAAATAAACATACACATACAATATAGAAAAAAGATAGAACCCTTTGGCATCTTTGATAGCATTGGTTATTCAATCCTGACATTGGTCATACCATATTCAACTACCAATTTTTTCATTAGTTTAATTCCACCCAAAGTGAACTGAAGCTGGTTTGATGACGAAATTGACTGCTGTCAAAAAGAGCCTATTTCAAATGCATTCAAGTACATAAATTTCAATTAATCTGTCAAACATAGCATGATTGCAACAATAAAAAAATCATCTCCCCTGAGAATTTTGAGTCAGAAGAATCTCCTCCATTATAAATTCAAGACAGGTATTGCTTGTAAATCATCATCATCATCATCGGCCTCTTAGCGGTCATTGTTGGACACAGACCTACCCCAAGATCCACTAAACCTCAATCATGAAATTGTCTAGCTCGTCACGCCTTCTTATTTTCTGTTGGCCACAGTTTTGCATATAATCTCTCGGGATCCATGTTATGTTGTGATATTGAGCAGTTGTCTGACATTCTTTCAACGTATCCGGCCTGTTGCCATTTGAGTTTTCTAATGGTTTCTATGATATTTTGGACTCCTGTCTTTTCTCTAATATATTGTGCTGTTTTATGATCTCTCCGTGTAAGGCTGAGCGCAATTCTCTTCTTGCGGGGTTCTTAGTTCAAAGATCAATCTTTTGGTTAGATTCTATATTTCAGCTACATAGGTGACTATCCCAAGGATGCATTGGTTGTATGCCCTTCTTTTTAGGACCAGAAAGATTCTTTTGTTCTTGAGAGTCGAGATTGCACTACCAAAAGCTTGACAACTTAGAGTGATTATGCGCTTGATTTCTTTTTCTTTTGAGGATTTCATGAAGTTTTTTTGTCCTTGGTAGATGTAGTGGTCTACTTTTTTCAGCTCTGCATTTTTGATTCTGATCATTGTGTCTTTGTCCTCAACATGTTTGCTGTACATGACATTCATTTTGCTGAAAATCATGTGGAGGCCAACTTTCTTGCTTTATTTATTTAGCTCATCTAGTGTTATTTAGAGATCATGAAAATTCTTATAAAGAGGACAATGTTGTCAGCAAATCTAAGGTTACTTAGGTATTTGCTGTCTATTCTGATTTACTTTGTGTTCCCTGTCTAGGTTTCAGAAGATGTGATTTCCCTTATTTTTGCCATAAGTCAATTTGATTTCCTTGATATGAAAACATTCAAAATACTATACACAACACACATAAGATCCCAATTAGAATAGGCTTTGCAAACATGGTCGTCTCATTGCAAAAGCGATATAAAAGAATTGGAAAACATTCAAAGAAGAGCAGCAAAACTAGTTCCAAAACCTAAAAAGGCTCCCCTATCAAAAGAGAACTTGGAGAAAAGAGGAGTCATGATAAAAACATCTAAAATAATAAAAGCCCTCGACAACATCCCAAGCAAAAAATTTTCAATTCTTGGATATATGGAAATATATATATATATATATATATATAAATCAAGAACATGGCAGAAAAATTCAAGAAGGGGTTTTTTCTCACTAAGAGTTGTCAATAATCGGAACCAATTAATGAATCAAGACCCAGGTATAATAGAAGCTAGAACAATGAATGGCTTTAAAAATGAAAACGACTGTTACACAACCTGCAAATACAAGAAAATAAAAGCTTTTGAAGAAGACAAATAATAAAACTCTCAAACAGAAAGTGAGATACAAGCACAAGTATTTTATTTCATCTTTATAATGTTTTAGAATTGTTTCAACTGTGGATGACTTGTAGAGAAACACTCCAATCAAAATTAGGGAATAGTTTCCTATGGTAAATTATGTCTTTGACAAACAGTTTTTGATAGATTGTTTGAGAAAATGTTCAATATTAAAAGCGTAAGAATTATAATTACCAAAACTCATTTGTTACTTTTCAATTCATAAAAATGATCTGATATAAATTTTTATTAGAAATAATTGTATTTTTGTGCAGGAAAAATGATACTCAAAATGTCTGTGTATTTATTTCATTTTTTTGTTCTTTTTAAAAATGAAAATGAATCATTATAGTTCAGAATACTTCATTGAATAAAATAAAATAAAAAATATCTTTATTTGACAGTCAGTTTTGTTGTTTAAACCTGGAGTGCCTAGGAGGGCAGAAGGGAATAAAAAGTATAACCTGATTAAATGACTAATTTCATTCAGCTGTTTATCTTTTATTGATTGTCTCCTTGAGAAATGAATGATCATGAAAAAGTACAGAATCAAGGGAAGAGTATCTTCTCATCCAGATTTATGAATGGAGTTTGACGTCACTCAGGTAACGGAACCACAGAGAAAAATATGCATTTCAATACTGAACAAAACTGGTTGGAGAAGGAATACGTATAATATTCAAAGAAATGGCTGCAACATAAAGCACTATAAAAACTAGAGAAGCTGGTATTCACAAGGGAGGTAATTCGTAATTACTTGGAAGAATCATTCAATACTAATTGAGTAGCAAAGTGGTGACGTCATCAGCAGACATCCGGTTCCTGATTGTATTGAAATGACATAGGAAAAATTATGTTTTTTTCTCTCTTCGATGATCTTTTCATCCTTTCGACTGAAATTTAGCATAGTTTTTAAGTTTTTAAGTAAAAGACAGTCAGTTTATACAGTATTAAAGAGTTTTTTTTCGCATTTTTTGAGTTCAGCGATTTTTATTTTTTTTTTTCACTCCGGAGTTTCAAGCAGACAATTTTTACATTTTTAAAAAGTGAAACCAGCGTAATTTGATGGCCAAATTAGTATATTTAGTACTCAGAGCTCAGAGACTTCAAATTTTCACCATGAAGTTTAAAAAAGGAACCGATTTCAATAAAACTCTTAGTATCCGTTTTTGAATGAATTTTATTATGAAAAGGATATTTCCTAAGAAAAACATATGAAAATATTTCCAAACAAGGCTATCTTAGAGGTACCTATGGTGTTTAATCAGCTTTTCAAACCATTGACTATATTTGCCACTGAAAATCATACGTGTAAATTTTATATCTTAAGAACAAAAAGAATAAATTTGTTTTTAATAAAAGAATTAGAGATTTTTCCAGAACAAATGAGAACAAAACCAATAAAAGGGACTTAGTTGAATACAGTTGTCCCTCTTATTGCAAAGAACTCTTCTGATGAAATTCAACTTAGCGTGAGGATCCAATTACCAAAAAAAAAAATCTCCTAGCAAAATATTTTCAGTTTGTGAGGAAAAAAAACCCTACAAAATATCATAAAATCCGGAATCATCTATTTTTCATTTATAAAGATCTAGATTTATATCAAGTATCTAGTATCAGACAGACAATTGGTGAATCATAATGAGATCATTTATTTATTTATCATATTACTAAAATATTCATACCTTGGATGAATAAATCACTGTAGCCCAGCATTTATACCAGAACTAATTATTTGAAATTATCTAAATAAAATTTATCTTTTTGTCTAAAATTATCTAAAAAAAAGTTCCAAAATGAGCATAGAGATATTACAAAGCACTTTTTTGAAAAAACAAAACAATTGTTTTTAGATGGTGTTTAGTAGTGTACTCATGTGAAAATTCATGGTTGTAGTCCCCAAAATGTGACCTGAAGTGCCCGGAGACACAAAAAGACTCATAGACACTCTAAGAGAGAAAAATCAGTAGCCCGCTTAACTTGTTGGTCGGCCATTTGAAGGGCTACAGTAATTTGGCTACTTCAGTATATTCCATAAATTTTTTTTTCACATCTATTATTGTTTTCGATCATTTTATGTATTTTATAGAGTTGCTTTACTCAAGTACAGATTATCCTTGACTTACGTTATTTCTAAATAAAGATCATTTTGAAAAAATTACAAATAAAACTTAATAAACTGCAGTAATCCATTTTATGCTACAAAAAATCTGCCACGCATTCAAGTTATGATTTTTAGACGTACAATCTCATTTTTGGTCCCTAACCCTATCGTAAGTCCAGGATTGTCTGTATCATTCTAGAATCATACAAACCTTAGAAGGTTTTGATTTTCTCCTGGTCTTTCTCTTTACAAGACACTGAAGAGCTAATCCATGAAGGTTGCAAATACAGTTAAATCATTTGCACTTTTCAATCTCATTTACTCAAGATATAAAAGAATACGAAGCAGGTGTGGTTAGTCTCTCAATCGAAACTTTCAGGTGATCAACATCTTTTTGCCGCAATTTGATGAAGGAGTTTGCTGTGAAAAGATGGTCATGTGACAGTTTCTATTGAGTGACTAACCAGACCTGTTATTTTCTTATTTATTTTTATCTGATGAAATATTGCAGAACATTACAATTAACTTGTGACTGCCATTTACTTTCATCTTGATTTTTTTTAGTCGTTTTTTATCACAATTTAATTAAGTTAAGTTGTGATAAGGAAAAGAAATTAATGTATATTGGACTCCCTCTGGTAATGTGGGATGTGAGTTTGGTTCCCATTAAAAGGCTTACTCTTTGTTTCTGATCAGGCTATTATTCGTTGCCATAGGAACAATAGCCTGAAATTCAATAAAAACCGTCAGGTGACCAACATCTGTTGGCAGCATGCCTTTTTGGGGGTGATCAATTGAAAATTTGAAAAAGGGATGATCGATGGATAAGTTACTTCTGTTGCCTTTTATTGGGAAGTGATCACTAAAAAGTCTGAATTTAAAAAACAAATTAGCAATCAATTAAATGTAAACTTATATTCATTATTGAACCTAAATCTAGTTTTGGGAAGGTGTGGATGTTGGAATTTTCAGCCATCTAGCTCCATTAGTGTAGCCTGTATGCATAATACATACATACCTATGTTGACTTTGTTAATTCAGATGAAGGTTAACAGCAGTCAAAAATGAATAATAACTGGATATATACAGACATATCTACCTGGTATGAAAGACATTTCTGCAGTCTAATCCCACAGCCCGACACTTTGTAATTCTGTTTGAATGTGAAAGAATGATAATAATAATAAAGACTCTGTTTAAATAAAAATCAAGTTAATCACAATCATACATCATTTGTCTGTTTGTTCACTAATATCTTCTCTGTCAATATGGGCACTCGTGAGTATCAAACTTGGGCTGCCAAGCTGTGAAGTCTTTGTGGCTGATTGGTAAAGGAGGTTGGGTGTAGACTGAACTCCCTCTAGTAATGTGGGGTGTGAGTTTGATTCTTATTGAAAGGCTTACTTTTATTTTCTGATCAAGCTGTTATTCATTGCTATAGAAAAAATGGCCTGAAATTGAGAGTTGTGTGAAAACAACTCGGGTCAAGTTGAAGGTAAAAACTGGTCAAAATTTGATAATAATGTTACACTGATTCACCCAAGGTTGGTAGTAAAAATGATTGCTTTTTTTCTCTCTTGGGAAATGTCTTGAAAGGGATTTGCTGTGGATGTTATTTGATGCTCTTTATATACATCGAAATTTTTTGCTAAAAGCATTCAACAACTCTCTGGGTCAGAATTTGCTGTTGTTAGGGTCTTCTGAAATTCCAAGACGTGCATTGTGTGTGTGTGTGTGTGTGTGTGTGTGTGTGTGTATGCACATGTAATACTATGTGTGTAGTTGTCTTTCCAAAAAAAGAATAACTTTTATGTTTGCTTTGATGCATACATACACTGAAAAGAAGGGAAAGAAAAGATTATTATGCAATCAATGTAAAATTGGGTGTTGGATATCTACTGATATATGGTGTGTTTAATCCACATGCATTATAATTAGCAATGTGCAGATGTCTTCTGTCACACTAAGGGACACGACTGACATAATAAAATGGAATTTGATTCATGCAACTGCCATAGTAAAAAAAGAATATCATTCATTTTGTAGTGATTTAATAAAAATGCTAAATTTAAAGATAAAAAATTTAAAAAACTGACATTTTTGCCGCATATTTTTCAAGAAAACAAATATAAAAAGTAATAAAAACAAAAAAATAATGAAAATCTGTTTGCGGTCAACAGAATGCTATTTTATCTACGTATATAAAATGCAATTTATATATCCATACACAACATATATGCTACAATCTTTGAGGGCAAATGTAAATAAGTATATTATGAAGTACAAATATTGAATATTATACATAGTAAACACGATGCTGTGGTTGTTTTCTTTATTATTCTGAAAGGTGAATGACTTGAAAAAAAAAAGACCTGTGCATATCATGAATATTTATTGCTAGTGTAAAGTGGAACAATAAGCTGCCCTGCTTGGTATTTGGCCCATAAATGCCGTTCTGACTAGCTGAAAAGTTGCCAACAAATTATAAGTATAAAAAGAAAAAAAAATGAAAGGTATCAGTGAGCTGGGTGTCTGTAAGATTCTGTTGACAAGTTAGCTGTTGTGATTGTCAGAGTTTATGATGAGAGAAAATAATTGTCAAAATTTAAGACAAGAGAAAATAATAGTCCAAGTTTATGACGAGATAAAAACAATTGTCAAAATTTATGACTAGAGAAAATAATAGTCCAAGTTTATGACGAGATAAAAACAATTGTCAAAATTTATGACTAGAGAAAATAATAGTCCAAGTTTATGACGAGATAAAAACAATTGTCAAAATTTATGACTAGAGAAAATAATAGTCCAAGTTTATGACGAGATAAAAACAATTGTCAAAATTTATGACTAGAGAAAATAATTGTCAAAGTTCATGATGTGAGAAAGTGACTATGTCCTTGGCAGCATTTTAACTCATTGTATGACATACGTCAAATTTCAGTCAAAGTCTGGAGTTGACATTGTTTTTCTACTGAAACAAGCACAAGAACAACGTCAACAATAACTCACCAAATTTAAGGGAGTAAAAATTGACATTCTCCTGTTACGATTTGAAACCATCACCAAGTGATTGGCTCAGCTCCCAACAAGTCTTACATATTGACCAAAATTTATCTTAAACATACGCAAGGGTTTATTTCATTCTCATAAATAAATACAAGTGCGCATCGGGAGGCCTTTGGGCTCATCCTTAGGCTCTCCCATTATTACTTGGCCCAGCTGCGGGGTCTTTCCCCGGGGCAGCACTGCTCCATTGCACTTAAATGAGTAGGTCCCCTGGTGGACGCTTTCGCGGGTGACGTTGTCTAGCCATTACGATGAGCTTTTTAACAGTAACTGCGTCAGCTGGAGCCATTTTTGGAAGGGTTGTTCCTGTTTCATCCCACGTTAAGCCTGACCTTGTGTCACATATTGCTGCGGTGGGACAGTGATTAAATAGAATACTAGGAAAATGTGAATTTATCATAGACACAATACAAAAGTTGCAGTAATCATCCTCAGTCGGAATGGAAGTAAGAGTTGAGTCAGATCCTTTAGTGGACAAGCTTGTTTTTTAAAGGTTTTGTTGTTATTTTCCCTTAAAAGCATCTGTGTGTATATCGAGAATTGGTCACAGATTCATTATTCATAAATACAGGTCCACTGATTATTATTATTAGTAACCGTCAACCAATTCTGTGGCAAAAACTGTCATCATAGGTTTCTTCAGTTTTCAAGTTGGCTGACTATGTATGTACGCATGTATGTATGTATCATGTATACAGGCCACCCTAATGATACCAGAGGGCTGAAAATTTAGATGTTTATTCTGTATTATGTCAACAAAAAACACTTTTTTTGAAAATTTTCAAGAGATAGATTTTTAGTGGGGGATCAATTTAAAATGTAAGTTAATGCTAAATTGATCACTATTTTGTGCCAACCCATTTTTTGGAAATTCAGACTTTTTTGTGATCACTGCCCAACAAAAGACAAGAGAAGTAACTTATTCATTGATCACCCTTTATTCAATTTTTTAAAAATTCATCATGCCCAGCACAGCAAAAAAGATGTTGGTCACATGACAGTTTTTATTTAGTGACTAACCAGACCTATTACTATCATTATCATTATTATTATTATCATTATTATTAATTTTTTTGCAATCTTTCTCCAGTTGCCTGGTGGTTACCACTGGAGGTTGAGTGACAGCAAGTCTCTTCAAGTCTCCAGCCCTCCTCTCCACATTCTTGTTGACCACAGCAATACTGTGGTTTACAGTTTCACACCAGTTGCCCGGTGGTCATTGCTCAAGGCTGAGTGACAGTAAGTCTCCTCAGGTCTTCAGCCCACATCTCTTCTCTCCCTTGCCTGTCACACCAATGCTGTGGTTCATATCTCCGCTACCATTTTCCTTCCTCTGTTAGGCCACTGCAAACATTCTGTGTCACAGATCTTACCCCAAACATGCAAACACTATGACATGTCTAACTATGCCCACATGCACACACAATCGAATACTTATATAATTATTCAAAATTCCAGTAATCATTAACTGGCATTTATTCAGCAGGTACAAAGAAACCTCTTTAGGGACCGAGAGATTTTGCATACCATCATATCAGAAACAAACCTTATTACTGTTGGGTTAAATTCCGCTACAACTTCTATCCCAACTGAAGATGGTTACTGCAACTTTTGTATTGTATGTATGATAAGTATTAAATTTTTTTTTTCTAGTATAAATGCATTTATTTATTAGAATGAAATAAGCCCTTGCGTTTGTGTGAGATAAATTTTGTTGACATGTAAGTCTTGTCAATTTAGCTCTGTTAGTAAGACATCAGTCTACCAATCAGTTGGCCATGATTTCAAATCATGATAGGGAAATGTTCGTTTTAGATATGTATTGATCTATTAGAAGGAAATAAGCCTTTGTACATTTATAACATAAATTTTGGTGGATGTGTAAGACTTGTCAATTTAGCTCAGTCGGTAAGCGACATAACTACCAATCAATTGGTTGCGATTTCAAATCACAGTAGTGGAGTGTTAATGTTTACTCCCCTGAGGTTTGGTGAGGTTTGTTCTTGTAGTTTTCATTGTAGAAAAATAAAATCAACTTTAGGTTTGAACTGAAATTTGACTATCAGGGGAAATCAAAATCAACCCACACGATCCACGCTGTGGGTTGGAAAGAAGAGGGAAGCCGGAAGGGAGAGAGAATGAAGGAGAGAGGAAAGGAAGAAAAAGCAACTGATATTCTAAAGCCAGGAAAAAACCAAAAAGCCAGACAGAAATTATGAAGCCAACGTGGTTGAAAAAAAAAGCCTAATTCGTGAAATTTGGCTTAAAAAAAATAAGTCCCTGATCTGGCAATCTTGGCTGGAAGTTTGACAGCCGTTAGTCAGAACCAAATAAAAAAAATGGCACCTTTTAACATTATCCATTCATAACAGTACATTCATTTGAAATAAAGACATAACTACTCATGAACGCACACACACACACGTACGCAGTGGTGGGCCAAGGGTTGGTGTCACCCGGGGTGGTAACTCATGGTCTCCCCACAACTCCTTCCAGAACTTGTTATCTTCCCGGGATATGTTTTGTTTTAATACTATTCCTTATTCTTCACGATTCTCCTATTTTATTGAATGTGATGGTATGAGCTCAAAAGTCCATTGAGAACCTCTGGAGATATCGTGTGGACATTTATGATCGTATACACAAATGTATGGAAAAAATCCGGAAAAATATCTGTCAGTTAAAAAATATTCCTGGATCCGCCCCCAAATTTAACCATCTCATCCATGCCCCTTTGCCTGCCTTTCCACAAAATTTCATTGAAATTCACCGTGAACTTTCAGCGATATTGTATGGACAAACAGATGTTTTATTGGTAATTCTTTTTTTTTTTTTTTTTTTCAACAAGACATCTATGAAAATTTTTCAGGCATTCATCTTGGTGTCACCACCAGTAATTGTGTTGTCTGGGGGCGGACTTGCTCCCCTCCTGCCCCCAGAAAACCCCACATGTTCATCACTACAGACGAGACTAACTGGGATCATTTGAAAGGTTATTGAAGGAAAAGAGCATTTGACAGAAGATGACAAAATAGACGAATTACACACCAATTAGTTGCCATGGTAACTTGTGTGTTTACGCATTAGTCTCTCACACGGTCTCCTTTTCTTCATCCATTACAAAAGCAGCAGCAGCAACAGCAGCAGCGACAGCAGCAATATCCAGAAGATAATGATGAAGGAAGAGAAGAAGAAGAAGAGAAATGTCCCACAGACGGTGTGGTCAGATCGAAGCCGGCCTTTATTGCATTTCAGCGTAAATAGAAGCAGGAACTCACGGTGTAGAGAAACAGTGTTTGAGTGCGACACTTTCGAGAGAGGAAAGAAAGGGATATGATTGAAGCAGTGGTAGTGGCGATTGATGATGGTGGTTGGTAGTGGTGATGGTGATGGTGATGGTGCCGGTGGTATGGGTGGTAGTGAGCAGGAACAGGTGTAGAAGTGCATGAAAGAGAAGAGCAACTGGTTTTGTCGAACTGTTGACGATCACTTTCTGAGATACACAGCCGAGTTGCACTGCAGTCTGCAAGGAAAGGACAAGTCACCCACGAAGGTAAGAGAATTGGTTTTTATTAATGAGAAGAAAAAAACAGAAAAAGGAGTTACATATACTCACAAGCAAGTATGTGCATATATCATCATCATCATCATCATTACCATGAGTCCACTTCTGGACCAAGGCCTTTCCCATCTCTATCCATGACGACTGTGATAGTGCCAATTTATGCCATGTCTCAACGACAAACCATTCTATCTCATCATTCAATCTTATATCTGGTCTCTTTCTACTACGGTTACCATCCCATGGGAACCAATTGGTAGGACTTTTCCTCAATCTATTGTCATTTCTTCTTGCCAAGTATCCAGTCCGTCTCCATTTTTGTTGCTTTTACAATCAAGCGTATATTTGAGATGACATTTTGTCACATAGCATGTGTTTGTGTGCAAGTATTTACTTGTATGGTTGTTATGATTATAGT
The DNA here is from genome assembly GCA_963457665.1 of Thysanoteuthis rhombus. Classification (NCBI taxonomy): domain Eukaryota; kingdom Metazoa; phylum Mollusca; class Cephalopoda; order Oegopsida; family Thysanoteuthidae; genus Thysanoteuthis; species Thysanoteuthis major. The sequence goes on from OY735212.1 coordinate 62,028,590, forward strand.
AGAGACATACTAATTCTGTCAATTTAGTCTGATTTTCTTATTTCAAAAGAAAACATTCTTGTTTTATAAGTTGTTAAAGATTTTCTACAATTTCTACTCTTTGATATCAAACTTTTTGAATCGTGATTTAAACTGGATCTTTGTATACATCATGAAATCGATCAAAACAAATAATACACTTTGATCTCAAGCAAAATAAGTAAAAAGAAAAATTTTCCCATCCAATATTTAAATGACTGTCACAATGCACTTGTTAGAAATTGTCAACACAAACTAACAAAATAGGTATCCTCAGTTTCCAAGATAGTCTGGCTGGCTGGCTGGCTGGCTGACTGACTTGCTGGCTATGTATGTATGACTCGTATAGGCTGCACCAATGGAGCTAGAGGGCTGGAAATTTCAACATTTACTCGTTGTCATGTCTACGAGAAATGTTTGTTTTGTTTTTCGAAAATTTTTTTTTAGTTTTAGGGTTCAATTTACAATGTAAGTTTCTGTTTAATTGATCTCTCAGTTTGTGTCCGACAGCATTCATGCTTGTTTCTTGAAAATTCACACATTTTTACTGATCATCGCCAAACAAAAGGCGAGAGTATTAACTTATCCATTGATCACCCTTTTTTCCAATACTTTAATTGATCACTCCAAAATATGTGGGTCACGTGACGGTTTCTATAGAGTGACCAACTAGAACTGTTTTTTCATTTATTTTGTAATTTATGGCTGCCATTTTTCTATCCTATCTTTGCCCAACTTCACATTTCAAAATTATTTGGAATTCCTTAATCATCATCATCATCAGTCTTTAATCGTCCGTCGTTGGACATAGACCTTCCCCAGGATTTGCCACACTTCTCTATCGTGGGCGTTGCGGGGCCAATATTTTCTGACCATGCCCAGTTCGTCTCTTCGTCTCTTCATCTCATTTTCTACTGGCTTTGGTTCTGCCTTTGATCTCTGGGGATCCATGTCGTGAGTCGTGATGTCCATCGGTTGTCTGCCATTCCCACAACATGTCCAGCCCATTGCCTTTTGAGTTTCCTAATGGTTTCTATGATCTCTCAGACACATATTCTTCTCGTAATATACTGCGCTGTCTTATGGTCTCTCAATGTGATGTTGAGCATTATTCTCTCATTTGATTGTTTCATGGATCAGAGTTTACGGGTAAGTCTCTTGGTCAAGTCTCATGTTTCAGCTCCAAAGGTTATGTGCACCAAACATTTTTTAATACTTACTGTCAAATGTGAAATTCTCTAATACTTACTGTCAAATGTGAAATTCTCCAATACTTACTGTCAAATGTGAAATTCTCCAATACATATTGTCAAATATGAAATTCTCCAATACTTACTGTCAAATGTGAAATTCTCCAATACTTACTGTCAAATGTGAAATTCTCCAATACATATTGTCAAATATGAAATTCTCCAATACATATTGTCAAATGTGAAATTCTCTAATACTTATTGTCAAATGTGAAATTCTCCAATACTTATTGTCAAATGTGAAATTCTCCAATACTTATTATCAAATGTGAAATTCTCCAATACTTATTGTCAAATATGAAATTCTCCAATACTTACTGTCAAATGTGTAATTTTTCAATACTTACTGTCAAATGTGAAACTCTCTGATACTCACTGTCAAATATGAAATTCTTTTATACTTACTATGAATTAGTTCATACAAAGGCGCACCCGTGTGGTGCTGTTTTTTTATTATTATATAGACTTCAAACATGTAAACATTGTAACAATCACTCTATTCACGGGATAATGTACGCTTATGAAAATGTTTCATTTTACTCCATCATTTGGTTGCAATTTTGCATCCAGTCCTTCAAGAATTCTTCCTCTTTGTCAAACTCTTCTGAGTTTTAACTTTGTTTTTCTCACCAACAACAGCGATAACCTCAGACTTCCGGTTTAGACTAAAAAGTGGAAAGTTTAAAATGATGGATAGATAAAGAAGGGAAAAGAGAGAGAGAGAGAGAGATTCTATTCCTACGTCATCAAACAACGAAAGGAAGAAAGAAAGAAAATTAGAATGAAAGGAAGAAAGAAAGAGGGAAAGGAAGAGAAAGAGAAAAAGTGAATGGAAGAAATAAAGAGAGGAAGAAAATGGAAAACTGTAGACGCTAGTTTTCAGTTTTCTCAAATCATATCTAGATTTTCCTGCCATTTATCGAGAAAAATATCTAGATACTATTTTATTAAGTCCCCTTCCATGGCTAAATTTTTCCAGTTAAAGGAAAAATATTTTCACAAAAGTAAAAATATTTTAAAAAACTTATAAGCTTCCGTCAGAGTAGAGTTTGACCCTGAAACAGTCAGTCTTGTTATATTATATTATTTCACCGGTAATGATGCATTTTTACTTTAAACTATTTTGGTTGTTTTTTCATTAGTACTCAGAAATGACTGTGGCTGGTTAGTTCTACTTTATAACATCTGCAATTCATTCTTATGTCTCGGATAACATCTACCAAATATAAATATAGATTGGCAAAAGAGGGGGGGGGCAGGTGCAGGGGCTCTCATAGCATATTTTTCACCAATCAGCATTTGAACTCAGGTAAAAGCCTAGATTTTGAATGCCGATTTTCAAATCAGACCCTTCTCATTTGGAAGATTGGCGCTACACCATCTTCCTGTATCATTGTTCTTCTCATTTGACCTGTGTCACGTTAAGCTAAGCGTACATAACAAAGAAACCAAAGGAACCAGCAGAGTTTTGAATTGAAATCTTTGTAATTCAGACTGACGTCAAAAGTTATATTTGTTTATACTGGAAACAATATGAGCTAATCAGTACTTCAGACAAATTGAATAAAATGAAAACGGGTCTGGTTAGTCATCCAATAGAAGCCGTCAGGTGACCAACATCTTTTGGCAACATGATGTGTTAGGGTTGATCAATTAAAAAAATTGAAAAATTGGTGATGAATGCATAAGTTACTTCTCTCACCTCCTGTTGGCTAGTGATCACTAAAAAAGTTTGAAATTTCAAAAAAAAAAAATAATAAATAAATAAATAAACTAAGTGAATGCTGCTTGACAAAAAGTAAGGGATCGATTTGGCATGAACTTACATAGTGAACTGAACCCCCACCAAAAACCTTTTTAGGGGGGAATTAAAAATAATTTTTCCTCGACATGATAAAGAGTAAAAGTTGAAACTTTCGGCCCTCTAGCTCCATTGGTGCTGCTGTTATACGTGATACATAGCCTGCCAGCTAGTCAGCTGGACCAACTTGAAAACTGAAGAAACCTAGGTTGACAGTTTTTCTAATATCACAGGAATCATAGATAATTTACTTCTGAGATTTCACATATTTGTTTGAAAGATGCGTTTCATAGAATCAAAGAAATTTTTGCCAATGAAGTTTGATTGAGAGCAATATTTTTTTCTCCGATTCGGCCATGTCGGTAAAATTCTTTCTGGCTCAGTGAAAATTCTATCCATATTGAAAATTCACCTCTTTACTTGACACGGCCCAAAATTATCCAACAATTTTGAAAGTTTTAAAATGTGTGTTCAGAAGCAGCAGTAGCATGATCTTACCTTAAAGGTATTCTTCCACCCAATCCCATCACGAAACTATTTTACAAGTAGCAACAAACCTTTTTTCTTTGATATTTACTATATATATATAAAAAAAAAACCCAAACAAATAAAAAAACCCAGAAGCGCAAAAAGTGTAAGAAAAAACTAAAACTATTAACTTTAAGCCACAGGCAATTAGCTTCAGTATGTGCTACAAAGTCTCCCAATAAAAACATTAATTTACAAATAGCTTAATGAAACCCACTAAATCAGAAAGAAAGAAACAACATCAGAAAGATTTAGGTGACATTAACTCTCCTACCAGAATTGAGAAGGAACACTTGGTCTACTGGTAAAAATAAGGTCAACCGTTGAAATGTTAAATAATTTCTACATTTTCGTCCAAATGCGTGCACTGAAACCTTGTTGTCAAACTCCTACTTTTGAGTTTTGATTTCATTTCCATATGTAACAACAATGACGGGTGGCTATGACCAGACCAAAAACCTGTTAGGTCATGCATGAATAACAGTGACAAAACTGATGGAGAATTCACTCCCATTTCTTGAGTTAAACTCAGATCGACTTATTTTGATAAAGTTTGCAAATCCCATTTACAGGAACTGCTAATAAAGAAGTTAAAGTGAGCAACATAGTTTTAAAAAAAAATAGTGTAAGGAGAAATGAATTCTGTTTTGTTTACATTTCAGATTTGAATGAAGCAAGGAAGCTTCACCCTTGCAAAGCAAAGCTTGTTCATATCAATTTTATAAAAGATTAATTAAATTTTTTGTTTATAGAAACGAAATACGATCTACTTCTTAATTCAGCTTTACAAAAGGGGGTCAGTCTTGAGACTGTCTGTTTAAAAGTCCTGCAAGAGGAGGAGAGTGATGACTTATTATGATACTCCCGAGTAGAATAAAGTCATTGTTGTTCCAAAGATAATGTCCACCACACGTAGGTGAGTTGCCGTCACATGCAAGACGTCACAAAGAGGACTAAGAGGAAGATTGAAGTCGATAGTCAGCCTTGTTTGATCCTGATGTAAACATCCATGTTTCCTTAGTTAGAAGCAAGAGTTTTACGCGCCTTCTTTGTAATGGATGGATGCATAATATAAAACACAGGAAGTTCATAAACAAGGAATGAAAGCAGATGCAGATTTTCAGACAAATAGATAGAACGTACATTTAATGGATCAACAAATAGAACATATAAAGACAGAACGTACAAAGCTGAAATGGATAACATGTGAACATTTAAAGAAATGATAACTCAAGAGGAAAGAGAATAGGATTTTGGGAGAGATATGATTTGAAAATAAGATGAAACTAGTAGCCAGGTGCAATAAAAAGGAGATGTGACGTATCTAGTTGTTATCGTGGATTTACGAGGTAGTGATACTGAAATGCTCTGTAACCACTGTCTTCGGTTACTTAGAACCAAAGTAATTATGGAAACGGGTTTCAAAGTTTTGCTCCACGGGGATTTTCTGAAACGATACGACCATCAAGTTTTAAATCAACGAGTTTTAAATCAACTTGCGGTCCGAATCTCGACGCCGATGACAAGTGGCAGAAAGATATACCAGAAATTAAGGACTCAAGCGCTTAGAATATATTCGAGACGTTTACGTAGAAACACATTGCCAGTTCATTCATGTGGGACAGAGACGTGGACAGACATTAGGCTAGAGAAAGAAGGCACACACGATATAATAGCCGGGCGCACGAAAGAAAGGTCTCAACATCCATGATTAGTCACGACAAATCATACCAGCCAGGAGGCTGGTGCATTACCCGTTCTTACAAACTGGGACTACACGACAATGATATGTAACATGATGAATTGTGTGGACGGTTGTTCGAGAGAAGGGCTGACAATAAGTTCCATAAAGGATCCAGAAAGTCAACTGAGTACTTTGGATTTTATAAGCCAGTAAAATATTCACCAAGTATCTTGGAAGTCTCTTTTAGGGCTGAAAACGTCAATTGACTTTTGCTCAAAAAACAGAAACACGAGAACGAAATATGAAACACAGCGTAGTTTGAGATAAATAAACTCACAAACTTAGGTTTGGGTCAACAGGACCGGTGGCGATAAGGATGTTGATGGCAGGTGACTGTCTGGTGATCCCCTATTTGCTCTCCAGAAACGCATGGCCTGAAACTGATGTGTTGTTATACTTCTGTTGGCAAGGATTTGATTATTTTAGCCAAGGATTACTGATTAGCCGAGGTGGTCGGAAAATGTCTGTTTTCCAATAGGAGAGAAATAGGTTCCTCTCATTAGAATTATAAATGATGTCTTGTTCATGTCAGGAAAAAGTAAATCGTGCAGACCTGGAAAAATTAAGGATTTGATCATTTTATCTTGGAGTTACTCATTACTCAGGGTAGTCGGAAAAATCATTTTTCCTGCTAAAGAGACATAGGTACTTGTTCGAAAATTCATTTACGAAATTCTATTTACATTGGGATGCGGTGTTTGCATATCAAGTTTAAGTAAAAATAATTGCGATTTTTCACCTTCAACGTCAAAGCATTGTATCTTAGCTTTGACTAAAATTTATTAATCGAAATAAGAACCTTCAGAATCTACACATTTTTGTCAACTAGAAGCGGGTCCATTTATTCCAGAAGCATAAGATTCTGGGGTCCTGGAACCAATGAATTTTTTGAGGGCGAACCTTCAGAATCTACACATTTTTGTCAACTAGAAGTGGGTCTATTTATTCCAGAAGCATAAAATTCTGGGGTCCTGGAACCAATGAATTTTTTGAGGGCGAACCTTTAGAATCTACACATTTTTGTCAACTAGAAGTGGGTCCATTTATTCCAGAAGCATAAGATTCTGGGGTCCTGGAACCAATGAATTTTTTGAGGGCGTTTTGAGCAGCTGCTTTGTTGTTGAAGACCTTCTGTTCCACGGAATAGCCATAATGCTTGAAGAATGGGAGTCGTTAGTAGTTAAAAATACAATTAAAAATACAATTAAAGATACGAATAAGACTTTCAAGCCAAAAAATAAGTGTTTTTAGCCTTCCTAGTTTCGGAAGAGTTGAGTGGATAAGACTTACAAGGCAAAAAATAAGTATTCAACCTTCCTACTTTAGGAAGAGTTAAGTGGATAGTATTGTTTTGATCTCTCAGATCTTCAAGGGTGTGTCCTCCTCACCCAATTACAAAGTACCAAGTATTCACTGCCTACTTACCACTTATCAGCGACACCAGTTCCAACTGGCAAGCAAACTAATATTTCAATGTCATTTATACAAATGTTATCAAATAATAAACACCATTCTCTTTTACATTTTTTTTATAATAATATAGATCCGTCAATTGTTCTCTACTCAATTGTACTCACACTCAATTGACCCCACGCTGGTTACTATCAAGCTCAGTAATCGGCCAACCATTATTGTGACAGCCTTTTTGTTTATTTTCTGTTAAGCGATATTTTCCAGAGATACTTAAATCTCTTAGAGTCACAATCTTCATCATCACCAGCATCAGCAGCATCATCATCATCAGCAGCAGCAGCAGCAGCAGCAGCAGCAGCCTTTTGGCGTTTTTCGTTTAGACATAGACCTTCCCCAAGATTCACTAGACCTCTCCATCATGGGCATCACGGGGCCAGTACTTCGTGAATTTATCTAGCTCGTTACGCCATCTCATTTTCTGTCAACCACAATTTTGCATATGATCTCTTCGAATACAGGACTTATTTCTATATGATCTCATGATAAACCATAGACTGCAGAATGTTCTTTGCATATAAACCCGTTAGAAAAAACACTTGTTCCGATATCTAGACTACCATTAGATTTCTCATTCAGTAAGTTCAAAGTAGAAAACTACGTAAGTATTTGTGGCTTGTTTGCTTATCGCTTAAACGTAGAATCCATTGATTTTCACAACCTATTAAGTCCGCTACGCCTCTCAAGATTTTCTGCCAAGTCCACCTGACCTGACAGAAGATAGTGCCAAGTTTGTAAGAAGTACCAACTTTGGCAGCCGTAGTCAGTGTGGTCTGGGTCATGGTACTATTGTGGGTTTTCCTGTTGGTGGTGGGGTCCCACAAACTATACTAAGCCCCAGCCGTGGTTCTGGGTTAGTAAAAGAAGGCAACAAAACGGAATTTCGTTTATATGTTTATTATAGAATATTGATTATCAATATCTCTGGAGACGGGAAATGCCTATTCGCAGTTGAAAAGAGAGGAGGCCGATTATTATCTAAATCAAAATGACGACTGGTCTCTCATGTCACGAACGGTAGTCTACTGAATGGTAGCAGCGGTTGACGGTTACTAAGGGCGGACGGCTGACACGAGAGAGGCTGGCAACGATTCTCTTCTCCAAACCCAAATTTTACTCTGCTTGCTTGTTACGAAAATCTCCCTTATTTAAGCCCTTGGTATCGACACTGTATCTCTTGTAACCGACTTCCCTTATCTCTCCCTCTCCTGCCATCTCGACCTTTCCGGAAAAACCCAAAACATTGACCCTCATTCATCTTGCGACGCAGGTCTGTTCAATATCATAAATTAGTCCCCCCCTCTCCCCAGGACTCTGCAAATAACTTTTCTTTCATAAGCTTTTACTCTCTCTCTCTCTAGACCTCAAACACTGACCCTTATATCTGGCTTTGTTTTCAAACCCAGGATTTGACAGATGACACTAGATTGAAAAAGTACAGATAACTTAACTTCCCATGACATAGTCATCGAATCGGGAACAAAACCATTTTCCAAAAGCATTTGCTTTTGCAACCCAGGATTTGACAGATGACACCAGATTGAAAAAGCACAGGTGACCCAACTTCCTATGACATCTCGAAAAACACATTATCCCCCTTAACACAGACAACTCCTTTTGTAATAACAATAGTAATTACTGGTAATAACCATAGTAATTTTTAGTAACAGCCATAGTAATTTTCGTAATTTTCAGGACACGGGGGACTCCTGGCCCCCTAGTGTCACACTATTACGTTATTAGTCAGGTGTGAACTATTCCTCATTAACAACGATGAATGAAGAGTTTCCGAAGGAAAAAAGACAGACTTGGTGTGTACAATCTTTCATTATGAGTGGCGACAGGGGCCCGAATTCAAAGACTGGCTATAAAATGATAGCAATGATGAAAAAATCAACTACTGTGTTTAAAACATATTTTCAATCAAAAATTTGTGGTGATTAACGGTTAAAATCACTACGAATTGGGCTAGAAACGCCACAAGGCCCATAAATAGTGACTACTGATTTCACATCCTGTTCTAACCCAATAGAGTTCGTGACTATAAAGAGCGTTGTCTCCGACTCTCTTCCTCTCTTTCATGCTTTTTCTGGCACTGGCTTTGCTGACCATCGTACGTGTGGCATTTCCACAGAGCCTTTGTGCATTAACATGTAAGTAGATTCATTATTCTACCCAGAACACACGTTTGAACATTTGAGACTTCCCCGATAAACGAACGCATACGAAAACACTAAACAAAGTATGTATTTTTCTTGTTTGAATGGATAAATGAATTCGTTTCCTTTGAAATCCAGATTCAATTGTGTTATTCATCTTTATTAACATCCTTGCACCCACATCGTTTGATCTGCATGTAGGACTAGCTTTAAGACAATTGAACCAATTAATCCCTATTGGGCCCTGCGCACGAGAGGGCCCTGCACTGTGGTATATTCTAGTCTTGTTAAATACACACAACATCACATTGCAGATAAACAAGATGATTTACGGAGAATAACAATAGTATTAATTTTCTTTAGAATTATTGAAGATTCAACAGTGTTTGTTTACACCGACTATATTTTGGAAATGTTTTTTTTTGTACTTGAATTAAATAATATTAATCAATTACAGGATAACGTAAAGATCTATTTTTGTGAAAATTCCAGGCGCACATTTTAATTGCTTTTCATAGTTCCATAGAGACATACAGTTAATTTATATTTCTAAGATTCTACAGACATCGACTATTAACCAGAGACCCTGCAAAACTGTTTCCAATTGGGCCCCGCATCTCCTAGGGCTGGCCCTGCCTGCATGGTAACTCGAGATTACCAATAGTATCAAAATATACGACCATCTCCTTTTTTCTTTACTATGCCATAAAATGGAAAATATTCGTATCCCCATGAATGCAAATAAATCAATGTCGTTAACTCACAGCAATACTGAAAAAACAAAAGAAAAACCTTGAATCCGCAAAGTAGAGATCATTTCTTCTCTAACAAAAAAGACAACAATCGGAAAATGAAAAAGATGCGAAGGCTGAAGCCTTGCTTTCTGATTATTTGTCCAGAACATCATTTGCCTTTTGAACACGAGGATCATCTTCTTGATGTTTACAAAAGGGAATCCCAGATAGAAATGTAGCCAAAATTCTAAGTATTAGAAGATCGAAGCTTTTATATATCATATATAATCTGCGTTTCAATAGAATCTCTCTCTCTCTCTCTCTCTCTCTCTCTCTCTCTCTCTCTCTCTTGTTTTTGCATTTTGAAAACTATATCTCGTGATATTTTAAACACAACAAAAACAACTTCAGGACAGTTCATGAATGGGGAAACACACACGGAAATAAAAAGAATATGAGACAATCACTTCAACTAGAGTTGACGTAGTTGAAATTTCGAGAGCCAGAAATTTTCTTTGTTTAGAGATTTTATACTAAGGAATGGTGAATAAATACATCTCAAATTTTCAAGTATTCTTTTTTTTTTCTTCAAATTTAATATAATTGTGATATTAGGGCGAGGTGTGTCGTTTCATGTGTCAATTGGGCGTGTCCGTCTGACTTTCCGTCCGCCTAGGGGATATCTTGAAAATTACACATTAAATTTCAATGAAATTTCGTGGATCGTCGGGATAAAGAAGAGTAGGTTGAAAAATAATTGGGAGATATTTTTCCGTTTTTTTCTTCATATATTTATGTAAATGCTCAGGACCATCCTCACAATATTTCCAAAAAGTCTCAACGAATTTCAATGATATTCTGTGGAAGAATGGACCCCAAAACTTCTCAATGAATTCTAATGACATTTTGTGGAAGGGTAAGGAAGAGTTGGTTAAATTTGGGGGTAGATCTAGGAATAATCATTCTAATGACAGATATTTTTCTGTTTTTCTTTTCATACATTTACGTATACGCTCAACACTGTCAACACGATATCTCCGAAGGTTCCCAACGAATTTCGATGACGTATTGGAGGTAACTGTTCATGGACCCACCATAAAATTTGATCACTTCCCCCGTAGCTAATTGTCAACGCTTCCACAGGATTTACATTGAAATTTGTTGAGAACTTTTGGAGCTATCGTGTGGACAGTTATGAGTGCATATATACACATACGAATGAAAAAAATGTAAGGATATCTCTCAATCAGAAAGTAATTCCTTGATCCAGCACAAAATTTAATTAACTCTTGCTCTTTCATTATATTTCATTGAAATTCATCCGGGACTTTCAGAGATATCTTGTGGACTGACATAACATCATGGCGATATTATGTGATTGGGGATGAAAATACGATGTTGGGAAGATGATCGTGAATAAATCCACCTAAAATTTTATTCGACTTCTTTCCGAGTCTATTGGCCATCCTCCTGAAAAATTTAATTGAAATCCATAGCGAAATTTCAGAGATATCTTGTGGGGTATCATGGGTGTATACATGAATGTACAAAAAGAATTCGGAAAATCTCTCATTAAAAAAAATAATTTTTACATCCGCCCCAAAATTCGACCAACTCTTCCCTTCCCCATTTGACACCCTTCTGCGAAAGTTCATCGGGAACTTTGGGAGATATCGTGTGGGCAGACGTGACATTTTGTAGATATTATGTGACTTCAAGATATAATTACGACGTAAGGGAAGTAATTGTACATGAATCTGCTCCCAGAAATGGGTCACTTTTTCCAGAACCTATCGTCTGCTCTCCTACGGAATTACATTTAAATTCAATGTATGGCTTTAGTGATGTCTTGTGAACGGGAAAGACAAGCAGATACGACAAAATACATATACATCTCTAACTTCGTAATAAATTATATAAAAAAAATATAATAAAACAACCTTTTATTTTTTTTATTGAACTCAGCGTAAGAGGAAACATATAACATAATATGCCACACTCTAGTATTACAACCATATCAATTTTGAAGAAAAAATCCGAGAATTCAAGAACGTGGACAGTTCTCGGGAACGGCAACTACTTAAATCAAGTGGCCAGTATTTTTATTCTCTATTAATAGTAGAAAGTATCTGAATAAACAAAATTTCTGGATTGCAACAGGACCTTTCTAACTGCTTGACGACTAACCATACAGATTTTTATATTGGCTGTTTCCGCTATTAGTGATAGAATCCTGCTTTATCATTAGAGCTCTAGTAGCCCAACAATCAAAGCATCGTTCATCAAAGCCGAGCACCCGAGACATAAGATATGAGTTCGTCTCGTCTGCTTTAAATTCCTGCAGTTCATCTTAACAGTTGGAAGCGTTATGGTAAAAAGCTCGAAACATATGAAGAAATTGAGCAAAACTAAAAATATAATATGGATAAGAGTTCTGGTCTGAGAAAAAGAAAAAAAAACATTAACTGTTGGAAGTATAAAGCACTCAGAGCGATATTACACCGTGTGCGCATATAGCTACCATGTAAGGGAGGTAATTGTGCCTGGGATCGCTCCAAATTCAATGACTCTAGGGATATCGAATGGAAAGACGGGAAAGTTTGGTGATATGTAGTGTGGACGTATAACTAGGGGGAGGGGTAATTATACATGGATCCATTCCAAAATTTAATAATTTCTTCCGTTGCTCATGATGCACCCTATCACAAAATGTTAAAGAAATTAATTGAGAACCTTTAGAAATATTGTATGGACGGACAGGGAATTTTGAAGATACTATGTGGTGTGAACATATAACTGTGCCACAGGGAAGGTAATTGTGCATTTATCCATCCCAAAATTTAGTGATTCCTTTCGTAGCCTATTATTGACCCTCCCACAAACTTTCATATAAATTCATTCAGAACTGTTGGATATATTGAGCGGACAGATAGGAAACTTTGACGAAATTACGTGGTGTGGATATTAAACTAGGTTAAAGGGGAGGTAATCCGTCATGGATCCATCCAAAAATTTAATCACTTCCTCTGGAGCCTGTTATTCATCCTTTCAAAAAAAATTAATAGAAATTCACTGAAAGATAGACGGGAAGAAAAATCCGACCAAATAAATATACATGATTGATTTTTTTGCAGAGGTAAATGTGTTTTGTGTGAAGAAATGTAGATGTCTGTGGCTAAAATATATAGATTGGATTATTCCTGTCCGAATTTCTAAGACGGCATGTTGTTACTATAATATTAATACTTTTTTTTGAACCAGTTTCCCTGTCTGCATTGTTTTAATTGCAAACGTTTCGGCTATGGTACTCTCTTCAGGGAATCTCTTGCATTTGGTTTGAGTTCCAGGATCAGAACGTCTTATTTGAACGATGGGAGGTATGTGGAGTGGTAAGTATATTCTCATCCTTCTACCTGTCACCACACGTGATAAGTGCAAGGAGAGAGTGAAACGGTAAGATAATCATTAATACTTTTGTGATTCCTATAAAACTTGTTCGCATTCTCCAATTAATTACTTATTTGATTTTTCTTTCTCTCCAGGTCATCGGATTAGCAATCCTAGCTTGGAAAATGGACAGGAAGATAGACGAATGAAGATTTGTGTCTTCCGAAATGGGTTCTAATTCCAAGAAGCGAGCACTGGGTGTCAAAGACCGCGCTCGGATAGGACCGAGTCATCATTGCACAAAAGAACAACCAGATTCTTTGATTTTCCGAAGTTGTCTTAAGGTGAGGAAATCTTTCTCATTACTATCTATTTCATTAATATATCTGGGGAGTCTATGATAGTCTCTTCTGGAATAAGGTAAGTTCTTTAAGTAATCGAATGGTTGAATTCGGTATTGTTATATATGACATAATACTCGAACTAACTAATAAAGAATCATTGCTATTAACACATTAATAGTACCAATGTTACCAACACAATTACGTCCCTTTACTGTGACGCGACTCACATTTCCCGTGATACAGTATTAAATCTATTCCCAGCTAATCATGGGTATCTCTCGTCTTGTCTTTATCTTCCTTTATAATCGAATCACAAATCATCAATATTCTGTCCATCAATATATAAAAGGTACTTTTGAATGGAATCTAGGTCATACGGAAGTCATTCACCTCTTCAGTCCGTTTTGGTCAAGTCATACATAAACTTTTGAGGTGATCGCCTTAAATTTACTTCATGGGCTGGAAAATCGTTAGGATAGCTTTTTACACTTAAATACAGAATTGTAGCAACCGTCTTCAAAGACCAGGTGTCAAATGAGAAGAGGTGTTTTCACAAACAAGGGATTGGAACAGTAAGTTCCTGTAGGTTAAAAACAAGTGGCGGAATAGGGTCGGTTATGGGGACATAATCCTTTAGGGTTCTCTAGATAGCTGGAAGTAAGGCAATCCCAGAGATCTACATAAGGAATTAGACCTGTAATGGACCGAAAGTTGCAGCTAGAATTGCAACAAGGTATAGATCAAACAATTCCAACAGCCCGATAGAAGATTCCAGAAGAAGGATCCTCCCGAATGTCACTAATGGAGCTGAAACATGGAACCTAGCCAAGAGACAGATCCGCAAATTGAGAACTATGCAACGTGCACATGAGAGAATTATGCTGGGCCTCACATGGAGAGACCACAAGACAGCACAATACATCCAGTAAAAGACAAGAGTTAGGGACATCATAGAATCTATTAAAAATCGCAAATGGCAGTGGGCTGACCATGTTGCAAGAATGGCGGACAACCGATGGACATCGTGACTCACGAGATGGATCCCCCACGCAACAGAGGCCGGTAGAATATTAGATGGAGAGACGAGTTGGACAAATTCAGAAAGTACTGGCTCCGCAATGCCCATGATAGAGAAGTGTGGCAAATCCTCGGGAAGGTCTATATCCAATGACGGACGTTGAAAGACTGATGATGATGATCCTGTGAGTAATGTTGAAATTGTTTTGAATAGGAAAGTGAATAATTCTGTCTTGGTGGTTTCTTTCAACTATCGGATTCACTCTCCACTTTATACAGTGGATTGTAGTGAATAGTAACTCTCTCCCTTTCGTCCCCCATTCTCTCTCTCACTTTCTCCCTCTCTCTCTATTACGTGTTTTTCCCTCAATTTTTTCATTCGGAATTCTATTAAAACACCTGAAATTCTCCAGCCAAGACGCAGACATCAGGGGACGTTCTGAGCCTTCACTTTATGTGCAATCTTTATTGCGGGACCAAGAGTATTACATCCCCAATCAAATAATAATAATGATGATGATGATGATGATGATGATAATTGCGTATTTTATTAATTTGGGGCTTCTGGATTCCAAACAAAGAAGTTCTTCACCCGGAAGTTTTCATTTCACATATGTCATTTCTATACTTGGAACCTGTGAAGGGACGAAATTTGGTAATAGATGATGAACAAGAAGATTCTCTAATCCAAACCTTGAAATTTTTGAGGTGTTAAACCTGTGAGTGAAAACAAAAAATAGTTTCAAGCCTATTTAAATAGGAACAATTAAAATCAATTCATTCATTCAGAAGAAAAATGTTCACTTAAGAGAAGTGGAAGTGTGGAAATAATAGAATGTATCTAACAAGCCTGGTTGCTTCAGGGTCAAACTCTACTTCTATCCCAAACGAAGATGGTGGCTACGACTTTTGTATTGTTGATATGATAATTGTATTTGTTGGTATGCAAGACTTGTCAGTTTAGCTCAGTTTGTAAGATGCCTGCCTAACAATCACATGGTCGTGATTTGAAATCACGGTAGGGAAATGTTAATTATATATATATATATATATATATATATATATATATATATATATATATATATATATATATATATCACCCACAATGCATCGCTCCTGGCAATGGACTCTCACACAGCACACACCACTGATGATGGGAAGAATCCCGAAACATGTATGGACTATTTACTTATAAGGATTAATAAACCTTACCACCAAACACTTCACTCCCGAGTCTGTCTCACTCTCTACAGTACACATTATATATATATATATATATATATATATATATATATATATATATATATATATATATATATATGTTTCATTTAACGTGACGAGATAGACAAATAGTGAGTAGCTTGCTCCCTTGAATTTGGTGAGGATTGTTCTTTGTTCTAGTTGTTCCGGGAGAAAAACAAAGTCCACTTAAACTTGGACCAGAGTTTGACAAAATGGCTCCGAATAGAAGTTATTGAAAGGAATGGAGGAGAAAAGAAGAAAAAGAAATTTCGATGGGAAAAAGACGTTGAATGAAGAAGGAAATTAAAAAAAGTAGTTGATGTTACCATCATTATTTCTTCTACTCTTTTGTCAGGGCATCAAGTTTTCTGTTTCGTTTCGTTGTATCACAAAATCCCCCTTTTTTGTGCTTGGGCAGCTGCAGATGTTTGTGGGTAACATTTGCGATCAAATGGTTTCTAGGCACGAAATGGCCAACGACGACGTTTTGCAGCCAATTAACGCTATCCAGGGTTCCAATTTAGCTTGTGTGGGAGAGAGGATAGAAAAGAGAGAAGACAAGAGGGAAAGAGATGGAGAGTGAGTGTGTGTACGCATCCTTGTGTGAGTGCGCACGTGTGCGTGTGTGTGTGTGCGTGTGTGTTTGGTGACGGCAGCTAGAGTTTGTATTCAGGTTTTTGTTCCATATATTCCTTTATGAGAGGAAGGCCGGCAATTGAAAGACCGGTAGCTGAGATCACAATTGTCATGGAAACAGTACATGAATGTGAATATGCATATCTGGGTATGCGTGTATAGAAACATGTGGACGAGTTAATAATTTATTCAAGCGAAAAATTGACGAGGAAGAGACAGAGAGACTGAGAGACAGAGAGAGAGGGAGAGAGAGAGAGAGAGTTCATAACTCAATCATTCAAATGAATGACTTGAGGAATATAGGTTGTAAGAAGATAATATAACTCTCCCTCCTTGCCCCCTCTCTAAATAAATATGTAGGATAGAGAGACAGAATTACATTACCTCAACTCCTAAAAGTCCCCTACATTATTCATTGGAGGGATGATTATATATACATATACATGCACGCGTGTGGGGGTATAAATATAGTATATACAAGTCGTACATATTTATTCGAAATATCTTTAGTCGAATAGTAGGTCTAATATTTCGATTAAATGTGTAAACTTGGTATAGACGAAAGTTCTACATTTAACGATTTATATATATATATATATATATATATATATATATATATATATATATATATATATATATATATATATATATGTGTGTGTGTATGTATATCTGTGTGTGTGTGTGTGTGTTTGTGTGTGTGTGTTTGTGTGTGTTGATGAAAATGACAATTGGAGAGTGAAGAGAAAAAACTCAAAAAATAGGTGATACATCTCAATTTTTTTAATTCTGTTGGCATACTTCAGTGCATTTCGACAGAAGCCAAACCTCTATCACAGAGAAAATATTTGCTGCGGTTCACAGAAAATTTTGTTGTTTACAGGTTCTGATCCTGAGAGAAGAAATGGAGATATATCCGTGTTGCTTGTTTTTTTTTAGTAGGAACATGCGGGGAGGTGTTTGTATGGATAGTATAATATATTATATATGTATGCTTGTACCGTTTCTTAAATGGACTGTTGACTGATAGCAATTACCTTGTATGTTAGTGTCGTGATGAATGGTATATATTTAATTCTGTTTTAAAATCAATGCATTCAGAGGGTTTGCTATCTGAAATTGACTACACCTTTGTGTTATGATTTTGCATTGGGATATAAGAGCTGCTTCAATGTATCTGCATGTCGAGGAGTCGTGAATATTCTTGATGGGCATGGTGAAAGTTGAAGTTGTAGTTGTGTGTGTTTCTAAGTCCGACCGGGGCGTTTGTCCTTTCGTCCAGTTTAAGGGCTCTACTATGTTCTTATATTCTCTTTTTGGGAGGTATCGATGTGTCTCCGATGTAGATTTTGTTACAGTTCGTGTGCAGAATTGCGTAAACGCCAGCTTCGGATGGTTAGGGTTAGTATGGTGGTTTGTTTACTAAATCTTTGATGGTATTGAGGTGTTGGTGGCGATGTGATGGCGATATACCACTCCTTTACCTCTCTTTCCTTGGTTAATCTTTCTTGTTGCAATATAGACCATGAAAGCCTCTAATTCTATCTCCAATGACCTCGGGGTCGAATTTGACCTCATCTGCTCTGCGATTTGTGAGGTCAGAAATCTTTTGGTACTTCATAGCAAACTCAGTATCTCACTCCACTTTTACTTGAAATTATTCCAATTGGCTAAAAGTAACATGCTCTGTGGTCAACCGTACACATCCTATGTTACAACTTGATATCTTGTGAGTCTTCACGCCATCAATTGGGTCCATGTCATTTTAGTACAATAATGGCACGGATATACTAAGAAACAGACAGAAATCTCCACTGCTTATATAGATTGACTATTTAGAATAAGATCTTATTCTACAGGTCCTAATCTGTTGAATAAGCCACTGTATACCTTCTGATCCATTAAATCACCCAGAGAGCGCATAAGTCCGCCAAAGCCATCGTCAGGGGGGAGTGGTTGTGCATGGATCTGCATGAAAATTAAACCAGTTATTCCATGGCGTTTTGTCCACCTTTCCAAAATATTTCAATGAAATCCATTCAGTATTTTTGGAGATATTGCGTGGACAGACATAAAGTTTTGGGGGCGTTATTATGTAGTTCAGATATATAATTACGATGTAGGGGATATAATTGTGTATGGATCCGCTCCAAAATTCAGTCTGTTCCTCTTGCCCACCCTTCCACAAAATGTCATTGGAAACTTTTGGAGATATCATGTGGACAGTTATCAGTGTATACATCAAGAAAAAGGGCAAAAACATCCTTCAATCAAAAGTAAATTCATGGATCCACCCCAAAAATTTGCTACCTCTTTCTTACGTCATTTTGCAACCTTCTTCCAAATTTAATCGAAATTCATTCAGTGCTTTTGGGGATATCGTGTGGAAAGACGAACCAACAGACGAGTGGACACACAGAGTGACAAACATACGAATAGACTGGACCAAAAACATATATCTCTTTACAACTTCGTTGACAGATGTAAATGATATGTAAAAATTGATCTCTCTACAAGCTGGGTGTAAATTCAATTAAATGTCTTGATTGCTTTATTCAATGTCTGACACGCGTCTTTCTTTGTCTATTGCTATTGATTTATGGTATTCATTGATATTATATAGACTAGCAGACGAAGAAGCACAAACACTCTAAAGGCCAATTTTAGAACAAGACGAAACATGCATTGAAAAAGCTTTCGTGTCTGAGAACCAAATGAATTATGATCGTACTGAGTGTACGTGACAAAAAATCAAAAGAAGAAGACTCCACGCCAAAATAGATATCAACAAATATAATTCACTGCAAAACTCAATGTATAATCTTGAATAATTTCATTCAGGAATTAATCATGAATCATGGATTACTTTTTTGTTTTTATAAGTTGGCTATCTCATAGACACTGTCCAATGGTCAAGAGTTGAGCAGTGGTCATGCGTTTTAATAGAATTTTCTGATTATGAGTTGGGTGGTTTCAACACATCTAAATGTACTTGGCCTGCACTTAGTTACCTGAACAAAAATTCTAATAAAAAGGTTAAAATTAACTATTTAGATCAGAAATATCAATTTGCGCAATTTCTGGATCATTTCCAGTGCTGGAGTCCTCATTCAACTTTTGGTGGAATCTTGCACATTCCTCTCAACGTTATCTATCGATCATTCTCAGAGTTAGACGCTGAAATCTTTTTCTGTGCCTGACTTTCTAATTTTTCGTGTCAATTGTAAATGAGTTCAAAGTTTAGTTACAACGGAAATTTTCATTAATCAAAATTCAATTAAAACTACCTAACTCGTGATCACTTCTCATTTTTTTTTCTTACTGTTGGACAGTGTTTATAAGATGACCAAGTTTATTATCACAAACGGTGGTTATTTTTTCAATGAAAGTATTTAAGATTTTCACTTGAGTTTAAGGTTTTGTTGTGCATTGTGATCCATGTATTCATGATGAGTTTAACTTTTAAAAAAATACGATAGAATCTTGGATATCTTTTGTTTTCTTCCATTTTGTATGAACCACTTTAGTGCAGATCTGGAATTATTACACGTACTATATCTACATTATCACATATTTTATGATAATCATTGTCGAACTCCTAAACTGGAGTTGATATCATCTTTCTAACTTAATAAGAACAAATATCCTGACACAAAAGCAGTTGTGTTCCAGCCCTATTGGGAAACCGATGCTGTCCCACATTATGCACATTTTTATTTGTGCGCACGCACACGTACACGCACACACATGCGCGCATACATACAAAAATACATATCAGCTACGAAGAAGAAAGTAAGTTACGGCTTCTTCCTTGCATACACTCACACACTTGGATCAGAGACTTTGTTCCAAGCGCTGGACATTGAAGAGAATGTTCCATCTCTTGAACTTTTGCTATTGTTTTCGAGTTTTCTTTCCTCGATTAAGTGTGGTTTCATTGAATGTTTTTAAATACAAGTAATCTTTCATAACAAAACTCATGTTTCCCTTCGCGCTTTGTAATTATCAACTCTTTACGAAAACTCATTTCATTGTTTCATGTTTCATGAAACCTTCTCCTCCTTCATTCAATAATAACAAGTTTGGAAATTGACGAATCATGACTTCGTCCTTTGATTATACCTGTTAATCATAGTGTGCTTCTCGAAAGGGTAGGGAAGTACAATTTCTCTTTTACAACATCCAAACAGGCCAAATTTATTATGTTTAAGCAGTATCCAAACTTTATATACTTGGGGAACCCTTTTTAATAATTTAATTTCCTAGAGTACCCCTAAAAAAACAACAACTTTCCTCTCTACATATATACATATATTTACGTATGTATGTAGCTACTGGATTTGATGCTTGTTTATGAAATTATCCAAATGTGTATAACCCCAAATGTAATAGCCGTGCAGGAATTGTTTATGTAATGAAGAATTTTTAAGTATATTCTAAAAATGTCATTTTGTTTCACGAACCCCCTGAAAAATGTCGCACTGAATGCTGGGGTTCTAGAGAACACAGTTTTAATATCACAGTATTAGAGGATCAGATCAAATAGAATGTATGGGATTCAGACAAATCGTGCAGAATAATAATACCTTTGTATCGCCCTCTTTATTCTGACAATTCGAATTTCATCCTTTTCAGTAAACATAAACAGTCTACAAAGTTTACAAAGTTATTCCCATCTATACTTATCGCGTTTTATGCTATGGGACTATTTCAGGTAACGCAAGACTTAAGCAGGGAAATTGCCCGCTACAGCAGTTTGGTGACTGGTCTTGGAGGCTCGCAAGACTGCCAAGTTTTGAGAGAGGAACTGCGTTTGATTCGATTGAAGTCTTACAATTTGGCGCGACAGAATATGGATACTTTGACGCCATTTTTGCAACGAAGGTAGGAAACAATTTGTGATTAACGATAATCATTTTACAAATTGCAGGAATGAATTCTTCTTTTTTTTATATATATAGCTCAATGGTAAGAGTAATGCTACTTTGAAGCGGCTACCTTGTCAGTTGCAGGTTCGATTCCTGCAGCGGTCCCATTTTCTTCAATTGTTTGTTTTCTTTACGCTGGCAAGGCCAAATGATACATTCACTGTGTAATTACAGGAGATTTTTTCCAAAATGTTCCAAATTGATATAACACACACACACACACACACACACACACACACATATATATATATATATATATATATATATATATATACAAATTTGATAATTTGAGAAAAAGACCGAATTATTTTCAGATATTTTTTATTTCTGATCACGCTTTTCACTTTAGGCGGTGTCGTCGGATCGGAATCAAATGTTTTTTTTTCCCAATATATGTTGTCCCTCGTCGTTATGGGACTCACGTGATAATATCACATTTCGGCGACGTTATTCGATATTCATTCCTGGATACATCAAATCCGTTAGTTTCGATTACTTAGAATTCTGGCCCATGTTTCCTCTTGTTGTTGATCTTAGATGATAATTTATTCTGTTTTATTATCATTTTGGCCAATATTGAAGATACGTGGATTTTTTTCAGGACGCTGTTGTATTGTGTTATATTTTGGAATTAATGTTGATTCTGTTTGAATCCGATCTGACGCCGCCGCCAAAAGCGAAATGCATAAAAATTGAATTATTCATTGTCGGAAATAATTATTCCACGAATAAAAAAAAAGATTACATATATATATTGATGAGCCAAAATATTACGACCACCTACCTAATAAAGTGTTACTCCTCCATAACCAGCAAAACAGCTCTTTTCCGATCAGGCATGAACTCCAAAGGTTTCCTCTGGGATCAAGTGCCAGGATGTTAAATGTTCTTCCACTGATACAATTTATGTGCTGGAGGTTCTGCAGAGCAAAATTGTTGATCCAACACATTCTAAAAGTGCCAAATGGGACTTTATGGAACTGTAAAAAGAATTTGATCGGCGGGGGTGGGGCAAAAATAGTGTGGCAGGGCATATTCTCCTTCGGTGTTCAGTAATGTTTAGTTAGATGGTATACGACAAAGTACTTTTCAAATGAATGATGGGACCCAGTTATTCCCCCAGCAGAACGTCTCTCAGACTATCACACTGTCCATAGCAGTTCATTGTTTTCTCTCAGTGCATCCTGGTGACTTTGCCTGCCCAGGATAACGAGTAACATGTGCCTTTATAGAGGAGAAAGCGAGACTCATTGGACCAGTCGACCATCTTCCATCCATACAACGCTCGCGTTTAAAGTATAGTTTCTTTTCGAACTTGGCAACTTAAGAACACTCAACTTTTCCCTACATCAATCGATGTAATCGTTTTAATAGATGTTGTTAAAGTCTTCACTTTATATTGAATATTGTTTGAGGGAGATTCGCAGTAAATCAATTTTTGAGCACAAATCTTTATGGCTCGCCATCAATGTTGTTTTTGAATAGTAAAGCAGGACATTTTAAACATTTGTTATACTGTTGTTACGGACATTACTTTTCGCGTACAAATTGATGTAAGGATGAAGTTTCTTGATATAGTCGGACGATTCTTTTCGTCTTCGCGTTCATTTATCCACAAACGTCCACTTTCCAGTCAAATGCTGATTAGTGATTCAGCATTCCAGAACTAACAGCACCTGACGAAGACCGGAGGGTCCACAGTCGAAACTTTGCGAACAAATGAATGCGTAGACGATGCAAATAGTCCCGCTGTGTCATACATAATGATTAACACACTTTGTCTAACTGAATTTAGACAAGACTTGAACTTCCCGTGTTTAAAGTCCTCATTTGTTTTTTTAATTGTTTTCAGAAAAGAACCAATCGATAATGAACACTCTGAAGTTGACAAATTGTTGCGACTTTTCGGTTCTACCGTGGAGATTTTTCTACCTCATTTAATAAGGACAATTTACTTACTGGCTGAATTTTCCTTACGCAATCGTAAGTTCAAAATGAAGATTTTTTTCCTCTCATAACATTAAGTTTCAATAATTTTTTCTAACTTGCTTTTTCTCTATTCGTTCCAACTCGAATAAGCCGCATCTACCCATTCAATATTTTATGAGGTGAAAGATACACATAGCAAATCTTTTGAAATAGATGATCCAAGTTTTTTTATGTCACACTTGTTATTTATTTACCTTTGTATTGATGAAAAAGTGTATACCTAACCAGTGCCGGGCCTATGGTTGATATCAACCGGGTTGATAACTCACAGTATCATCCTTAACTTCAGAACTTGCTCTCTTCCCAGGATATCTAGAATGTTGGTGATCATTTTGTACTAATGCATTAAACATTATTCATCATAATTCTCTCATATGGCATAGACCTACAGTTACTATTGATTCTATCCATCTCGAGTTTTCAATTCTGGCTTCGGGAAATGAAATGAAGGAAATAAGTATTGGAACCATGACAATGTTTTTATTTAAAATTTAATCCCTTCTTTCGTAGCTTCTGGTTCATAATAATTCATAGAAATTTTCTGAGAACATTCGGAGATATAACGTGGACAGTTATGAACATATTGAAAAATGAACAGAAAAAATGGGAATATTTCTCAATCAGAAAATAATTCTTAGATCCACCCCGAAATTCAATCACCCTTTTCTCACCACTTTGTCCAGCTTTACATAAAATTTAATTGAAATCCGTCGAGAAAAAGAGTATCCATTAGAAAAAAAAAGAATCTCTATGAAGCTAAGAAACTATATGAAAAGTTATCAGACAGTCCTCTGGGTGTTATCCCCTCTGGTGGTGTCATACGGAACGAGTCGTTCCATCCGCCCCCGTTGGTACTGAACCAGTATAAATATTTTGATCAATTGTACACACCAACAACTTCTGAGAATTCGGGGGAGCCAATCGATACCTCCAATTTTTCAGATGCCATGCTTCGAATTCAAATTTTCATGACAGACATTCACAAGCCTTATACAATTCTCTTAAATCATAGCCTTGTGTCAGGCTTGATTGAGTCAGATATATAAAATCGTCCACAATAATGACTGAACAATATACATCTCAATTATCAGTTAATTGTGTTCCGTAACTACGACAGTAATGTCTTTCTTGCTGTTAATTATTTGATTAGATATTTGCTGGTTTAATATAAACGTAAATATCAATAAAAGGCTGAATGGTCTGAAGCTCTATTCCCAGTTTATTTCTCATTCAAAGCCAAAATAATCAGTACTTCTCAATTTAACTAACCTCTTTATGATTCTTTTATATATTTAGATAAATTTTTGTGCTTGAAACTAGTTCGAACTTAATCAATAAAATCCAGTCATTTTCTGAGTAGCGTTTAACTTTTGTTAGGATCAGGTGATTCACGTCTCTTTGGCGCAATGAAAATTTAATAACAGGTCAAATAATGTACCTTGTATTGATAATTGGATAGTAAAACATTGAATCGATTACTCTTTATTACCAATGTCAATATTAAATATTAGTGCTTTTCTTTTCATATGACTATTTTATTAGTGAGTGTACTAGTGAGTGACTATGGAACAAACATGAGTTGATGTCCGTCTACAGATTTTAGATTGAACATTAAAATAATAACATAATTAATTCTAATGTATTTCATAGAATTGGTAAAAAGATCCGAGCTTATATGTGTTTAAGCGACCACTCGCGGTAACATCATAGAAGCTTGTTGCAGTTTAGATGTCGTTAATGTTATCATGTGATATTGAGGACGGCGTTGTAGAAAGAAATTATGCTAATATTAACAAATAGTTTTATTGCCGCTATTTAAAAATAGGTCATACATAATATCGACAGCCTCCCTTTTACTGGGTTATTAGGATAACAATTCAACTGTTTTTGGTGAAAGAATTCATGTGTATATCAAGGCGATACGTACAGTAATTTTTAAGTGACAAAACCTTAATAAGAGATGAGTTGACCGTCTTTTGTACATAGTTTGACTCTTATTGATGGCCGATGATTGAGAGAGAGACAGAGACAGAGAGAATATGGTGTGAGCGAGCAGGTGCAGATATAAAGGGGACCGACACTCTGGACAGTTCGTTGTCGGCTGGCAGAAAGAAAATTAAACTCTGCTGATTTTGGATCTTGCTTTTTTTTTCTTTATTGACGTGATTTCAAGTCCACTCAGCTTAGTGCACCGAAAACTAGTTGGTTGGAAAATAAGAATTTTTTTGTCTGTATCAAGTTTTGATTGGCAAGATTGTTAGTGCATCCGGGTCCACTTATTTTGAGAAAAAATACTTTGGGGGCTGAGAATTAGTCTCGATCCTTAGTAGTAAAGACATCCACAAAGGAAAATAAATATTTGGGGGTGCAAAAAACAGACGGTGACTTTCAATTTAGATAAAACTCCAAATTACTGAAGCAAGTAAACCTCAATTTCTGTGTTTTCAGCTTCCCGCGATTTGAATCTGATCAACACAGGAATTACAGAACCTCTGATGGGTTTGAAGTCGAGTCCAGCGTTGCTGACTACGTCTTCTGTGAGACCATTGAATGAAGCAGAAGAAAGGAAATTAGTTGAACGGTAAATCTCTCTCTCTCTCTCTCTAACACACACACACTCTCTCTCTTTCTGTCTATTTGTCTCTCTCTCAGACACACACACGTTGTCAACAAAGCAATTCTAACATTTCAATGACAGAATATTTTAATTTTGAAATTCTCACACGATTATGAAAATTGGTAGTAATTACAGGTATCCCCCGTCTGCTCGGATAGTAATGATTAACACACCTGTCTCACATGCAGACGCTGCTGATCCTGGGTTCAATCCCCGGTGTGAGCGAAGAGTATAGAAAAATTCTTCATCAGGACGAATCTCCGGTGCACTCAACAGCTAATTGAGTACACTCTAAGCTGTATGATTAGGGTGGAGGTATCCCATCGATAGACTTGCATCCTGCCAAGGTGGAGGTCATAAATACTTGTAGGGATAAAGTCCTGGTCTCGACCAGACCAGAGACCTGCAAGGATCACAAAACTGACGCGTGCAATGGAAACCAGGACTTTGTCGCTGGGCATTATCATCTATTTGGGGTTGTCTCTCGACGGACAAAATGCTTTGCTTTCTCCCCTTTTTCACGGGTATTCCGGCTTTTCGAAAGTTTGCTTTACGTCACTTTTTCGAAAAATCTAAAAGTCAGCGTATGTTTTGAGCAAGTCAGCACTCAGCCCCCCTCTCTCTCTCCTACACATTAATCTCCCGTATTTCCACCACCCCAACCACCGACGACTCAGCCTAACATGCTATCATGGGTGGTTGAGCTTCCAAGTTGCACTTGTTGCACATGTGGCACATTAGTCAATCAAAGAGCCCGTTTCCCGTTGGACGCTTGGGTTAGATTGGATAAGATAACCATGAAACTTAATTCATGTAGAATTTTGAATAAATGTATTTTTTTTTTTCAATCTTTCAGGCAAGTTTCAGAGTTGGAAAGCATTGTCAAGCGAATTGACCAAAGTATTGATCACAGACCTTGGGAATCGCCTCCCTTCGAAGACATACAAGAAAACTATTCGAACAACAATACGAGAAATAATCGTGGTAGTATCTCCTTATTATTTTTTTTTCGCTGTGTACCTGTCATAATATTTTTCCCTGTCTACTTGTCATGATTCTTTTCCTCTATGTACCAGTGAAAATGATTTGAGTTCGGCCATTGAAACAAATGGTATCAGTAGAAACTAGAGCCTGTCCAAGAGATTGAAAAGAATAAGTCTGGAACTTTGTTATCCAGACTGAAACCTCCATCCAAGCCAAAAGGTCGATTCTGATTGTTGTAAACAAACAAAAAATGAAATGTTGGGAAAATACTGGGATCTGAGAAAAGTGTTGAACATGATTGTTATATTACGTTATCGACTTTCTTCAAAAACTTTTTCTTACAGATTCTCTCTGGAGTCAAATACATCTGTGAAAAAAGTTTGATGTAAGAAGATGCACACGCCAAGTAATACGTGGAAATGGAAACAATGAGGCAAAAGAATACACACGATATCCAAAAAATATTTCTCGTATATTTTTCTATAAGCTGAAGAGAGGGACACAGTGTTTACAGAGACGAGATGGGTGTTTGGGGCGAACACGAATACGAGATACATGGAGAACAATAAAATACAAAATCCATAGATGGTGAGCGATGCAGGAATGTGTGAGTGCTGCTTCGAACCAATGTCTTCTACTACTATCTCTGTAGCGTTTTTTTTCTCCTTTATCTTAATAATCAAAGCGTCTGCTATTCATCGTCAGACATAATAAGGGTCAAGTTTTCCAAACTTACCGACTTAAAAACAACACTCCAAGGCGAAACCGCGGGTGTTTTTTTATCAGTCAAATGGTATTCCCTTAACTGGACGTGGTATCTTTGGATAGA
This sequence comes from Thysanoteuthis rhombus, assembly GCA_963457665.1. NCBI lineage: Eukaryota > Metazoa > Mollusca > Cephalopoda > Oegopsida > Thysanoteuthidae > Thysanoteuthis > Thysanoteuthis major. Next base: position 62,056,264 of record OY735212.1, read on the forward strand.
CACCTAGTCCAGTTAAGGGAATTCCATATGACTTTCGGTCACCCAAAGATTCTTTATTGTCAGGCAGCTCAAATTTCGCCAGGCAAACAACCACGTAAAAACTCTGTACAGACCGTATTTTCGCAGTTAGGTTCGTGCCAATTACAGCTGGCACACTTGGAATCGTGCCCAAACTCTAGAATCGTGATAAGAAGATTTATAAAAGGTGCTGGCGATTGGAGAAGATTTGCTGTCACTCAGTCTCCAGCAATAACCACAAGACCACATTTGGTGTGAACGTGCATGGAATAACAATTATAATCATTGTAATGATGATGATGATGATGATGGTGGTGGTGGTGGTGGTGGTGGTGATGATGATGATGATGATGATGATGATGATGATGATGATGATGATGATGATGATGATGATGATGAGTTGGGTTAGCCAAACCAATCTCGAAACAATCATTTTTTTTTTCTGTGTCACTTGGAAAGAAAAGAGTTTTGTTAGAATTCAATGTCATTATTGATATAAACGTGTGACAAGATTTTCTTCTAGCCAAATATTTGAATCCTGTCGATATCCCCAAAAGGGGTGGGGCGTATGGAAGTCTCAGAAACAGTCCTCAAAGAGAGTATCGCTTCAATGGAAGAAGAGTTCATTTTTCCCTAATAAATTAGTTGACTGCGCCCGACTCGAGTTGATTTTTATTTAATATCTATGTACTACCGAACTGTTTAAAGTTAATTTCGTCGATGACTGAAACACAATTGTTGCATTTTCAATTGACAAACGCAGCGACAAAATTAACGGCGAACAAACAATTTAAAACTGTAACAAATTGAAACTATTTCTCTCATCCTTATGGATTATAGACTCTATACATAGCTCACTTAAAAGCCATCTTCGGCGACCTTTAAGCTCAATGTCCAGTCATTTCCTATTCATATAATTTATATCTCCATTGTTTGCCTATTCCTCTTATTTTCTTAGAAAGAACTGTAATAAAAATAAATGAATAAATAAACCTGTAGTCATTCCCCTTGCACAGGCATTTGTTGTTAGTTTGTACTTATTTAAATTGAAAACTGGAAAACTAGTAGCCTAATTGGACTGGATATTGACTTTTTTTAGGTTAGAGAATTTTAACAAAGATCTCTCCACGATGTGCGTTTTTAATGAGTTACGGTTACAGATCCACCAAAAGAAGTCGGTTCCTTATAATATAGATCCAAGCACTAGGAATATATTCACAAGAATTAGAATATGTTACCATGATTTAATTTTATTAAAAATTCAGTGTTCTAAACATTTTGAATCACTCCAACTATTTTGTCCAAATCGTGATTCATTCTCAATCGCAAAAAGCACAATGTCGTCAGCAAACCCAAGGTTATTTTTTAAGTTGGCAAACTTTCGGTCAGGCAAGCTCAAGAGAATCCCTTTAGCTCCCAAAAGAAGGATATACAATCTATGGAGCTGTAACGCGGGACTCGACTAAAAGATTGACTTCCAAGTTGAGAACCATGCAATGAACACGTGAGATAATCATGCTCCACACCACATGGAGGGAGTATGAGACAAGCACTGTTTATTAGAGAGGAAAAACAGGAGTAAAAATTATAGAATCCATTGGAAAACTCAATCGGCTTCGGGCTGGTCATGTTACAAGAATATCAGACTACTGCTGGACATCACGACTTACTACATGAATCCCATGGGATCACACGTGGAACTGCAGCCAGTGAAGAATAAGATGCAAGATGGACTAGACAAGCTATCAGAAATTTAGTCTCTGCAACGCCTATGAATATAACGGAACTTGAGGAAGGTTTTGCCCAATGGTGGACGCTAAAAGGATGAGGAGAATCACCAATTGCGACTCAAGAGAGGACAATGATTGATTTGATATTGATATTTGATGATGAAGAAAGAAAAAAATTCACAATGATTTTCCTTCCGATTGAACGCGTAATTTTACGAACAAAAAGTTTTGATCAAATTTCAGTCACGTATTGATTTGCGGTTAACATATAAAATCCTAGTAACTCTACCTGAAATACAGAAATATTTCTTACATTTCGTATTCGTATGATTATTTTTTTAGGTGATTCCACGCTATCATTTATCCAGGAAGTGTACAGTTGCCCTATCTTCACCGTGAGTACACTTAATTGATTCATTGTTTCAACAGAACTTAGGAGTGCCATGTTTGTCTGTTCTCATTCCATTGTGTGTGAGAGAGAGAGTGAGAGAGAGGGGGGTATTTTTTGCGATGCAATTTACTCTACAACAAATATTGGTTTCAATAATGCAAATAAAGAATGATTTCAACGTTACCCAAAATGTTTGAATTATGACATGATGTAGGAAGTAGTTCCGTTATTTACCAGTTTCTGTCAATATAGACAAAGTAATTCTCAGTACACTACAATTTCCAAGTAGACATACCCCCTTTAAATGTAAATATGATAAAACAGGAACCATAAGTTCAACGATGCGTCCACCATATACGGTAGTAGTAGCAGGAGGAGGAGAAGAAGGAGGAGAAGAAAGGGGAGAAAGTAGTCTTTTTTTAAAAATTCAATTGATTCTCACTCTCGTAAAATATAGTGATATGAAATATTCCGCTAGTATCATCTTCAATAAAAATCGTAAATGGCCATTTTTGTTTCTTTTTTCTCCTATTATGACAACGTTAGCAGCTGGTTAAAGAGAAAGCATCCCACAATTCATTGCCATACCTTTCAATAACATCACACCTCTCTCTTCCTTCCTATTCCTGTTGTTTAACGTAAGTAGGACCGACAGAATAGTGTCTAATACAAATGTGTGGACTCATCTATAATGGTTATAAATGATGAAACATTCTAAAGATTTCATATCGAAGCGTTATAATATCATGCAAATTTATTTTTCCATCCTTTTTTTAAAAAGTTTATTGCATTTTCATTCCAGTGCTGTTGCTTACAACGACCACATCGATGGTTTCAAATTGTGATTATGACTGGACTTGCCATTCTGCTGCTGTCGGGATGCATTGTGGGGATATATTGCAGTACGGTGGTCTGCTGATGACCTGGAAGAACGGGGTCGATAGAGAGAGGAAGGACGCTTAAACAAGTCTCTCGTGAAAACCTGCCATCTTCATATTGACGATTTGCAATAAAACTTATGTTTCGAAAAAAAAAAAACAAAAAAAACGAACGATGGAAATAAAGAATAACTTTTTATTGCGTTGAGATTTCGAACTGAAATTTCAACTGTAGAAACGACAGATACGTTAATACCTTTCCACAAAATTTCAGTTGCTGCCTTTGGACCCAGCATTGCATACGGTCGATGAATGTGTCGTTTGATTCTTCCATGTGATTATTAGATGTGATATACGTAAGTAAGTCAGCTCAGTAACCGGCTCTGGTCTCTCCCCAGTAGCGTGTGTATTTTTTTTTTCGGTACACACAGAAGTATGTATGGGAAAAAAAAGGGGGACCAAGGAATATTGACTGTTCTTTACGGCGGGGTTCGCACTGCTGGAGTTCATTTGGTTTAGATTCACTTTATTCACGTTTGGCC